>JARHVA010001269.1:925000-1315000 GCA_037957365.1 Torreya grandis
AGTTGTGATTTGAAGAAATGATATATCTAGAGATCAAAAAAATGAGCATGTAATAATATTGATTTAACTAAAAAAAATACTACTTGTATAGAATTTTTTATGGTAATTCTACATCAATATAAAATGGTATAAGGTATAAGTCTATAGGGAAGTAAGAATTCAACCTATTATTTACTACTGAAAACATAAAATTTAGGTTATTCATCATCAACTTCAAAACATTCTAGAAAAATAAGTGGACTAATAGTATGAAAAATGTAGGTTATTGTCTTATGCATATATAATAATAAAATAGAGATAGATTCATGTTTGAACATACTAAGATATTCATGAATTTTAGTCTACCCAAATATCAAGCATAATAAGAGCTCGGTATGATACTGCTACATTAGGTTTAATTTATACATCATTATAAGATGGTGTTCTCTGATTGCTTTCACACATAAGATTATCATTATGATCTCTCAAGATACTTGAGGACATCTTGGGAGGTAAGTACCATGTGCTTCTTGTGAAGGTACTTGTAGATAACATGTTTTCTAAGGTAGATGTTTTTGAAGGAACTAATACTCATTGAGAGTCACTAAATGGAGTTGTGGGAGAAGTGAATGACGTAAGAGAAGAATTCACCACCACAAGCCCATGATTATGTTGGGAATTTTAATTTATCCCACCACTAAAAATATTAAGTCATCTTCCAGGATGTTAAATCTTTTTCTAAAAAGGGAGTTTTTAATTCTAAAATTAGAAAGTTTATTTTAATTCACCCTATATGATGAGGCTCTTTGTAATTATTTGAATCATGAAATCAAAGTGGAGTAACATTAATGTTTTGTGATCTATTTTATTGATTTTAGTCTAGTATTAGAGCCTAGAGATCCAAGAAAAAGAATCCAAGAAGCACATCAAAGGAAAGAGTTTACTCTGCTAGCATGAAGATAGGAAGAAAAGATAAAAGGCCATAACCTTATTTAGATTAGAATGGTAGTAATGGAGACAACAACTTGAAGATTAGGAAAAATCATGTAGATCTAATTTTTTTGTTGAATCACTGCTAAAGATTAGATTGCTACATCCAACACATAAAATAAAAGGAAATCATTATTTACAACAACAGATAAAGACAAGAATAATTCACATCTATCTTGGAGGAGTAAATTTTTCAAATTGTGAATATAACTTGGTCAACCATTGGAAGTGCCCAAGTTGAGGAAATGATGTAGACCTACAATGCTATATTAAAAATGAGTTTTAATTCATTGTATTGAAAGATTAAAGCATTGGTAATAAGAAGGAAGATAACTAAGAGAGAATTTGGTGATTGAGCAAGTTACAATCCCTCAACTTGTACTTAGAATAATGTAGTAATGTTTTTAAAAAACTATTAATTAACATTCATCCACTCAACCATAGTTATACTAAATAACTTTAACCAATCATATCAAACAACTTAGAATAATAATGGTTCTAAAATTCCAATACTAAATGCAATATAATATATCAAAATATTAAAGAAAATAAATACATTAGGAATCAATCATAGATGGTCCACTAATATGGAAACTATTGTTCAATATATACAAATGAAATATAATTATATTTCCTTTAGGGCTTTAGTCTTAATATAATAAATAGATACCAAGCCTTCCAGACCTTGTGTTGAACCAACTCATGTATCTCTGATCAACTCAAGTTTAGTCTCCAAGTAGGTAGCACTATTGTGGGTAGGGAGAGCATCATCTAAATGATTTTTTACACAAATCATAGAAGAATGATCCCTTGGTCAATATTATATTATGTAATGGCCCTCCCTTCATGGATAGGTAGATAGAATGATGTAAGAATCTAGAAAACAAGCTAGTACCCATGTGTGTATGATAAAACTAAACATGAAGTTTATCATAGAAAACTTGTCATATTTCAAGATATTGCATCGACATCTAAATCATACATACCAAAGATAATGTCTCACTATACATTATTTAATCACAAGATTCATACTAAATACATCCTCTTAGCAATCACATGTTAAACATAGGATTAAGTAAAATATATTTTTATTCCATCAATAAATGAATGAATCATACATTATTATTTAACTCAAATAGGAATTAATGCCTATAATTCATACCACCTGAGTATGTTCCATATTTAAATTAAACTATAGATTCTTAATTACCATAATTTCATCCAAATAGCTACACCTCATGATATCCCATAATATCATAGTCTTGTGGTCTAATACATAACTACTAGTTTTTCCATAATCGATCATATAAAGTGGTCATAAATACGTGGAATCATAAAATTTTAAAGTATATATATATATATATAACAAAGTAAGTCACACAATACATAAAATTATACTTAATATTCATTTACATTTTCTCAAGATTATAAGCACACATATATGATGTCCTATTAAATATTATAAAACATACTATTCAAGAATAACCAAAACTTACATTTAATCAAACAATTTAGGTGGGAGTCCCGACATACATCTATAGTATGTGTCATCTAGGCATATACATTTAAACTAATATGTTTTATGATATCTCATACTATCATATCTCCTTGTGCATGAGTACCCTAATCAAACATGAACAATCAAACTTACACTATAATTATAAAATACGCAAATACAAGGTTATACCACATGATTATACCCTAGATCATATTGCACAATAATAATAAGATTAAAATATAATCTCTAGGTACACATCTTGATGCACTATTTTAATATACAAACGTCTAATCATTTGCACATAAATTAATCTCATTAAAATATAATGTAGATAATTTTTCATATTTATATGGCACTATAGAATTTGAGCCTCCTGACATGTTTTCATTACACTATGGTACTAGCATTCTAAGCAAATCCATAGATTTAGATCATATAATGAAATCACTATAGATATAATATTAAACAACCAAAAGTATAATAGAATTACCATATAAATTGATATACTTGTTATAGTTTATCTAAATCATAGTGACAATTCTAAGACTATATAAGTCTAGGCATAGTCATCATATGTAAATGGCTTACAAAGATAAATAGTCGCATCAAATCATTGATTGACTAAAGCTCATCAGCTAATCTAATGTAAATTAGAGGGTCTATATAAGGTTTGAGAATCAATCATCTCAAAATCATCAATGTAAGCTAAGTCAAGCATTCAAATTAGACTAAAGATAACCATACGAACAATAGAACCAATGCACAATCTTGATAAAATTTGCCTCTTAATTAATAATTAAACTCTTTTCAAACTCCATCCATTTAATCAATATTTATCTAACAAAATAATAGGTATTTTTTATATAATACCACTAATATAATAATATGCTATGTATTATTTCAATCACATATTATCTATATATTTTGGCATTACTCTCAAAAGGTTATGCAATTAAATATTATGTGAAATGACACATAAGTTTTTTTCTTTTTAATCCAAATATACAAAGCATTCCAACATTGATTTCCAATCAAGTATGGGTTAATAATGAAATATTAATATTTTCCCAGTTTTATATCATCATAAGGATCTTTTGATAATCATTATTATAATTTAAAAGAAAATTTGAGATGGCAACTAAACTAAAAAAATCTAATGCAAAATTAAAATTTCACTAAACTTTCAATCTTGCATTAAAGAAGAATATTGATGCAGAAAAAATAAGCCAACTTTCTAGAAGCCATAAATTTTGACTCATAATTTTATTTGAGGACTTCCACATTAAAAAATGATCATCTTATAAATTTTGACTCTTCCCTAATCTATTCTATCTGCATAGATTTGATTTTTATATTTTTTGGAGGCCAAATGTGATCATCTGAGGGTCTAAAATTAGCTTTTAATTATTTTTTTGGAAATTTTTTAATTTAGAAACTATATATTTTTATAACTAGAAGGAAACTTCAATTGAATTTCATCTCATAGTCTAATTTTACTATTTAGGTTATTTCAAGAAATTTTTAGAGCCATGCATGTTTGCATGTGAAACTTACTATAAATAGCAGCTGCTAAAAATAGATTTTTTTTAGATTTTAGTTTTTTTTCAAATTTTGTATGCACACTTTAATTTCAAAATTTAGGATTATTTAAGCATGGTTTAGGTTTTTAATTATTTAAATCAATTAATATGAATCAATTTTGAGTATTATTTCAAGATCTTGGCCTATTGATAATTTTCTTGTTCTTGTTAGTTTTCAGTTTCATTATCTAGTATCAGAACTAGTTCAAAGCTTAAAGGAGAGAAAAATGGTGAGAGGATGAGGAGGTATATTATATATAAACTATACTATACAATAACTATAAATGTAAGTTCAAAAATTAAAATAGGTTATCACCAATCAAGAAAAGAGATAAGTGGTGGTGAGGAAGACACAGATCATGATAAAGAAATTCAGCAAGAAGAAGAACAACAAGAGTAGAAACCATAAATAGAAGAGAGGATGGTTTAGGATTTATAAGGAAGAAATGAAGGAATCAAGGTTGATTTTATAGATTATGGAGGTATTTTAAAACTAGAGGAGTTAATATATTAGATGAATAACATAGAAAAGTTCTTCAAGTGGAAGACTTTGAGAGAAAATAAGAAAATAAAGTTTGCATGCACAAAATTGAAAGGTCATGCAATGATTTGGTGGAATCACCTATAGAAAGAGAGATAGAGAAAAGGTAAATAAAATATTTGTTCATGGAAAAAGATGGAGAAAAATCTGAGGTAGAAATTTCTTCCTGTGGATTATGCACAAACCCTATACAAAAGATTTCAAAATTTGAGGCAAAAAGATCACAATATACAAGAGTATATAGATTAATTTTACAAGTTTTCCATACGAGTGGAGCATGATAAAATAAAGATAATATGGCTAAAAGTTATGTAAATGGTTTAAAATTTTCTATTCAAGATGAATTAAGCATGCATAGAATACTTAACATGGAGGAGGCTTATCAATTAACTTTGAAGGCAGAAGAAAAATAAAATAGACAATTTTAGAAGGATATCTACTAGTCCAAAAAGAGGTAGATCCCCTCTAATAAGGGGATGAGGTGGGTTTAATACCACTAGAGGTGTATTTAATGCTAATAAAGGTAAATCATCATGTGTTGAAAAAAGGCAAGAAGATAATAGGCAAGGTTTCAATACCAATAAAGAGGAAGAAGAATTTAGAGAAGACGAGGTTACAGTGGTACTAGAAGATGGTTTCTGAATCAATGTATATCTTATGTTTATTATAGATGTAGAGAAGAATGACAGAGAAAATTTGAGTGTCCAAACTATCAAGATCAAAAAAGGAGGGAAAAAATCACCCAAGAGTAAATCTAGTTGAGCCTGAAATAGAAGAGCAGAATACTGATGTTGCACTAGTAGATGTTGAAGAGAATCTCATAATGAGAAGAACCATGATCACTCTAAGAAAGGAATAAGTGTCGAATAAATAAGGTGGTGATGCATGGCTATGACCAAATATTTTATGAACAAGATGTACTTTTTGTGGAAAGGTATGCAAAGTAATTATAGATGGTGGTAGTTGTAAAAATATGTTTTCTAAAGAAATGATTGAGAAACTAAATTTACAATGTGAAAATCATCCTAACCCTTATCATATTTTATGGTTTAATAAAGGGAATGAAAATAACCCATGATATATCCCATCTTATAAGTCAAAGATAAGGTAACCAAAATATCTTCCTCAACCTTCTCCACCTCCCACATCTCCTCTTGATCATGTATGTATGCATCTTCAATCTAAAGTACCTAGTTTTTGTGCTTCTGAAGCTTTGGAATATCATAATAGAGTTACAAAATACATATAAGTGTTTCAATGAAAATATCACATCTTTAGAAAATCTAATCACATATGCAAAGAGTCCAGAGTATGCTAGTGTTAATCATGTATTTACATCTTCATCTAGGAAAATTATGACAAATCAAACTTAATATCAAAATATCAAGATGAAATAAAATAAATCTATAGTATGTTGTTCAAAAATTACGAGAAAGGATAATAAGGGCTCACATGATATTCTGAGAGAAATGCTTAAAAACATCAAACCACCTTCTTTACATCCTTTAAGGAGATCAAAATATTATTATGCATATCATATAATGCATGTGCATCATACATATCATTGTTTTGATTTGAATAAAAACATTAAAAAAGATAATTGATAGTGGTCATCATATCATCTATTTATCACTTAAGCAATCCACTCACATTATTAGTGCATCTCCCAAAGCACATGTGGAAAAATTAGAATTAAAACAATAATAGATACCAAAGGCACAATCATAGAAAGGAAACATTCAAATGGCATGATTATAATAATAAATTGTTTAGAAAACTAAATTAGAGAAATAAAGTACAAAAATCACAATATGACAAAGAGCAATTACAAAGGGAATAGTTGTAAAAGAATGGGTTATAATAAGAAAAATTTAAGTTACTACAGAAGAGGTTGTTAAATCAAATTCAAGATAAGTAAAAAAAGCATTTTTAAAAGTGGGTTACTAAAAAAAGAGTTTCTAAATCAATAAATTATTACAAAATCTAATGTTATAAGCATGGTTTCAAATGAGTCAACTAAATAGAGTCCATCATTATTAGAGACTTTGATTCTTAATCCCCTCATAGATGGAAATAAATTCACCAATGTTGTGATAAATAACACTATTGAAATGAATGTTTATAGTATGACACTATTAAATTTTATTGGATATGATAAGGAACATTTCAATTAAAATAATTTATGTAAATCATTTATTGAATCCATTTAGTTACCTTGCACACTTGGTCCAAAATCATGTTTATTGATATTTATTGTATGTCCTAGTTTGGCCCAATATAATGTTAAATTAGGAAGATCATGGATGATATAAATGAGAAAATAATGGGTAAATATGACAACCATGTCACATTTGAACATGAAGTGTAATTATTAGAGTTTTAAGAGAAGATAGAATTTATTTAAAGAAAAAACAATGAACATAAATAATGTCTTCAACTAATACACATACAGATACAATTAATGACATAACAATAAAAGCAAAGGGCATACTACATATTATAAAATAAAAATCATAAAGGTCAATACCAAACTATTAGGCAACTTCATCAAATATATCCTAGAATATTAGTAACATCCTCATTAGGATCTACCTAGAAATACACAATTTTTTAAATTTAAACAACATATACTTGAAATAGATTACACCACAATAATATTAGTATTTATCATATAAAATAATCTATGTGTGATAACTATAAATGAAATATACTACATCATACATTATTTATCACTATCATCATAAGATACATGTCATAATACAAATTTAAAAAGTAATTACAATTAACCAACCATAACTGATATCTATAACCATTGTTGTAAGTGTATAATAAGTAATTATATCTCATCATGATAATGTTTTAATAATAAATATAATACAATACAATGTACATATATAATATTCATGGATCTCTAGAGCATAGTTCCCCAGACTCTAGTATATATGGCAATCTCAAGTGTTATCTCAATAATAGTACTATTGTGGGGAGGGGAAGCATCATCCAAGTACTTTTCCATACCAAACATAGACCAAAAATACCCCAGACTAATACCATCAGGGAATGGTCCTCCTTTCATAGATGAGTAGATAGTGATGGCATGGGAATCCAGAGAGACAAGATAATACTTGTGTGTTGTATGATTTCTAAAACTAAGTGTGTAATGTATCATAAAGAAACATATTTTAATCAAGATATTGCACAAATATGTAAATCATATTAATGAAATGATAATTTCTCACTTAAAATTACTTTGGTAAAAAAATTCAATAAATTATGATCTAAGGAACAATCAAAT
This sequence comes from Torreya grandis, assembly GCA_037957365.1. NCBI lineage: Eukaryota > Viridiplantae > Streptophyta > Pinopsida > Cupressales > Taxaceae > Torreya > Torreya grandis. The sequence goes on from JARHVA010001269.1 coordinate 932,884, forward strand.
ATATACACACCACTTGATTAGATTACTGTCATCTGGAATTGTGATGCTAGTAAGCTAGTGAAGTCCATCTCACTTCTTACTTAATATCAGTAATGTGAGATTTGTTTAACATAAAATAACCAATAGATTCATAAATATTAGCATAAGATCAATATAAATACATACATTTATTCAATTAAATGTATAAATGAATCTCACAATGTTATCTATCACATAAATAATAGAAATAATAACTACAGTTTATACCATCTGAGTAAAATATACATTTAACTATAGTTTGTAATTATTATAAGTAGTTTTAAAACATAATACACCCTATAATATCCCATATTATCATATTATAATTCTATTAAGCACAACTACTAAATACCATAACTAGTCATAATAAAGTAGTTATAATTTAATGTAAACATAAGCGTTTGTTCTTCAACTAGCTATCTTACAAGAATCAAAAGTCCCATAAACTTACCTATATTTTGTATGAACATGATTATATATTTAAATGTTAGGTTATTATTATATATTTACATTAACATAGTTTCTCAACTTTTATAGTCCCTTTGACCAATTATTTTATATTTGTCAACAAAACTTAGAGGCATACAACCCTATACACCCATATATGATATATTCTTATAATAACTCCTAATTATCAGATAGAAATGTTTATATATATATATATATATATATATATATATATATATATATATATATAAACATTTCTATCTGATAATTAGGAGTTATTATAAGAATATATCATATATATATATATATATATATATATATATATATATATATATATATATATATATATATATATATATATATATGCTCAACCACATATATGGAGGTGGTTTATCGACAGTCTTTTATAATTTTCCATCAATTACTTAATCACAATAACCTTATTGGCATCTCATTATAGAATATGTCAATACTTCATAATATTATGGAACAAATACATATATTCACAAAAGGTTACATTTATAACATTAAAATCCAATACCATATAAATAAGTAAAGATAGATATGATCACTATTTTAGCTATGATTTGACATTAACTGATGAGTCCACACTATGACTCATTATAACCATAATGTATCATCCTTCACAACCATTAATATGCCATTTAGATTCAGTATTGTATCTATTTTTAAGTCTTATAACTATTCTAAGGTAGAAGATGAATTTTTTTTTATCTCTTTAAGCTTATGTGAGTTTGAGTTACCATTATTTACATAATGTTCTAACTGTTTGCATGTTTATTCCTCCATTTTTGATATATATAGGTATTATAACATCTAAAGAAGACTCTTGATATGATATCATGAATATAATGAATGGACTTAGTCACAAACCTATAATTCTAGTGAAGCTCTGAATTTTGCCATGCATTTTATGGATCTTAGTAGATAGCTAGATATTTTCATAGTCAAGCTACGGATTTTGATAGTTGAGTTATGGATTTTGATAGCTATGCTACATATTTGTACAGTCGAGCTACATAGTCATATAATACATTTTTCTAAGGCATTCCAAAAGTTATTTCAACCATTCCATGATTATCTATACTCCTCCATCTATCTTTTAGATACTTTCTATTTTTGCATATATTTATATATAGACTTTTATCTATATGTAGCTTTCCATTTGCAGAAGCTAGTGGATATAGGTTGAAAATTTGGACAAGATAATATAAATATGTTGTATATGAGATTTGGTAACCAAATATGGTTGAAATAAGAAGTTGAAATTCCTATTAGGATCTCCCCAACTGTGTGTGGACCTCTGTTATAATTTTCCTCCCTAATTTTTCCATATAAACCAATATTTATGAATATTCTCTTGTTTACCTAATTAAGTTGTTGCATATTATCTAGGGATAGTTAGTTATATGCTTACATGAATCACTATAATTTTGATATGATTCACTACTCTTTACCCTTGACCATGTTTCTTAAAATTGTTGCCTATTTATTTTATTTTTTCATAAGATCATTTCCTATATCTCTATGTTTTTGATAGTATATTACCATATGTGTAGCTTTATATTGTATATATAGTGGTTTATTTTAACTAATAAGTTCATTTATTTCTAATGATATAAGTCACTACAATATTATTTACCTTCCAACTATTGTATCTTCATTCAATATAATCTCTATATAGGGAATTGGTCTATAGTTCTCTAATTATATTTTTTTTGATAGTGCACTTTATTTGAAAGTAGACCTATGTTTAAATATATTCTTTAATACACAAAAACAAAATCATAACCTAATAAGAATATACATGAAACCCCAATGCTTTACCTACTTGGCAATAAATTTGATTGATCTTTTTCTCCCTTGAGTTCTTTCCTCCTTTGATTTATCTTTTCTCAATGGTGCCTTCTCCCCTATAGAAATTATGCCCATTTTATTTTTTTATTTTTTTCCTTTCATGAGAAAGGTATAATTTTTCTCCTTGATATTTTTCCTTTTTCTTAATATCTTTCTTTCTTTTTACTAAATTTAAACCTTTCCATTTATCTTAATTTATTATTGTGTTTTTTATTCTATTATCTTTTTCCTATGTTTTCCTCTTAAATGTCAATTATCATATTTTATACTAATTACAATAATTAATATATACTTTATAATTAAATTATCACCTTAAATGACATAAGGATCTAATGATAATTTCATTAATCAATAATTCCAAAATCACTCTAATTATAAAAATCATAAAACATTAATGGTTATAGATATGACAAGAACACAAACACATGTAATGAGATTTCAATATAACCATTAAACTAAATTAACCATGAGCAAAAAAATCCAAATACAAGTAGCATTAATCACATTATGCTAACCATTCCATTATGAATCTAACATGTGATAGCTAATGTGTTATGTGGAAAGTTTTAGCCCATTTCTCTGTCATTCTCTAACAACTCCATCTACGTCACCCTCTCTAATGATGCTCTCCCTCTATCACACTTTGTAGGATGAGTTCTCTTATGTCAAACTCACAACAATTAGGTAGTTAGACCATAACATCATGATATACAGACATCATAAAATATAACCGAACTAACAAATCAACATGATCATAATGTAACTATATACACAACAATTAATTCATAGTAATGTAATCATGTAACTTAAGCAATATAAAATTATTCCATAATAACTTATATCTCAAAGGTTAGTAAAAAATAACCTAATAAAATTGTTAACTATAAATATATATGGATAATCAAGTATGTTTGCTTAGCAAGGAATCAAGATGTAACATCCTTCTCCCCTAAAACTAGTCATCATCTTGGATGACTCTTATTCAAACATAAGTTAAAAGTAAAAACATTATTTAGAAGAAAAAATAACATAGTAAAATGTTATTAACTAAAGAAAATAAATATGTAAATCACATTTAGAACTCATAATAGTTCTCCCAAGTAGCACTATCCTTAAAGTATTGGTCCCATAGGACCTTGTACTATGACATATCTCTATTACACAAATGAAATTTATGAGTGTTAATTACTCTGATTGGTTCTATCATGACCACCCTAAGACATAGAACTTATAAATCATTCCAATCTAACACATGTGTAGGATTAGCTACATACTTTTTATGATAAGAAACCTAGAAGACATTATGCAATTGAGCTAAGGCTGGTGATAATGCAAGCCTATACACTATAATATTGACCAATTCTAACACTTCAAAGGGTCCCACATATCTTGGTGATAATTTTGATTAATTTACAAACTTAATAAAGTTCTTCTATAGCTTAACCCACAAGAACACTTTATCACCAACTAAAAATTTCCTATCTACCCTTTTTAGATCAACACAACTCTTTTGTCTATCATTGGCCTTAGCCAATCTTTGTCTGATTAATCTGACTTACTCTTCCATTGAACTAAAATCATCTCAAGTCCAAAGACTACCATGTCCTCTAACCTATCCCAACTAATTGGTATCCCACACCTTCTTCTATATAGTGCCTCAAATGGTGTTATCTTCAAAATTAATTGATATGAGTTATTGTAAACAAACTCAACCAATGGAATATAATATTCCCACTTGTATTGATGATCCATGAAATAAATACAAATAAGATCCTCTATTACCTGATTAACTCATTAAGTCTAACCATCAGTCTCTAAGTGATATATAGTGATAAAATTTAGTTGTGTACCCAAATTTCAATTCAAAGTTACCCAACCTACAAGTCATATTTGGAAAATGATCTTATCTAGAAATACATGCAACCTATACACTTATTTTATGAATATATTTGCAAGATTAGTTGCATCATCTATCAAATTTCCTAGTATAAAATGAGCCACCTTGGTTAGTTTATCAATTACTAGCAAGATCATATTGTGCAAGTTTCATAAAATTGATAAATTTTGGTCAAAGTCTATATTGATCACCTATCACTTCCATTCTAATATATCATGTGGATATAACATCCTAACTAGATGCATATGCTCAACTTTCACTCGTTAACATTACAAACAACATGGCACATAGTCTGTTATATCTTTTTTGATTCCCTTACAAAAATATTGTGGTCTAATTTCTACCATGAGCTTGGTTACTCTTGGATGTCCTGAATATGGGGCATTATGCAGTTCCTTTAGCACTATGCTCTATAGATTCTTTTGATCTTGCACATACATCATTTCATTATAAAATTAAATACCATCACTCTCTAATCTAAATCCTTTATACCAAGGATTTTAAGCATTATTAGATAATGTTTTTATGACCTAATCATATAATTCATCTCCTAATGAGAATTTAATCACTCAATCTTTGAAATTACTCCTGATAGTATATATGGCTACTATGATCCTTCTATGACTTAGGGCATTGACTACTCTATTTTCCTTGCCTTTGATATATTTTACATCGATATCATTATCAGATAAGAACTCAAGCTTTAATCTATGATGAGTATTCAAAATTAGTTGGGTGAAGATATACTTGAGTCCCAAGTTATCCATCTTGAGCTCAAATGTTTTTCCCAACAAGTAATGCTACCACACTTGCAAAGTATGTATAATTTTTGTAAGTTCTAAGTCATGAGGGGCATAGTTCACCTCATAATTCTTAACCTTCCTTGATTCATAAGCCATTACTACACCATCCTACATAAGTACTCATCCTAGTCCATCCCCTGACACATTTTTGATCACTAAAAATTGACCATTGGGGTTAGTAAATCTTATCATTGGTACATAAATAAGCCTTATTTTCAATTCTTAAAAATCTACTTCACACTTCTCTATCTAGAGAAAACTTTGGTTCTTACATTGAAAATAAGTAATCAGATTAGCTATCTTAGAAAAATTTAGAATGAACTTCCTATAATAGCCTACTAATCCCATTAAACTTCTTACCTTGTGAACATTATTTGGTATTAGTGATTTTATAATGAATCTTATCTTTTTTAGATCTACTAAGATATCATCTATAGAGATAATATGTTCTATATATTATACTCTCTCCTATAAAAATGTGTATTTAGACAGATTTCCATATAGCTTGTCCTTCCACAATTGTTGTATAATCAGTTCCAGATGTTGAAGATGCTCATCTTCATTCTTAGAATATATAATAATGTAATCCAAAAAAACCAAAACAAAATGATCAAGATAATCTCTAAACACACTATTCATGAGATTCATTAATGTTATTGGAGGATTTGTCAACCCAAATGGTAACACAAGGAACTCATAGTACCCATAACAAGTTTTGAACAATGTCTTTGGAATATCTTTATTCTTTATTCTCAGTTGATGGTATTCTTCTCTAATATAATTCTTAGAAAATATCATTATTACTCACATTTTATCAAAAATATATTCTATACGAGATAGTGGATATGTATTTTTTATAGTTGCATTATTGAACATTTTATAATCAATGCAAAGTCAAAGAGTACCATCCTTCTTCTTGACAAAGATAAATGGTGCACACCATGGTGACACACTTGGCTTGATCAACCCTTTAGATAATAATTCCTAGAATTGAGCCCTTAATTCAACCAACTCAGTGGTTATCATCATGTATGGTGCCTTAGACTGTGTTTTTGATTTAGGTATGATATCAATAGAAAAATCAAACTCATGTTTAGGAGAAAATCCTGGCAATTATTTCAAAAACACATCATGAAAATCTATATAAAATGGGTAGTCTTTGAGGGATGATTCCTTAGTTTACTCAATTTCATTTATCTTGATAATAAACGTTTGGCACCCTTTTTCTTGAGCCCTCTTGAGTTGCATGGTATAAATCTACCTAATCCTCAACTCTCTTTTCTTGCCCTAAATTTGTGTCTAATTTTCAAAATCATCTAAACACTCAACCTTATTCAGGTAGTAGTTAGCCTTGGCCTTATGTTTTGAAACATAATTGACTCCTAAGATCACATCATATGACCCTAGTGGTGCTACATATAGATCCACTACTATTATGAATTTAGGAAACCTAATCTCTAGTTTAGCTAAACTATTATGATTCTGCTCTTTCATTATATATACTTATATTATGACATTGATATTATGTTGTTAAACTACTAATTAGCTATTATTTTAGATGGACTATCTATGATACTAATTTAAGTAGTGTTGGGATGCATACTTAATTCTATGATTAATTATTTTATGGAATTGTTACTGATATTAATGATATTATAAATTTATATTAATAATTGATTGTTGACATAATGTGATTTATGTCATTTTCAATGGTTACAAGTTTTGTATATGATATATATAGCTATTGGAGGCTATACTCCCAAAACTAAGTGAATTCTGAACACATCGACATGTTTGAAAAGTATACCTATTGATTTTGTTTATCCTTTGAACACATTGATTGGTCATTATGTTTATTATATGTTGTCCTTGTACTTATTATTGCTACTATACTTTGATATTTTTATTTATCATTATTTACCATTATATTTTGTTACATCTTTTATCGGCCATAGTCTTTATTCTGTGCACATAACTCTATTATATTTTGTAATCCACACAGGTTTAAAAATCTTTTTTCATCCCTTTATTGATCTTATTAACCTACATAGATAACTACTTAAACCTACTTGGACATAACACCCCCCCCCTTAGGAACCCTTATCACCCTACTCCTTGTTCTACCCCCTTTGACCTGGTTAAACCTTAGACTGAGGTGGTGGTTTGTATTTTGATGACTCATTTGTCATGGCTTGACTTTGGTACTAAAATTAGTTTAAATCATTTGATTTAAATATTTTAATATGAACTTAGGTTGATAATGCATGGAAATTGGTTTTAGCACCATTTATTAGGGTGGATGGAATAGATGGTAGAAGGAATTGATGTTAATACTATTGAATTAAGTATTAATGTTAGGTTAATCCCTAACCTATGTTTATATTGATTGGTGCTCAGATTAGCAATTGAGTTTTATAGATGTTATTAATGGTAAGATAGGTTTGTGATTTGATTTGAGATATATAGGTGTTTCTCTTTCCTCCTATTCAATGCATAATTTAATGGGGTATTTTAAATTAGATGAAAATTATGGGTAATTTGAATAATGAAAAAAACAATTAGGAAGATGTAAATTTGGGAGAGAAAATTTTGGAAAAGCTCAGCTAGTTTTAATGGGGGTTATGATAGTGTGGAAAACACACATAGTAGTGCATGGAAAGAAGATAGAGGTTTTTATATTTTATCTTATTGGAGTTTCTATGTGTTTTCAAATAATTATTTTAGTTTTTTGGCTTTGTTTTTGTTGACTGTGACTAAATAGAAATAATGATAAAAGGCTACTTTTGCAGATGAAAGTTTTAGGACTTCTATCTATATACACAGACCCCATATAATGATATATCAATATATCATTTTATATAAACTTACAATGGATATATATATATATATATATATATATATATATATATATATATGAATGACTAGTTAAATCCTTGATTTCATTTTATGACTCATCTCTTCATGCATGTTTTGATTGGTTTACTTGTCATATTGTTGGTTGTGGAATTATGTGGGTTTTTGGTTGAATTTGAATATGCACCAATTTATATGGGTTAAGACAATTAGCTTTTCAATGGGTGGCATTTACTTGAATAAGCTTGGAGAACATTTTTGTGTTGATTGTGTTTTATAAAATAAAGGTGAGTATGTTTCATATGTATAAATGATTATGTTATTATAAAGGTGAATGTGTTGTTATTATATCAACTTCATGTTATATGGGTAACTATGTTTTTATAAAACAATATATGTGTGTTCCATTTTTAGTGACTATGTTATTTTATAAAAGGTCACTACATTGTTTATTAGGGTTGTATTTTCTATATAAAATTGAATGTGTTATGTTCAAATAGTGATTGTGTTTTAATGTGATTGATTGTGTCAAAATCTTGGACTATGTAACCTACTATGTGTTGGATGACCCAAACATATACCTAAGATTGAATGGTTTTATATTTGACTGGCATTTATTAGGTTAGGTAATAGAGTTATGGGTGACTGTAGAATATTTTATACTTGTCTGTGTTAAAATTATTGTACCACTTTGTGATCATTATCTTTGATAACCTTTGTTATTTATTTTAAGTTTTGAAGATTATATTGGGTTAAGTCACTTCATCAAGTTGTATTTGATATATTATTGTGTCTCTTGTTTTTGTACCATGATTGAGTTTATGTTAATATCATGAGGTATATATATGTGTATATGATTTATTGAGCTCTTAAACTTTGAAGTCGAGACATTGTTTAAATGGTATGAATTGACTGAGTCACTAACTTCGATCAAGTCTCCTCATTAAATATGGTTATGTTCTATTTTGTGACCCATTTTATCCTTCAACTGTGTTGTTAAGGGTAAAGTTTTATTATATATTATGGTTGTGTGATGTTTTATTGTGACTTAAAAGGAAACTAAGATACTTCTAATCATTGATTATTTGTTCCCATGGGTATGTTTTAAGTACAGTTTGAATATATTTTATATCATGGGTTAGTTTTATAATTTATTTCACCCAAGTGTTGAACCATACATACATATGTATATATGCTTCATGGCTTTGAGTCATATTTGACTCAGGTGGTTGTGTTATCACATTTATATTATGATGTATGATTATGATGATGTGTGCATTGTCATGGTCTTAAGTTTGACCCTAGTAATTCTTAAAATTAGGTTATGATATTTATGGTGTTTGGTCTTGTTTTTTAATTATTTTGGTTATGATTATTATTGACTCGATTACATTGATTCATTTTATTTTTATAATGTCTTATTTTATGGCTACATCATTTTATCAACTGTGTTAACCTTTGCATCAAAGTTGTAAGATATACTTGTGATGTGTGAATTCATGCATAAAGATACCATTGAGTTTTGGTCTTATAATGGTATGAATGTATTATTATTGGTGTCATTGTTGATATTTGGACTTAATAATTTAAGCTTTGGAATTAATTAGGTCATGTATGGAAAAGTGAGCATGTTGTTCTTGGAGGCATGTGTATTTTTTTCTGTGTTAAATAAATAATTGTGATTGAGTTATATTCTATTTTGTTTTATTATTTAATTATGTTTTACTTGTGTGTTTGGGTTACTTATTGGAATGTGAGGATTATCATTCCTAGATTAGACCTGAATATTTAAGAGTCCAGATGGTTAAGGATGGTCAAAATGTTGGATAGGGGTTCAAGTAGAATAATTTTGAAGGAAATATAATGGATTAGAGTTAATATATTCTATATCATTTGACATCCACTATTAACCTTCCCTACTCTTAATCTATACTTTAGATGGATTAACTATTCTTGTCTCACCTCTAAATGATATGATTATATTTCATGTATTATTTTTATTTTGATGTCTCTTTATTCAAAAATTGATTTGCTCAGAATTCATCTCATATTCTCAGTCACCAGAACCACTATCCTATTAATGGTTGGGGTGGTGAGGCTCATCGATGGTTTGGCTCATAGTGTTGGTTGGGTAGATTTGTCTTGATCGGTTTATTCATGTTTGACTCCATGACTTGACACATATGTATGGAAGATGGTAAAAAAATAATTTATTGACTTGATTAATTATTAATATATCATGTAACATTGATTATAGCTGTTAGCTTTGACATTAATTCAGATATTGATCTTGATGGCTATTAACTGGTATTATGAATAGATTGTTGAATCAAAATGGAAATTTAATATTGTATAAGGTAAATTGATTATTGGTTAAAGGTGATATACATTAGGTACATCATATTATTTATTATTAATCTAATTGTACATTGATTTAATATTCTTTATAATCATATCAAAGTTGGTTTTTATTTGGGTATGAAATTAATCGATACATATATATTCATTATCATATTAAATCTACTTTGATTAAACATTAATATATGAATACTAACTTGGGATTTACTTACATGTTTTACATTAGTTTCTTAATTCTAAAAATATGTTTTTAGCTTGCATTAACCAACTTAGTATTTAATTTGGATTATCACTTTATGGATATAAATACATAGATGCATATGCACATCTTAATCATTTCATCAATACATAAACTTTGTATCTAACTCATAAGAACAACAAACCAAATCCGTCCATCTAAACATTCATTTTAGACATACATGGTTGTGTGCAAGGTATGTATTTCTGCATACATTTCAAGGATATTATCTCACAATTCATGTATGTCAAATTTGTGCAATTCAAAATTTAATGAGTTAAATCGTGCATTATTTAATAATAATAGTTAGCTCAATCTCATGATTTTATAATAGGCATGTATAATGTTTTGCATAGATTATCCATTTGGTCAAGTAAAGGAACTTAAAGAAAACTATAATAATACCTAATGAAGATAATAAGAAAGTTATTATATTACTTTACTCTAGTTAATGAGACTTAGTTTCTTAACTAAAATCTGTACACTCATTGTTTTCTTTCATGTTGAGTTATATGTATTTCACTTTCCTTTCTAATAGTTGAACTTACTTAACTCGTTACTTTGGTTGCCCAACTAATTTTTTTTTCAAATTATTTAATTGAAACATTTTATTTGGGTTCCACCCTTATTGAAACTTAGATGAACTTTGTTTCTTGATGATGTTGAATTGTGTGATTGAACATTGTTGTTGAATGCTTGATGCTTTATTTTTAGTCTAGTTGGATTATAAATGTATTTCAATTATTATGTGATTATGAAACTTTATATGAAAAAAGGTGAATTCTTTATTAAGTGGTTATCTAATTAAAATTTAATATTAAATGATTACATAAGTTACTTCTCTTAAATAAATGTATAGTTTAGATTTATTTTATTGAATATCTTAAACTCCTTTAAAATCACATTGACTATGTTAATCTAAATGGTTGAATGTTTTCATTATTTGACTAATTATAAGAATAATGATGTTGATTATAACTATATCATTAATTGTTATTCTAATATTATCATCCTTGATTGGTAAATAAATGAAGTATGAATCATGCAAGTAGTGCAGTGACCTTAAAGGTTGTAAGGCATTATGACCCAATTGGTAGCATGAGAAAACCTTGTATTTATATTTTTTTTTCTCTTTATACTTTATATTATATTCTGATATGCAAATGATTCAAAATTTTACAAGTGATAAATTTTTTTTGATTGATAGTTATGTTATTTATTTAAATTTTGTAACATGTATTGTAATATAAACCTATGATTAACCCAAATGATAACTTAGGGAATAGATTTATCCTTCATGATTAAATCAATCCTTTAACTTAACCATCCTTGAGTAGGACTAAAACCCATTGAGGAGAGTGAGTTATTTACCTAGGGTTAAGGACCTATAAATGGTCCTATGTGGAAGTGTGAATGTCACTTATATAAATTTGGTATTATCTATGTAAACATACACCAATACACCCCGAAGCCCATAATATTTATAATACAATAACACACTTACCCATAACACCTTTTGTATGTGTTTACCTCTAGATAATTTCCTCAATTCACCTCCTTTAGTTCTAGTTGTGCATATGTGATTGCACTGAATTTTTATCATTACGTTAATAAGAAAAATAAATGGGCCTAACACATGTCCAAAATGTACTCTAATATATGATTCCAAAAAAAATTTGGGTTGTTTCATAAACACTTATAAACCATGACTTTTGAGTCATTCCTATACTATGCTGACCATGCATTTGTCATTACTCTAGATCTTCGATTTAACTTACTAAGAATTTTAGGAGCCATAAAACATTTAATATCTCCTATATGAATATTCCTAAATGGAAACTAGTTGTTTAAACAAAGTGACTAATAGCTCTATAGGTAATAATTAAAAGTTAGCTTCCTAATTATCAAATATTGCATGAATACACTATTAAAAATTTCCCTAATGAGGAATAGGACCTTTGTTCTTTGACTTGTCATGAGTGCAATCATGAACATAATGGTCATCTTTGCAAATGAAACAGCCTCCAAGTGGTCCTTTCTTGTCAGTATATTAGTTTCCCTTGAAACCACCTTTAAAAACATTTCCCAATTTCTTATTGCTTGAACCATTATTGAATTTGGCATTCTATTTTTTGAAGTACTTCTTAAATTCCCCACTCCTCTGTTCCCAATTCTTCTTTTTGAAAGTTGACTTAGAATTTTCAAAAACAATCTTGAACTTGTCCTTGGACTGTGAAAGATACTTCAACTTTTGTTCTTGTTTGACCACCTTATCAAAGACCTAATCCATGGTAGAATGTCCATGAATATCCACCTCTCCACCAATCTAGGGTCTCAATTCCATGATAAACTTTCTGATCCTAAACCTCTCATCTCCCTAGTACTGAGGTATGTACTTCAAAAGTTTGGTGAACTAATCCTAGTACTCATTCACTGATAAGTATCCCTACTTTGGATTCTATAAATTTATGATCTTATGATGAAAATAAAGTTGTTGAAGCAACCTGGACCTAAACAAAGTCACAAACTTATCACAATTTCTGGTGGTCAAGTTAATATTCATTTCCAACCTCTTCTTGGTCCACTATGTAGCTATCTCACCAACCAGCTGGTATGATCCCAAAACTACTTTAGTTACCTCAGAGTAGTTTCAAATTTCAAAATATGGCTCTATCTTAGTTAACCATGCTTCAAATCCATCACATATAATAGTTACATTGATCTTAGGTGGGTTCACCTTCTTCATGTCTTTATCTAACTCTGTAGCTATCTGAGCTCTCACATTTTAAGGGTTTTCCTACTTAGTGGGATGATCTTCAGTTACATCATATTTTTTTAATTCTTCATGGCCATGATTCACCTATTCCAAGGCTATAATTTGATCCCTGTCTCATTCATTGCTATGATAAACCAATCCATCTTTATTGATTTCTTAGCGACAAATCGACTAGGATCAAATAGAGGGTTACTATCATTAACATTTGATGGAACCTCTCTAGAAAATATAACTTTCACCATTATCCTTTCTATAATTATAAAGGTATGAAAATGTTAGTGGGTTCAATAAGTCTGAGATTTTGAGTTCTAACTTTGATATCACATGTAACATTCCCACTGGGACCTACCTAGAAATACGTGATTTTTAAAATTTAAATAACATATAATTTAAATAGATTATAGTATGAAAATATAAGTAGTGATCATTTAAAATAATCCAAGTGTGATGACTATAAATGAAACATACTAAATCATACATCATTGATCACTATCATTTTAATAAATACATCATAATATAAATATAGAAAGTAATTACAATTAACCAGCCATAGTTGATACATGCCTATAGTCACTATTGTTAATATAAAATAAATAAGTACTTTAAACTCATCATGATAATGTTTTAATAATAAATATAATATAATATAATATACATGGCTCTCTAGATTATAGTTCTTAGACTCTAGTATATGTGGCAATCTCAAGTGTCATCTCAAAAGTAGTACTGATATGGGGAGGGAGAGCATAATCCAAGAAATTTTCCATATTAACCAAGAACCAATGATCCCCTACACTAATCCCATTAGGGAATGGACCTCCCTTCATGGATGGGTAGATAGTGATGGTGAAAAAATCTAGAGAAATAAGATAGTACCTATGTGTTGTATGATTTTAAAAAATAAAATTGTGGTGTATCATAAAAAAAACCCATTCTAATCAAGATATCACACACACACATAAATCATACTCATTATATGACAATATCTCACTTAACATTACTTTGGCCAAAGTGTTCAATAAATAATGTTCTAAGGATCAATCAAATTCATACACACTACTTGATCGGATTACCTTCATCTCACATTGTGATGCTAGTAAGCTAGTGAAGTTTATCTCACTTCTTACTCAGTATCATCAATGCAATATTTGGTTAACATAGCATAACCAATATATTCATATAGATTACCTCCTAATAGTAACCATAAAACATGATAAGCATAAGATCAATCTAAATACATACATTTATTCTATCAAACATATGAATGAATTTCATAATATTATTTATCACATAAATAATAGAAATAATAACTACAATTTATATCATCTAGGTAAAATATACAAGCAAATGTAGTTTATAATTACTATAAGTAGTTTCCAAATATATTACACCCTATGATAACCCATATTATCATAGTCTAGTGCTCTTAAGCACAACTACTAAATATCATAACAAGTCATAATAAAGTAGTTATAATTCAATGAAAATGTAACCTTCTATTCATCAACTAGCTATCTTGAAAGAATCAAAATTCTCATAAACTTAACTACATTTTGCATGAACATGATTCTATATTTAAATTCTAGGTTAGGAGTCTATATTTACATTGACACACTTTGTCAACTCTTAGAGTCCCTATGACCAATTATTTTATATTTATCAACAAAACTTAGAGGCATATAACCTAGTACACACCTATACAATATATTCTTCTAATAACTCCTAATTATTAGATAGAAATGTTTCTTTATATTTGTGTGTGTGTGTGCTCCACCATATATCTGGAGGTGGTTTATTGATAATATTTTATAATTATCATTCAATTACTTAATCATTATAACCTTATTGGCATCTCATTACATAATATGTTAATACTCCATAATATTATGTAAAAAATACATATATTCATGGAAGGTTATAGTTATAACATGAAAATCCAATACCATATAAATAGGTAAAGATAGATAGGATCACTATTTAATATATGGTTTGAAAATAATTGATGAGTCCACACTATGACTGATTATAACCATAATATAGCATTCTTCATAGCCATTAATATGTTATTTAGGCTAAGAATTGGATGTAGTCTTAGGTCTTATAACTAGTCTAAAGTAGAAGATGAATGATTTTGTCTCTTTAAGCTTATGTGAGTTTGAGTTATTAATCTTGATATGTTTAGTCCTCCATTTTTGATATGTATGCATATTATAGCATATCAAAAAGAGTCTTGATATAATCCCATGAAGACAAGGAATGACCTTAGTCACAAACATATCATTGTAGCAAAGATTCAAACTTTTTCAGGCATTCTACAGACCTCGGTAGATAGTTATAGACTTTCACAATTGAGCTAGGGATTTTGATAGTCGAGCTATAAATTTTGACAATTGAGTTATATATTTTGACATTTGATATATGTAATTGTCTAAAACATGTTTCCAAGGCATTCTAAATGTTCCTTAAACTATTCCATTATGATCTAGACTCCTCTAGCTATCTTTTAGATGCTTTCTATTTTTACATATAACTATATATAGACTTCTACCTATATGTAGCTTTCCATTTATAAAATCTAGTGTACATAGGTTTCAACATTGGATAAGATGATATGAATACATTATATATGAGATTTGGTAACCAAATATGGTTGGAATAAACTCTTGTAAATCCCATGAGTATCACCCCAACTGCATGTGGATATTTGTTGTAACGCTCCCTATTTTGGCCATATAAACCAATCTTTGTGAATATTCTCTTATTTAACTAGTTAAGTTGTTACCTAGTATCTAGGGAAAGTTAGTTATATTATTACATGGATAACTATAATTTTTCTATGGCTTTCTACTATTTATCCTTGACCATTTATCTTAAAATCACTGCCTATTTATCCTTGTTTATTTTCATATAATTGATGCCTATATCTCTAGATTTTTCATAGCATATTACTATATGTGTAGATTTATATTTGATATATAGTGATTTAGTTTAACTAATAAGTTCCCTAATGATATGAGTCATTACAATATTGTTTACCTTCCAACTAATGTATCTTCACTCAATATAATCTTTGTATAGGGAAATGGTCTATAGTTTTTTGTTATAATTTTTTATACAATGAACTTTATTTGAAAGAAGATCCTATATGTTTAAATCTCTTTAATACATAAGTAAATAATAATAACTTAATAATAATATACATGGAAACCCAATGATCTACCTACTTGGCAATAAATTCAACTGATCTTATTTTCCCTTGACTTCTCTCCTTCTTCTTTGATTTCTCCTTCCTATATGATAGTTTCTCCTTTGTAGAAATTGTGCTCCTTTTATTATTTCTATATTTTTACATTCATAAGAAGTGATTAGTGTTTATATTTGAGAATTTTCTTTTTTTTAATAACTTTCTTTTTTTTTCCTTAAATTTAAGCCTTTCAATTTATCTTTATTTATTATTGTTTTTTTCTTCTCTTTTTCCTATTTTTTCCTCTTAAATGTCAATTATCATATTTTATACTAATTAAAATAATTAATATATATTTTGTAATTAAATTATCACCTTAAATGACTTAAGAATCTAATGATAATTTCATTAATTAATAATTCCAAATTCACTCTAATTATAAAAATCATAAAACATTAATGGTTATAGATACAACAAGAAAATAAACACACAATGCAAGTTCAATATAACCATGAAACTAAACTAAACTAAACATGAGTAAATAGTTTTAAATGAGAGAAACATTAAACATATTATGTTAACCATTCCATTATACATCTAACATGTGCTATCTAATGTGGTGTGTTTAGGGTTCTCATCAGTTTCTCTATCATCCACTAAAAACTCCATCTATGTAACCCTTTATGATGATTCTCTCCCTCCATCATGCTCTAATGGATGAGTTCTCCTATGTCAAACTCACAATAAGTAGGTAGTTAGACCATAACGTCATGATATACATACATCATAAAATATAACTGAAATAACAAATCAACATGATCATAATGTAAACATATCTACTAAAGTTAACTCATATCAATGTAATCATGTAACCTAAGAAATATTAAATTGTCCCATAAAAACATATATCTTAAAGCTTATTAAAAAACAACTAAATCAAATTGTTAACTATAAATATCCATGAATAATCAAGTAAGTTTGTTTAGTGAGGAATCGGAATGTAAAAATAATTTTTCTGATAAATATATGATCACAAGATAACAAGAAAAACAAATATAATTCACTACATACCATAAAATCACAAATAATAATTATACTAATGGTAATCCTTCTAAAAATGAAATTAGTATGTAGATTCAAATTTTATTCAATTCAGTCATAACATTATAACGCTTACCCTTTGATAAAGTTTAGCATTCCTCTTATTGGAGTAAGGAATATTAATTTTGAGTATTTTGTAGGAATAATTGATTAGTATTTCTCTTTCACTTTGTACATATTCTATTTATAGGAAAAAATACAAATCAGTAAAATAATTCAAAAAATAGCAAAAATCAAGACCTATGACAAAGTATATGTAATTTTCATAAATATGTTCATTTATACATAGCTATTTGATACTTTTTTTATATAATTTTATATCATATATGATTCATTAATGTACATGAATGACTGAAGATTACACAAAACACCAGATCTAGACCTAGTTGAAGGTGATATGACTATTAAATAGTTATAACTATAATAAGACAACAATTCCATATTAGATAGGATATTCATGCTATATTTTCCTCCCCACCACTTATTTTGTTATGAGCTAAAAATATTAATAATCAATTCTAGACAACACTTAGGCTTTCTATAACATGTAAATTTATCAGCTAGTTCATTGGGGGAATATGATACATAGGTTTTATCATTCTTTCACTACCTATATTATTTATTTACATAGGATTACATATTTTGATATTTTACACTCACTATCATCTTGATATAATAATATATATATCTCAATTATTTAATATATTTATTTTACAATTTAGCTCTTGTTAATTAATCACATATTATCATGCATACTTTCCATTTTGCTTTCCTAGCTTTTTGTTTTACATACACTCTCTCTTTTCCATTGGGGACATTTGAATGTGTCTTCTATGTGTGGATTTAAGCCTTAATTTATTTTTTATATGCATTTGAAACATTTTAATATTTCTTTGTGTGTATTATATGTGCATGTGCATATTTGGACATGTCCTTAAATGTGGCTCTAATCCTTCATTGCTTGATTCTATGTATGTGAAGGTATTTTAAAAGAATTTATTTTTTTATTTGATTGGATGATATTTGAACATGTCCCTTATATGTGACCTTTATCCCTTTTATTGCATTATTTTTTGATTTGGTTGTAATGTTTGATTATGTGTGTGATGGATATGATACCTTGCCTATTTTGCTCAGATTTTAATGCCATGATGGACATCATGCATCCACCTAACCCTTCCAATTATATAATTTATAACATGAATTCCTCCCTAAGTATTTCTATTCAACATTACATACTCAATTTTGAATACTTATCTATATGCCTAAATGCTAACATCTATCTAGACACTCTTTTTATGAATTTTTCTTCCTACAAGCATCTCACATTACTATAATGCTCAATTTATCTATATGATGATGCCATGTTTATCGATATTATCATGATTACTCGTAACTACATATTTCAGTCATAAAAATATATCACATAAATTTTTTGAGTTAAATTATTGCATAGCCTTAATAACTCATTTATAAATATGGGTAATTTGTAGAGGTTTGTCTTAGAGAATAGAAATCCAAATCATCATCAAAACATAATTTTGAAGTTATTGCATAGTTAACATAATTTTATTCTCATAAAATGCATAGAAAGTGAATTTTAACAAGAGTGTCCTATTGGACAAGAGATAATTTTTCTCTTGTCCTTCCCACTATTATTTTCCAAATGCCTAATAAATAGGCATTTCCATAATTTGTCAAAATATTAGTTTACCTAGGATAATATGCAACAATTTTATAGTCTGTGTTTCCATAAATACCTAGTTTTACCTAATATTTGACAAGTTTAAGGGGCATCATGTGTGTCATGTTGTTCCAAGTTAACACAAGTTTTCTTAGAATCATTATTTTTATTACATAGTTTTATAAAAAAATTAAACACAATATAAGTTTAGGGGCATGTGTGTGGCACATAGATTCCCTATCACTCCATTTTTTCACCAGTATCACAAATGAAAATTAAAATCCATGTCACTATCCATGTTGTATATACCTTAATAAGATTAGATTCAAAATTTTCACTAGATTTATGCCAAATTTTTACCAGAATTGAGCCTTAATCCATCTCTAGTGTTTGGTTCATTATTTTTACCAATATTTTCACCCATATTTAAACCAATATATACATCAAAAAATATATATTATGATTCACATAGGGATTAAAAATTACTTGAATACTATGGATATGTGATGATGGAGTCAATCACATCTTGATTTCTTAAGCACACTTACCTATTGATAAGGATTGGGGCATGTGCATTCTAATCCAAGTTATTTAACATAAATAAAATTTCCAAGGTTCCTACCCTCTACAACCACCAATTTTGCAACTAGAAAAACACAATAGTTTCCATACCTAATTAAGTGTATTTGATCCTTGTCATTCTATAGTTTATTTTATTTTTATTTTAAATATTCATCTTAATTAAAGGATTATATTAAACATTTTTCATTTCAATTGGACATGGAGTACAATTTAGTGTGTGGCCTACATTTAGGATCACACTTCACAAGTAAGTTCAGGTAAGCATTTTTCCTTTTAATCTAGTAATTTCAATTTAATTCATCAATATAATAAAAATGGTGAAAATTTAGATAAATAAATTAACATTTTAGCTAATATAGTGCACTTTTGATCACTCTTTTACACACTTAGCTCTACACCTATCCTAAGGCCATTTTGATCACTTTCAACCACCTTGTGCACAAAATACTCACTCTTCTAAGCAAGATGATGACCCTAAAATGTACTTATCCATCATGTTATTATCCTTAGCCATCATATATTCCATACTATACCATTAAAACTATTTTACATCCCTATTGGATAATAATTCCCTACTAGATAGGAGTGCCCTACTCTATTGTCTAATCCCCCTCTGTTGTCCCCCTACAAAATAATAGATAATTTCAAAAATTCAAAGTTATGGAAAGTTTGATCATGTACTTAATAAGACCCATTATAATTAATTTCAAATATATGAATATATAAACACATTTCAAATCATTTTTCATGTAAGAGGCCTCCACACTGAAAAACACTACAAATCTAATTTCACATTGAGATAAAATTCCTTGTTTCTGTCAATTCTTATTACATATAGCCATAGTAGCCTAGAGAAAAAGTATGAATACATATCTAAGGTCACAAGTCATGGTTAAGTCACTTAATCACACCAATATTTCACCATTATCTACCACTTTACACTATTTATTCACACACCACCATATAATGGGATTAATACATGATGTTTGATCCCTCTTCAAAGTATTACTATGTAGGTATCACTCAAGACATGGGGTGTTGAGATCATGCCCAACTTCAACCAGTGAACCATTTTTATCTCATTTTTTTCATTTATATTCACATGTCAAGGAACTAGGATTTTTAAGGAAGAATAATCATATAGTGTTCTCCACAACTGATCTAAAGCTCTTGTATGGAACACAAAATATATAGATAAAGGTGAACAAAACACAAAAATATAATATATTTAATATTTATTGGATAGGAATATCCTCACATAAAATAGGAGCACCCCCTCTCCTTTAAATCTTAGGGAAATGTTATCCAGGGATCAATTCAATTCTAGACCTAATTTCATAGTCACCAATCCCAACCACTCCAACAGTTTTAGCTTTTGATTTATCCCATAAATTTTTTTTCAAATAAGTTATAGTTTTCTATTTCACTTTATTTATTTCATAAGTTTTCATTTTTATAAAGTTTCAAATAAGTGAATGTCTGATATTTTTAGTATTATTATTTGTGACTTTTCACAATTATGTGTCAATTATGGTAATCTATATATTTATCTAATTCCCCAAATTTGATAAAATAGATGGTATGAGTTGGTAATGATTTGCATATTATCCATATAAGTGGTACTTGAGTCAATGAATTAAGAGTGGGATAAATAATAAAGGATATAAATAATGAGAAATGGACCCTATTAGTGGGATTTTTAATGGTATTTAGCTTTTATATAGTTGGGTTATGTGAAAAATTAACCACATGTACATTTATCAAATTATGATTCAGTGTAATGAATCTAAAGTGGATACAAATTAATGAAAAATGATTTATACACGATTCCTTAACAATCTACACTCCTTATGTGTGAGATTGTGTAGCATGCACACCTCTCACCTTTTAGTTCTATTTAAAGTCCTTCAAGGTACACTCACACTTGTTCATAGTCCCTCAAGGCTCATACACACTTTTTTATAGTATTTCTCCCCTACACATTCCTTCTTCTAGTGAATCCACACTTCAGGCTACTTAGAACACATGGATTTCTAAATGTTGCTTATCAGCCTAAAGGATGTTGATTTATCCCATGAATTTTTTTCCAAATAAGTTATAGTTTTCTATTTCACTTTATTTATTTCATAAGTTTTCATTTTTAGAAAGTTTCAAATAAGTGAATGTCTGATATTTGTAGTATTATTATTTGTGACTTTTCACAATTGTGTGTCGATTACGGTAATCTATATATTTATCTAATTCCCCAAATTTGATAAGATAGATGGTATGAGTTGGTAATGATTTGCATATTATCCATCTAAGTGGTACTTGAGTCAATGAATTAAGAGTGGGATAACTAATAAAGGATAGAAATAATGAGAAATGGACCCTATTAGTGGGATTTTTAATGGTATTTAGCTTTTATATAGTTGGGTTATGTGAAAAATTAACCACATGTACATTTATCAAATTATGATTCGGAGTAATGAATCTAAAGTGGATACAAATTAATGAAAAATGATTTATACACAATTCCTTATCAATCTACACTCCTTATGTGTGAGATTGTGTAGCATGCACATCTCTCACCTTTTAGTTCTAGTTAAAGTCCTTCAAGGTACACTCACACTTGTTCATAGTCCCTCAAGGATCACACACACTTTTTTATAGTATTTCTCCCCTACACATTCCTTCTTCTAGTGCATCTACACTTCAGGCTACTTAGAACACATGGATTTCTAAATGCTGCTTATCAGCCTAAAGGATGTTGATTTATCCCATAATTTCTTTTTCCAAATAAGTTATAGTTTTCTATTTCACTTTATTTATTTCATTAGTTTTCATTTTTAGAAAGTTTAAAATAAGTGAATGTTTGATATTTGTAGTATTATTATTTGTGACTTTTCACAATCGTGTATCAATTACAGTAATCTATATATTTATCTAATTCCCCAAATTTGATAAAATAGATGGTATGAGTTGGTAATGATTTGCATATTATCCATATAAGTGGTACTTGAGTCAATGAATTAAGAGTGGGATAACTAATAAAGGATATAAATAATGAGAAATGGACCCTATTAGTGGGATTTTTTATGTATTTAGCTTTTATATGGTTGGGTTATGTGAAAAATTAACCGCATGTACATTTATCAAATTATGATTCGGCGTAATGAATCTAAAGTGGATACAAATTAATGAAAAATGATTTATACACAATTCCTTAACAATCTACACTCCTTATGTGTGAGATTGTGTAGCATGCACACCTCTCACCTTTTAGTTCTATTTAAAGTCCTTCAAGGTACACTCACACTTGTTCATAGTCCCTCAAGGCTCACACACACTTTTTTATTGTATTTCTCCCCTACACATTCCTTCTTCTAGTGCATCCACACTTCAGGCTACTTAGAACACATGGATTTCTAAATGTTGCTTATCAGCCTAAAGGATGTTAGTTATCTAGTTATGATGTTATTCTCCACACTTAGAATTTTAGTTATTACTCAAAAAGTAAGATCAATTTTTTTTAATCATCTTATTTATAACAAAAAATATCTGTAACTACTTCCTTTATTGCATCTATAAATATGTATTGTATGCATTTGACCAAGGTTCAATGATGTACATATTCTTACTTATAGATATCATGATCTATGTGTATACTTTATCATACATGAATTATTTATTATTTTATTATTTTCCCTATTCATTAAAATTAAATAGAATTTTAATCTATGTAAACATAATAATTTTGATCCATTTTATATATGTTGAATGTTTTATTTGAATAATTACGCATTCATTCTATCTTGATAACTTTGAGCTGCATATAACCTATAGTTTTCAACTGCCAACCTAATCTTAAGCATGTAGTGTGCAAGTTTGTATAGTATCAAGGATTTTTTTATACATTTAAACATGTGAATCCAATGAGATAAATAATGTAGATCATTTGGTTGTTTTTATACTAATTAGAGGAATTTTGTAACAAAATTAAGATGGTTGAAGTATATAAGTAATCTGAGGTATCCCCATATATTGAAAGGATCATTCCCAAAACATTTGAGGTATATGTCACTAAATGTTTTAGTCAATTCTATGAGTTTATTATGTAACTAAACCTTACACCTTTCAAGCCTTCTCCATAATTCACTCAATAATGGTTTAAGCAATAATACTCCTTCAAAGTGCAAGTTAGTCTTAACATTCCCTTGTTTAAATTAAAAATTATTACCATAATATTGGATTATTATATTCAATATTTTGATGAATATATCTTATTAAATCACTTTATTAATGCTAATAATATCACATTTGTAGTGTTAGAGATGTACATTCTTCTTACTCACGAGTGGGAAAACTTTTACACACAACATGCACAAGAGTTTGTTCCAATTTATTATTGAAATAAATTTGTAAATGTGTTGAATGATGATTAATATTATTTTCATGACTTTTAGGATCAATACATCAAGTCTCAAAAAAATTTCTTACACAAGAAGTAATTAGTAGAGTACTACACGAACACATTTAATGAATACTCTATGTGCTAGTGAGATAACTTGTATGAACAACATAAGGTGATGAAATGTATCAATGGACTCTCACCTTATTTATATGTTAAAATCTAATTATTGACTCATCTAACTCTTATAAAAACCTATCACAAAGCCAAAAATATGGTTAAAGGTGAATCATCATCTCATATTTTCATCTAACTCCATGTGAAATAGAAAACCCACACATAATTCCTCATCACAACATTATATGAAAAAATGCATCACTCTTAACAAATAGAGTGATCCAAATATACTTCATAGGACTCAAAGGATATTGTGCATTTTTATTCACACAAAGGAAAAAATAATTCTAGTGAAAATTTGAGTCATCATTATCACATGCACACCCATGAAGAATCATAATGTCATGCACATTGCATCTAGTCTCATGTTGATGTATGACACTAATCAAGATGTGACTTATTTTAACATAATCACAACTATGATAGACACTTGTGAGAAGTTTTAATGTCTCTTCCATACCAATTATTGGGTAAAGGTTCATTCTATTCATTTCATGATTGATAATGGCATGAAGAATAACATAATTTCCCAAGACATAACACAATAACTTGGTATTTATACTAATGTGCATCCCAAACCATACTCATTGGCATGGATTTATTATGGGAAAGATATACACATCTAGTGAAAATTCACCTTCTAGTATAAAATTAAACATATGGAAGACATCGTCATTTGTGACATCTCACCTTTGGATTTTTGTGACATCTTCATGGTAATATTGTATTTATATGTCCATTAAGACATATATCAATCTAAGCCATAACATTAGACTGGTCACACAAAATATTGATTCTTCAACCATTTTTAGTTATCACCAATGATCAAGTTCACTTTAGCCTCTACCAGGAAATGCCTTAAAATAATTTTGCATGTGCATCAGTTTATGTTACTCATGGCTTGTCTTGACACACTTGTATGGGATAAAAATCAAGCTTTGGTAATGCAAAATTTTTAATCAACATTTTAATAATATCATCTTGAATTTTTTATGGATAAAACATAATAAAATATTCACAAAGCATGAAGGGATTCCAACACACTACATAGTTACAACAACATTTATTTGGTCCCTATATCCCATATTCTTAACATCCCTCTATATCACATATCAATATTAAATAATAATGAAATCCAATGTAAAATATAAGACATCTTTGGCTAGGGAAAAATTAGGCCTAACTCTTATCTTTATAGGAATCAGGTATTCCTTACACCTAATAAGTATTCATCTTAGTGTCTCTACATATACTATCATGCACTCAAAAAACCATGGTGAAGAATTGGTATCCACTATTGTGCATTGAATACATTATAGACTAGCATCAATGTGCATAATACTTCATCAAGATAGAAGTGAAATCATGTTTCCATCATGTTCCACTCCATCTTGAATATGTTTGTAAGATAAGATTCAAGACTTAGAAGGGTTGTAAAAATGGTCGGTCATGCTTTTTGTTGTAACCAACATGCCAAAAACCTTTATACACTTGATGGATGATCTACTTAGGACATTATTTAACACCTTTATCATCATTTAATTCTATGAAATTATCATATTAATAAATACCTTCAAGGAACATGTGAAGCATATCACATGTATTTTAGACAATTTATGTCAACACAAGTTGTAGGCCAACTTAGCAAAGTGTAATTTGGAAACTCATGGATCTATTAATTGGAATACATCATTGATAATTTCAAAATTATTTTAGACCTATAAAATTTCAAAGTAATCCAATATTGGAAAAAATTGTGAAATCTCATAGAAATGTAGACACTGTAATGTAAATAAATTATTCTTCAAAATGATTATCATTGACATATTTACCTTGCTTAGCAAATATTCCATTTTGACACCCATGATCTATAATAAATTTTTAAAACTTTTATAATTAATTACAGAATTGGGTAAGTGTAAAAATTTGGGGGGAAAATGGGGCATATCCATGGACATGTTTTTCCTAAAAATTAATAAATCTAAGCATCTATAAATAATTTGAGATGGATACACTCAAATTTTGAGGATGGTATAAGAACATGAATTATAAAATTTTTAGTCTAGTTTCCAAAAAACTACTTTTTTAAAAATAAAATGGTTAAGTATAACTAGGTAAAACATATATTGGCCATGCAACCCGTCATTTTTTGAACATCATTTAATATGGTCTAAAATAGTTTGGTAAAACTTTGGATAATATCATCTAGTTTGTAACCTTTTTTTCTAATAATTTTTAAATGAATAGTTTTTTATTAATTTTAAAATTAAATATATCTTGAAAACTTATAAAAATGGATAGCTAACCATGTATCCCCCCTAACTACCTAGAAAACTAGTTTTTTTATGTATGTAGAATTAAGCCTAGTTTTTAACCATATGTTAGTTTTTATATTTGGTTCAATGATAAAAAGATATGTAAACATATATAGGAATTAATATTTATGGATGTTAGTGTCCTAAAAAATATATAGTTATAAATCAACATAGATAAAAACCTTTAAATAGTCAAAACATTATAAAAAATGTATATTTGAAAATAGGAGAGTATGCTCATTGTCACGATAATAATTTTATAAATTTTATCATTGGAATTATTAGTGTATTTGGAAATGGAGGTTAAATTTTTATTTTTTCTATCAAAAATTTTAGATTTGTCTATGTGTTGATAGGTCTAAGCCTTTGACTTAGGAATCCAATCCATTTCTAAGCCAAAAGACTTGGGTTTTAAATTCAAATTGAACATAACACATACGTGTTATTTTGACATTGCACTAAAGAATAATAAATATATGTTTTAAGGGTTATCTATTTTGTATCATGTAATGTGAAATAAAAACATACCCATATAGGTTACATTGAAATTACACTAAAAAAAAAGGAAATATATATTTGATGGGTTATTTGTTTTGTCTCATAGAATCTGAAAATATTGCTTACACGCTCCTTTCATATTTCACAAAAAATAATATAAGATATATTTGAAGGATTAGATGGTCTATAAGATGATGGTTTACTAAAATAAATGTTAATAAGTGTTTATATTACTTATACTTTAAATTTATTTTAGTAAATATAATAAATTAGGGTCACTCTACATTTGATAGAGTTGGTCTCACAACTGCATGGCTTACAATGTGGAAGATAATTTTCCAAAATCCAATCTAGTCAGTACTTAAGCATTTTCAAGGTTTTAGTATTGAACTTAAGTATTTTATGGAATAAATTTTATAACCAATGTCCATTTTTGGTAAACATATAGTCATTTTATAGGTTTTTGTGTCTTCTAGATTTTTTCTTAGAATTTTTAAGAGTCCTAGGTTTGTCAAAATTGAATTATACAAATCAATAAATTTTAACTCAAGAAAAAATGATGTGATTAGAGTAGAATAGCTCACATTTATTAACTACACACATAAAATGACCAATTTTTCTTAGTTTCACTTGCTCGTCATCCCTACCTCATCCCTAATCACTTCCTCCTCATCACTCCTCATTCCTCATTATCCTTAATCACTCCTTTATTAACCCTCACCATGCCTCATCATCTATAATCACTTCCTCATTTAATATTATCATCTTTCATAATCCCTAATCACTCCATCATCCCTCATCATCCCTACTCACTCCTTTTTCATCCCTTTTCATCATTAATCACTCTATCCTCATCCCTTATTTTCCCTAATCACTCCTTCATTGACCCTTACCATCCATAATAACTCCTTATCATTCATAATAACTCCCTAATTAAACCTCACTCTCCTTCATCATCCATAATCAATCATTTATCATCCTTGATCACTCCCCCTCACCAATAATAATCCCTAATCACTCCCTCATTAAGCCTCACCATCCCTCATTATATCTAATCACTCCCTCATTATGATTAGTCACTCCCTTATTGACCTTCACCATCCCTCATAATATTGAATCATTCCATCATCATCCTTAATCACTCCCTTATTGACCCTCACCATACCTCATAATCCTTAGTCACTACTTCATTGTCTCTCACCATCCCTAGTCATTCCCTCACCATCCCTCATCATCTGTAATTAGCCCATCATTATCCCTAATCACCTCCTCATTAACCCTCACCATCCTTCATCATCATTAATCACTACATAATCATCCCTAATTAATAGATATAACTATATCTTATTTAATTAGAGTCTAATTTAATTTTATGAATTCTTTGTACTTGAGCAGTAATGTCCAACTAGGCACAAGGTGTTTTCTCTCTACCTTCCTCAATACCTTGTCCTTTAAGTGGACTTAATTATATTTTCAAGTTCACCTCACCCTTTTATTGGCCCTTTTCATATAACATAACTAGACTAAATGCATAGAGTTATACTCACACTATAGATTAACTATTAACATGAATATACGGGTGACATGACTCTATAAGATGGGTAAAATGAGTCACTATAGGGGTGATCATATAAGATGGGATAATGTGGGTAACTTAAATATATATGTAACATGACTTTATAGGGTGGAAAACATGAGTAAATAGATATGACATGTGCAAATTGATATATACTATATACATAACATGAGTGTATGGATTATTATTTGACTTGATTTTTTATATCAATCAATTCCATACATCCTTTCATCAAATGTTTAGGTTTATTATCAACTAGGTTGCTAGATCCCAATTATAGGATCAAGCTCTATAGTGGAGGGGTAGGCCATTAGATGAGTGCTAACTATGACTATAGATGTGATTAATATGATAATTATATAAATAAATATAATATCCAATTGGGCTTCCCAATCATGTCCATAGTGGGTAGGGGTTTGAGGTTCTAAATGAGGTATGGTATTTCTCTTATTTATGGTATATGGGGCCTCTTCTTTAGTCTCAAGTACCCAAGTGTATAGGTATTTTTTTCCTTCCATGTGTATGATAGAATAACCTCTCTCATGGATCGATACCTTAGTGACTCTCTTCCTCTTAGATCTTTGTATTGATTCCCCCTTGGCCTCTAGATATCCTCTATATCTATCTATGTTATGAGCCTCTTAGAGAAATAGATAGGGAATCTATGGGGCAAGAAGACTATAAATGTAGTTTATGGGTGGTGACTACAACTACACTATATATAGGGTTGCACTAAAGGCCATTATATTATTCTAAGCATGTTTTGGTGGGAATAGTGGCTATATAGTTTGTCATATGCCCATATATCTCATAATGAGGTCACTATAAGTGATTATTAGGATTAAATATAATGAATATGGTTCAGATTTGAGCATGATTAATAAATAAAACAATGGATCTAAACACCAAAATATTTTAAAACACATTATAATATTATTTCATTCTATATCAAATCTATATGGATCACTATAAATATATAGGAAAGTCATTCATATAATTAGGTAGATCATATCTCCATCAATATCTCTCACCCAAATACCCAATCTCCTATATGAGCAATGTATAATAAAACTATATATTAACCAAATAACAACTAAACTATAATCATAATATTGTTGTAACATTATTAAGTCAACTAATTACTAACCAAATATATATAACAAACTAACTATATGTAATAGTGAATTATTACCCTTATAATTATTCACATTATGATATATAAATTAATGTGAGGGATAATTATTCCCTAAAAAAGATATATTAGTGGTTATTTATCGATTGTTTATTGTCAACTTAGGGGAGGAAGGTAAACATGAAAGGTACAAGTGTTTAGAGAGATGGGGGTAAAAAAGTAGGCAAATATATATTAGATATAGTATTTTTTATATTGAAGGTGGTATTTATAGATTATATTTATAGCCATAACTATACCCCTCCTATGGGGCATGGCATAAATCCATAGACTTGAAGACTATGTGTTATGTTTGATTTTGATTAGCATGAATAGGGCATATCCCATATCCATGTCCATTTTTTCATGGCCATTTATATTTTTGACCAAGAGGGAATAAACCAAATCAGGTGAAAGGTCTTCCTAGGGCAGTTTGTTATCTCCAATTTTATTTTAATTAAAATGAATATATTTATAGAAGGAAATATCCTATATATATATAAATATATAAATAAATTATTATCAATTTGCACCTCTATATAGATGGTATGAGGATCATATTGATCTATTATAATATGTGGGCCCTATATCTAGATGAGTAGCCCATTGCATGGTTGATTAGACCCTCTCCTTTTATTTGGATTTGGATCCTAGTAGTAGAGAGGGATCGACCAATTATATTGGACCCTCTATCTATATGGGATTGATCATATAGATATTGATTCAAATTTGACCTACTATTCTTGATTGGAATATTGAGTTATCATTAGAAATAGGACCAATTATAAGCATCTAGGATTGATTGAGCATAGAGATAGTCCCTCAAATTTGATCACCTAATCTCAATTTGGCTCTCACCCTTCACTTTCCTTTCCTTTCCTTTATACATATGGGTATGATTACGGGTATCATATCAATTCAAATTGATAAATATAAACCTAACTAGATATGAGGCTATATATTTTTAAGTAATCATACCGATCGATTGAGATAGATACATATATATTTGATTAGGATTAAGAGAGATGTACTAACTATTATCTATTTGGATTGACCAGATATGAGGAGATATATAGATTAAACTATGAAACAAAATATACAATATGAGATGATATAATTATATAGTGGGATAGGATAGAGTGGAATTTACCCCTTATGAGGATGAGATTATATGCAATACTAAGGTGAGGAATTGACCACCTAGCTATCTATATCCCTATACCAATAGTGACCTAATCCTATATATATAATATCATATATAATTATATACATGATAAATTTATTTCAATTTTATTTGGAATATAATTGAATTATCTAGCTCCCCATCTAATTTATATCAAATATATATTTGTTCAACCTAACCATGGCCATATATCCAACCAACCTATCTATCTGACCCTACGTACATCACTAGTTCTAGTTGGGCTAGCTTGAATTACATGGTTAGGGTAGTACTTTTATCTATTAAGTGAAATATTTTATAAGGGATAACACCTTCACAACCTATGTTTAGATGGTTGGTCCATTTCTATAGATAGGAGGTACCTATGGTACTGGGTATTATATTAGTGTACGAGTAGGTGGTGATTAAACCCTCCTCCAAAATAGATCCAATAAAATTCAACTCTATGTGTCGCTCCTTATTTAAAATGGATATGGTTAATTATAATTTGGCCATTATTGTAGGATATTCCTCCTCCCCCTCTCCACCTCGATCCCTTATGATAAGTAAATTCATTCTTGGGTTTAATGTAGATGGTTAATTAACTCATAGTTCTTTTGGGTCTAGGTTTGATAACATTAATTTGGTCTTATGTTAAGGTTTAGAACCTATCTAATTATTAACTTATTTATATTTTAATTCTATGATTAATAAAGATCAATTGGGGTCTGGGGTTAATTAATGAAATCTGGGGATTAGGGAATCCTAGGATCTCTTCTCTAGTTCCATTCATTTCACTTAGTGAACCCTATATCATATATTATTAATATATGGGGTACATATTCCTAGAAAATAAATTCCCTAATGATGGAGTTAAATGTCATCAATCACATTTCCTTTTATTATACCCATATATAGATAGAGAGCACCTACACTCTTATGAATTATATTATAGAATATTATAGATTGAGCCCTTTCCCTCCCCTTTCCTTTATTTATATG
The DNA here is from genome assembly GCA_037957365.1 of Torreya grandis. Lineage (NCBI taxonomy): Eukaryota > Viridiplantae > Streptophyta > Pinopsida > Cupressales > Taxaceae > Torreya > Torreya grandis. The sequence continues at coordinate 964,994 of JARHVA010001269.1, forward strand.
AGGATGGGAAGCCTATGGATTCAAACACATTATATTATACCAACATATCATCCTTAGTAATTGCTTTCTCTAAATATGTTAGAATTATCCCTCTCATTTCAATATTTTCCATGGGTACTCATTTGAATATTCAATTATGTATCAAGTATTAAGGATAGGGTTAAGTAAGATATATACAATTAGGTTTATATACAAGTATTAAATATCAATATATGGCTTGGGTATTTTATCAGTAGGGAATACTCAAGTAGGTATAGAAATAAGGATATGTAGGTAGGGCATACTTAAGTAAAAGTAGGTATATATGGAATAATCAAGTAGGTAGGGTAAGAAGGATAGGTAGGTAGGACATGCTCAAGATGAAGATATGGCTCAAATATTCAATTGGGTAGGGCATACTAAAGTAGATAAAGTAGGTAGTCAATACTCAAGTATGTAAAATAGGTAGGTCACACTCAATGGTATTTAAATTTATTACATATGTAGCATGATTCATAAAGTTCATTTCTCATTTTATCTATTAGGAAGAAAGCTTCCCTTAGAAAAAAAATCTAAGTAGGTAGGTCATAAATAAGTAGGTAGGGAAATAATATATGTAATCTGTAGATTGGGAAACAATCTTCCCTTGATAGATATGAATATATTATACAAACATAACTTAGATATGATAAGAGCAAATCTATATATCAAGAAGGAAGCTTTCATTACCTTATTAGGTAGGGAATAACTAAGTAGGGTAAGAAAAAAATTATCTATTAGAAGGTAAGATTCCCTTGATATCTATCCCTTAATCTAGAGTCAAAAAAAATATAGATATGATGAAGGATAATTTCCCTTGATAGCTGTGACTTAATCCTCTCTATCTATTATGAAGGAAATCTTCCATTGATATGTTATTAGGTGAATAAAAGTTAGATATCAAAAAGGTAAGATTCCCTTATATTACTCCTTGGAATGGATTAATTTTAGGGAAATATTTGATTTATTTTATAGGTAGGTAAAGTTTGAGATCAGGGTGGGTCCTTTAGAATGGTGCCCCTTATGTATATATGGTGGGGGGCCCATTCCTATAGTATCCCTTAGTATACTATTAGGGACCGAGGAATAACTTGAGTATTGTGAAACTCGAGTTTGGCCTTTAGGGTCCACTAATACATGAATAGGTTATAATTGGCCCCTTCTCAATAAACTATATTAAGGCATATGCCCTTCATTTCCTTTATTTATCAAGTTGTGTATAGATCGAGTTGGGTATAAATTGAGTTGGGTTAGAAAACAAACTCATTAATTATCTATCAGATTTGAACACATTATAATAGATTAGTTTTTGGAATAAAAATGATTGAGATTGGGTTTAATCATTCTTCAAAAACTTACTTATAAATTCCACTTAAATAATCATGAACCATTCAAACAAGCTTATAGATCTAACAAGCATAAAAAACTATCCAGAATAAACATAAATCACAAGAACACATCACATATGTGGAAAATTCTCAAGGGGAAGAAAACCCACTAATATATACAAAAAAATTGAATTAATATAATAAAAACACTAAATTAATTGAAGTATCCACTTCACATGGAGCACCAACCTCAACCAGCTAAGCACCAACTCAGCTAGGCTTTAGTAAGCTCCTACTTGCAAGGAGGCACCAACCCCCTAGATGACTTAGCACCAAATAAACCACCTAAAACATTTGATAACATTCATAAAAATTTATTTCTCCTATAATATATGATTATATTATTCTTTAGCTCTTCTCTTTCTTATATCCCTCTCAAACTACCTTTCAGGCTTCTTCGCTCAACTAGTCCTTTTCTTGACTTGATTAAGTCATATGACCTTGATTTTTATACACAAAATCTCTATCAAGACTTAATCATATTTATTATATAGTAATATTATGGTATACAATACATAATTCTACCTATCAATGTTTTATTCCATTCACTTACATACACACACACATAGGCCTAAAATTGCCTTGTATATATATATATATATATATATATATATATATATATATATATATATATATAAGTCTCTTGTTCATATCCTTTTTGGTCAGTCAAACACCCTTATCCTATTATATCAGCCATGGGATATATCTTAGGACACTTATATAAATTAATAAAACATTATTTTAGTCCCTTTAGTTCTAACATGCCTCAATTAGGCCTTGATTCATGTTTAGGTCTCATGGAGACCTAATCCCATTAGGTCTACTTTCGGACACGTTACACTTCATCTTCCTTAAAACACATCAAATTAAATTAAAATATCATATTAAAATAAAATATACAACTTATAATCTAAAATATTCTCCATAATACCTTTGAATTTCAACCACCACTTGAATCATGCCATTAGCATTGTTCTGGCCTATGCATACCTAGAAAGTCTATCTTGAATAATTAAAACATAAACACAATTTTTCCAAAAAATCATGGAAAATAATAACAAATACATAATATAAATGACATTATGGTAATCATAATGTTTTTTATACTTCAAAACTTATGGTAAAAGGACATACACCCTTCTTTACAAAAAGCTCACTCAAAACTGCCAACTAGCCTCAAAACATAGTCATAGAAACTTGAACTTATGACACCTATAAAAACACACTTAAGTAATTACAATGCATGAATATTATCCTAAATCATATTTATAATATTATAAAAAAAATATCATAATATATAAATTTAATGATTGGTTTTGTAGACCAATTTGTTGTCCTTCTCTCTTAAAGACCTTACTCTGCCAAACAAGCCATTTTGGCTTCAAAATTTTCACTACTTTCAATAAGTAACAAACATTATGTAAATAATTAATATTACATATAAGTACCAAATATAAAAACAATGTGTATTATATACATTAAATAATTAAATAGAATCTCAAACTCATCATTGAAACTTGCTTACCTAGAACTGCCAGTTTACCTTAAAGCACAGTCATGGTGATAATGACCTTCAACATCTATATGACCACTTTAAAAGACATAAAATTAATTTAGATGATATTATTAGATAATTATATATTTATAAAATATAAATATAACATGTTCAAATTTAAATATTAGTCTTTCATACTAATTTCATAACCTTACACCTTCACTATCTTATTTGTATTATACAGGTCAACTTATGAGCAACATTTTCATCATATCCACTGACCTCAAAAAAATTTATCCAACATGAACATGTATTATAAGTATTTAAAATTTATTCATGCACTTGTATTTATCCATATTACATGATAACACATCCCTAAACATCTTCTCACTTATGCATGGGTTTGTCATTGTTTGCATCATTAGGCTTGTTAGTGACTAGTCAGCTTGTATGACCAGTTTAGCACACCTAATGGATAGAACATGATAAAAAACCACCATTTAAATAAAATAAAAGTATAAATAATTTTTCTCCATTCATTTATAAACTTTGACTTTTTTAACTCTAGCTTCTACAATAAATCTTTGAGAAAAAAGGCCTTTCTTATAGGATACACACACTCAACTGTCAAACCAATCACACTTAGAGGTTCCTAGGAGAGTTGAATGAAATATCCGATAACTTAAATATCCATACCAATGAATTATAGGATATTTTGAACAATATGTTTCTCATTAGGTGTTTTTTAGGGGTTTAAGAGGGGTAACATTGTTTTTGGTGTTAACAATTTTTCATAAAAGATTGCCCCTCATTTTCAAAACTAATTCCTAGAGATTTTAGTTAGGACACTTCCCCATATCTCATTAATATCTAAAGTACCCATGTATAGGTTACATATGATAATGAACACTTGAAGGTCCTTCTCAAGTTGATAATCCTCTATTTTTAACAATCAAAAGACCTCAACTCACTTTTTCTTTCCTTCACCTTCAAACTTTGACCTGATACTTGGTTAACATACTTGAAAAAACATGACACATGTTTATCAATGATGACATAATCATAGTTGGCTTAGAAACTGATCTTGATACCTGATTGGGCTATACTCTCTCTCTTTGCTTGCTTAGACCTTAACCTAAAAACCATATTAGGTCATGAAACTAACCTTTGAATGGTATTTGATGCTTATAAAACTTTCTCATATGCTTTACATGTTCCTAAAAATAATGTAAGATAATTTTACATACATTTTTAATGCTCACAATGCACATGTTCATGACATGACTATGCTTGTTATGACTGGGCTTTCTCAAGTCACCTTGTACTCAATATTTTGATCTTAACATTGACATAAACCTCTAAAAAATCATTAGGTTACCATCAAATTATCTCTTGTCATATCAAGTACACAAATGCATATCTCATAGACCACTCACTAATCATCTTAACTAGGTGCATATTGACATCAATGACAACACTTCTCAATAATCTCCCCTTTAATCATTCATGGCAAAACATTCTTCAATTTGATCAATCTTATCTCCCCCAGTGTGGTCAATCTCCCTTATTGAAATTACTCCCCATTTGACATTAATGGAAAAGGATCTTCCATAATCTTCCATCTATAAATATACCTTATTTTAACATATATTATGAATCATAATAGGAACATGCACCCCCTACTCCATGCATACCTCCTTTAAATGAACTCTGACCATAAGTCCACTTCTCAACACAGATCAAGCTCAAGTAAAAACTTAAATATATCCCCTTTAAATGAAACACCAACCATGCTTTTGATAACTTTAAGTGTGTCTCTATGAAGCCTAATGAAGTCACCCATTTCATAGGGCACTAGAAAAACCCAAACTTAGGAGATTCTTAAATCTCCATCCTCTTAAAAGATTGAATATTTTTTAGGATTTTGTTGGGCTTGATTTATACCTTAAGTTTGATATTTTTATCATCTATGAGATTGACAATCTAATCTAATAATGAGAATTCTTGAATTGCTTTCCCATTTTACGTATGTTCTACCATATCAAGTAATCCACTTTATCTTATAAACTAATCATTACTCACCTTTGATATATTTAGTTTCCCCACATTCATGTTCCTTCTCTCTTACACTCTATGAGATTCAAATATCTCATTTTAACTTGATGATATTATTACTCTTTTAGGGTATAATCTTGCAATTTGTCCCCCAACATGACAATTGTAGAAAATAACCTCATACATACCTCTTGACTGATGTTAACTATGACTCCTTCAATTGTCCCATGAGTACACATTTTTGGAGGGTATTCTACTCTCTCTTGTTGTATGACCAAAATAATTGCATACAAAATAATAACCATTGAATGAAATAGCATCTTCATAAAAATAGGTTATTTTATAGGTCTTTTCATATTGACCTTATTATCCTCAATAGCCTTCTCCTTGACTTGATCTACCTCCTTATGATTTTCTTTGAAAACAAGACATGTCTTATCACTTGTAGACTTTTGACTACTCGATATGTCATCTAGAGCCTCAGTGCTCTTTTCAAACTTCATAGAGGTCTTCACCCTGATAAATGCTTGATCTAACTCAAATTTTAAGGATTCCACATTAGTTTCATACTTTGTGCATTCTTCCTCTTTAGTGTTTAGGCTTGAATTAACTATCTCCATATGTACTTCAATTTGATTGGTGATCTCATCATACTTCTTAGATGTGTTACTCAATCTCTCCTCAAAAAAACCAATCTACTCTTCATAGTCAGTAACTAATGATCTTAGCTTTTGATTATTTTTTCTTTATAGTTTCAACTCTTCTATGGCACTTAGCAGATCTACTTCAAGGTTCACTTTAGCTTCTTCTTCATTTCATTCTACATCAACCATAAGGCCTTTCCAATTTGAGAAACCCTCATTTTTTTATTTTATGGTCATAAATAAAGTTTTATTATTGTCATGTTCAAGTTCATTACTACCATCATCACTATCAAATATGCTTGTGTCACTTACATCAGATGATTTATCTTTTTTATTATAGAAACTTTTTTGGTTTTTAAATGACCCTTTCTTACCTTCATACTTCATTAAATCCTTATTTTTCTTGTTAGGCTTATATACCTTCATATCATCTCCATGATGTTCATTATGTTATTAATCATGATCATCCTTATCCTTGTTAGGACAATTAGATGAAAAGTGACCAATCTTACGACTGTTGAAACATTTGAAGGATAACTTGCCCTTGTACTTACCAGACCCAAACCTCAACTTCCTTGTAAACATGGTTGTTATTTGATTATCATCAACATCTAAAATTCCTAATCCTTGAACTTTTTAGATTTTTACTTCTTCTCAACTTTGAAATTTTATTCCTTCTTGGGAGGTCTTCCTTCATTTTTTCTCATCTCATAGGCAATTAAGATGCCATGAAGCTCATCCATCTCTAGATTATCCAAATCTTACATCTATTCTACTGTAGATACCTTATAATCAAATATAATAGTTATTTATCTCAATACCTTTTGAAAAACTATAGACTTTCACTTTTTATCCTAATCCTTTGATGACATTAAAAACTTCATCAACCTTCAATAGGTAGCATTCAATGGTTTCATCTTCAAACTTTTAAACTATCTCTGATGGGTCTACAACTTGGCCATCTTCACCTTGTTGAATTTTTCATAGATAGTATTCAACTTTTCCCATATCTCTTTTTTTGATATAAATTTCATAACCTTCACAATATTTGCCTTTGATAGGCCATACACAGTGGCATTCATTACATTGGATTTGTTTTCACTAGACTTCTTACCTTATATATTAGTTTGTGAAATAGGAGGAGCACTATAGCCATCCACAACTGACTACCAAATATCATGACCTTGAGACATAAAATATATCTTCACCCCAATGTTATAAAAGGAATAATTATATCTATTGAATAATGAATTTTTACTGATAGAGAAATCACCTTGAGCTTCCTGACTAGACATCCTTGCTTCTAGGATATCCTTTAGGATTTTATACCTACTTCAAAGGACTAGGATATAACACCAAATATTAGAAGAAGAATTAATAAGGGGGGGTGAATTAGTCTTTAAAAACTTATCAATTCCATTTAAACAATCATGAACCATTCAAACAAGCATATAGGTCTAGCAAGCATAAACAACTATCCACATAAACATGAAGCACAAGAACACATCACATATATGGGAAACCCTTAAGGGGAAGAAAACCCACTTATATATGTAAATGGAATACATTTATATAATACAAACATAAATTTATTGAAGCACCCACTTCATATGGAACACCAACCCTAACTAATTAGGCACCAACTCAGTTAGGCTTTAATAAGCTCCCACTTACAAGGAGGGACCAACCCCCTAGATGACTTAGCAAAAACTCAACCACCTAAAACCCTTGATCACCTTTAGAATAATTTTAATCTCATATAATATATGATTATATCCTTATTCATCTCTTCTCTCTCTCTTATCCCTCACAAACTGCCTTCTAAGCTTCTTCGTTCAACTAGTCTTTTTATTGACTTGATTAGGTTATATGAACTTAATTTTCAAGCATAAAATCTCTATTAAGACTTATTCATAGTTCATATACACTCATATTAGGGTTTACAATACCTAATTATGCTTATCAATTTTCTATTCCATTCACACACCCACCCACACACACACCCACACCCACACACACACACATACACACACACCCACACACACACCCACACCCACACCCACACCCATACCCACACACACACAAAAACACACACACACCCACCCACCCACCCACACACACACACACACACACACACACACCCACACACACACACACACCCACCCACCCACACACACACACACATGCCTAAAACTTCCTTGTATATATACAATTCTCTTATTCATATCCTTCTTGGTTGGTCAAAAACCCTTATCCTCTTATTTTTTCCATGTAATATATCTTAGGACACCTCATATAAATGAATAAAATTTTATTTAAGTCCCTTAATGTCTGACATACCTAAATTAGGCCTTGATTCATCTTTAGGTCTCATGGAGACCTAATCCCATTAGGTCTACTTTAGGACACATTACACTTTGTCTTCCTTAAGACACATTCAAACACCTTAAATTGTAGGAACATGTCATATACAACTAAAATATGCCCTTTATAATCTCATATAGGCTTCATAATACATTTTATCTTTAGCCACCACTTAAAGCATGCCATTATCACTTTTCACAATTATGTTTGTTCATACCCAGAAAGTATGTCTTGAACAACTGAATCATAAGCACACATTTTCCAAACAACCATGGAAAAAAATCACATATACATAATATAAAATATTTTAAGGTCATCACCCTATTATTTATACTTCAAAACTCATGGTAAGAGGGATTAAACCCTTCTCTACAAATAGCTCACTCAAAATTACCAACTAGCCTCAAAACACAGTCATGGAAACTTGAACTTATGAAACCTATAAAAACACACTAAGGACTTCCAATGCATGAATATGATCCTAAATCATTCTAATAAAAACCTCCAAAAAATATCATAATATATAATGTTAATGATTGGTCTTGTAGACCAATTTTTTGACCTTCTCTCTCATAGACCTTACTCTACCAAATAAGCCATTTTGGCTTCAACATTTTCACTAATTTTGTTGAGTACCAAACATTATACAAATCATGGATATTATATATAAGTCCCAAATATAAACATCATGTGTATTAGATACATTAAATCATGGTATATAGTCTTAAATACATCTCTAAAACTTGCTTACCTAGAACTACCAGTTTGCCTTAAAGCACAATCATGGTGATAATTGTATACACATAATATTTTTAAATTATATTGATTACTGACACTTTGTATCTTGTAATAACCTATTGAGTCTCAATTTATCTAAGTTCATGCCTTAGTGGGTGTACTAGGAAAGGGGTAGGAAGACCATTGGTGCTTCATAATATTTTTTTCCCTTTTACCACTTGCCATATACACACTTGTCTCCTAAAACCATTAACCCTAAGCATATTATTCTTAGTCCTACCCATTCCAGTCATTTCCCTATTTCTATCCTTATTTTCTTGCCTTAATTCCCTTTTAGACTATCATATGTATTACATCAATTAGGGTTGACCCTATATAGTTTAGGATTATTTTTTCACTTTTTGGGTTTGTTAGCCCTTCAACTGATCTATCTCAAACCTAATGAATTATCCCTAAAAATATATAGGGTTGACCATGGTTGAGACTGTATATTCAATTTTTTAGGAGGATTTAGGGAAAGATCCACTTATGTGTGTGTGTGTGTGTGTGTGTGTGTGTGTGTGTATGTTCATATCCAATCATTTGTAGAGAAGATAAGTGAATAATAATAAGTATAAACAAACAAATTATTATTGACCATTCTACTTGAGGAATAAAGCTTAGGGTTTCATAATTTCTTTCCAAATATAGATCTTATCTTGTAGAGAAGTATTTTGGATGTAAAGATAGGTTGTGTAGCCTAGAGCTAGTTTATCTTTGTTATCCTTACATACCACAGTAATTTCTTGTGAATCACCTTGTCCAAAGGAGAGATTTAGCCTCGATGGGTTCATCTTCAAGGTAAGTATTCCTAAATTTATTTCTCCTTTGTAAGATTAGATATATAATGTAGTTGTGATTATCTCTTCCATGCATTAGGATTTTATATACATTAATGTGAGTATATGTCTTCTATGCATGTTTAGTGTAGTTATTTGTTTTATTTTCAACCCCCCCTCATTTTGTGCCACAATATTTGGTGTGTACTAGATTATATTTACTTTCTTTTTTATTAGAATAGAAGTGAACATTAAACTTAGGACTCTTTTAGGGTTATTACATGATTTTGTTAGACTATAGGCTTTGGAATCCTACCTCACATGGATAAGAATTACCAATTTTATTAGATCTCCATATTGGTCATGCTCTTGCTTAAAAAATTTATTCCCCATCAAAAGTGTAGGTATGATCTATCTTCTTCAAGCTAGGATTGATTTATAGACATGATGCATTTCTAATCACATACATTATAGTGAACCTAACATGAAACTAACCCTATTTATATTTATTTCATTCTTTTTAGCATTATTTTTATCATATATCTTTCATACTAGATCAACTCTATCAACCTAGTTTTAATCTTTGTGTGTAGGTTTTCAAGAACAAGTAACTAGATCAACTCAGATGACCTAGTATAGGTTTCTATACTTCTAGATATCTAGTTCAGACTACTAAGTCAACCTAGTCAATCCTATATACTTTTAGGCATCTAGATTTAGCTACTAGATTAACCCTAGTTGACCCTATACATTCCAAGAACTTAGTAGTGGGATTCTATAAATCTTGATCAACCCAATTGACCTAGTTAGTAGAGTTTTTAAACATATTTCGAGGTTCTTGACTAGCAATCTTTATTCTCAGCATATCTGATCTACCAAAGTTCCTTTCTATCTATCTATTTATTTATTTTTTTATCTCTCCTTTTATAATTTTTAGTCTTCAAAACTACCCTTACATATTCAATTAGATCAACCCTATCAACCTAGTTCTATGTTCTATGTGTTGTTTGAATAATAAGATTGACCCTGTTCATTTTTAGACCTTGCTTCCATAATATAGGTTTGACCCTATGGACCTAGTTATATGTTTTATGCATATAGTGTCAACACTATACCTTATTTAAAATTGGAAATAATCTATATATGTTATTAATTAGTTCACACCTTTCTTTTCTTGTTAATTGCATTCTTAGAATAGTGCACATAGTCTAATTAGGAGATTTTTAATTAACCATTTAGTTTCATTATATTTTTTTATGCACACATAATCTAAACAAGAATTTTAACATTTTTCTACCCAATGCCAACCTACTTGGATTTTATCACCAAGGGGAAAGTTGACTTGATATGTTGGTCAAGTATAAAGCATGGTTAATGGTATATTCTAGCTAAAAACTTGAAACCATTATCATTGTAGTGTGTGAAGTGAGGGGGTAGGCCCCAATACTAAGTCCATATCATTTCCACTACAACCCTTTTCATCCCAAACTACCTAAAACCATCCTTAGATTTATATTTAGTTTTTTTCTTACAGCCCACTTCTCATCACATTTAAAATCATATTTTTAATAATCTAATAAACTTCTTAGGTTGACCAATTAGTTATCTCTTTACTTTTCAAGTTGATTGATTTCTCTTTGTTTAATTATGTGTGCAAAAACTTACATTAGTCAATGTCATTGAAATTTTTTATATTGTGTGATTCAATTGGATTAGACAACATTGATCCAATTGACTATTTTTTCCCTTTACTTCTTACTTTCCTAGATTAGCTATAAAAATTATCTTATTTCAGCTCACCACTTGTTACAAACTTTCTTTTCTTTTCTATCTATTGTATTACATTGACCCAATTGACCCTATACCTTTTTCCATCTCTATGCAATGTATATTATTGACCTAATTAACCTTGTACTATTTACATCCCCTTTTACCTCTTTTTCTAGTTTTTATGCATTTTATAAGATTAACCCAATTGACCCTGTATAGTTTTATAGTCCTTGTTTTTGTAATAGGTTGACCCAGTCACCCCTGTACTCTTTTAGTCACTTCTTTGTTCTTTGCTTTCTCATTTTTATTTCTTTATCTTCATCATGAACTTTCTATTTGATAGTGACATTGAATTTTAGTCAATAGACATGATGAACTTTACCAATCCTCATAGGGTCTCTCATAGACAAAGTAGGGTTCCTCTCTTGGATGATAGTAATGTTCATATTACCACTCACACAATGAATTATAGGACCCCTCCTAATACCTCTTCAAAATATAATCTTATTTTATTAAAATACCAACCTGAGTTAGAGTATACTCCATAAATTCTCTTCTTTATCTCTAAATTTACTCAACATCAAGGAAAGGATCCTTATACCATTTACAATCTTATGATTAGTGGTCAATCCAAAGAGCCTCACTCACCTACTCTAACATTCTCAACTAGATTTGGGGGTACCAATTATTTTGATTCTCAGCCTCTTCCTTTGATTATGATCCCTTCTCATACCATGAGCTCTTCTTCTTTAACTTCTTCCACCTCCATGTCTAGTATATCCACTAACATGGTAGGTTCAACATCTATGGGGCCTCTCTTAAGATATATTATCCTTAATGCATCTACTAATTCTTCATTTTATACCCAAGGAAATCATGCTTCTAGTGCTTCTTCCTCTTAACCATTCACTAGTACATCTTTTACTATATAATAAAATTTTGCCATTAGTGAATCACATTATCATAATTCCTCTCAAGATCTTATCAACACCAATAATGGTACCCAATCCACTAATACTAACACTAATGCCAACCCTAATTATTATACTAATGATAATCAAACACATCAATGTTTTTTTCAAACTCTCAATTAAATGAATACATTTCAAGATCATAACACAAATCAAATGATGAGAATTAAAAACCACCTTCTTCATCTTCAATCTCATCCTTAACCAACAACTTGGTGTACAGATAACCAAAATGTTCCCCCTCATCCTCTTCAAGATTCTTAAGGAAATCTCATTCCCCAACCTCATTTAATCAACAAAACCATCAAGAATCTACAAAATAAACCTCTCACTATTCAAATTTCTAACATTTACATAAGAGGTATAACACCTAAAATTTATTATAATGGATCAACCGATCCTAACCTTCATCTTAAGACATTTGGAAATATTTATAAGGATTGGGTTAAATTAAACACCTTTTTTGCTACCAAGATCCTTGCCAAAATCCTCACAGGTGATGCCTTGGATTGGTACAATCAACTTAGACCTCATTTCATTACTAGTTTGGAGGATTTAGTGAATGATTTAGTACAATAATTCCAAACTAGTAATCTTATCAAAAACATAATTTCAAACAAAACTATAATGAAACTATTCAAGCCTTTCTTAAAAGATGGAAAACTTTTTCAAACAAATGTTAAGATAACATGGTTGATGATAATATTTCCATCTCTTGACTAATTCCCTTTTCCCTAAACTTAAATATCAAGTCCACACTCTCTTTCTACATACCTTGGAGGAGGCTATTGACCAAGATAAATGATAATATTTCCTAATGCATCAATTTGAGCCACTCTAACCTTCTATGGATCTTGATCTATTACTTAAAAATAAAAACTTCAATATTATCAATGATGGTGTTATAAATTATTATGATGCCATTCATAATGTTTAAGATATCATTCCTAACCAATATTCAGAACTAACTCTCCCTTCTTAACAATATATTAATCCTCATTTCTCTTCAATAAATAACATCAACATTCACAAACCTCTATCCTCAACTGAATTGCTTAAGAATCTACCTAGGCCTCTTCCACAAGATCTTGACCCTACTCATCCTATGTAATCATGGTATGATCCTAGAAAGTTTTGTTGGTTTCATGCTAGTTGGGGTCATTCTCATGACACCTATAGATAACTCCATAATTTAGCTATGGAATTTCTTCTTGGACCTAATTTTGATCATGATTCCATCATTCACAAGCATCAACAAGCTTAATAATTTGCTTTCAAGGAATGTAAATCACATGATAAAACTCAAGCCTTAAATCAAGTAAACACTTATTTATCTATCTACAAAGATCCTCTCCCTAAGCATCAATCAATTCAAGACACCCAAGATAAGCCCACCCCTTTCACAAATAATTTATAAAGTCTTATTGACCCCACTTATAAAGAGAATGTGGTTATCATGACTAATATGTGAAAGGTGGTTCCTTTCATTGATTCATAACCTATCTACAATCCTCCTTCATCTCATAAGACATGTCATGTTATCTAAGATTCTTCTCTAACTCATTTAAATGAGTTGGGGCAAGATGACCTTATTACCTTTGATGATCCAATTTATGATTCTCCCTTGGATAACATTTCTCATTATATTTATACCACTCTTCCATCATCTTCCAATACTAATGATTATCAAACTTATACTAAAACTTCTTATACCATTTCTCAAAATAAATTTGAACCAACTACTTTAACATCACAACATGATTTATAAATTAATTTAAACTAACTACTTCAACATCACAACATGATTTACAATCTTGTTTTAAACCTTCTTCTTACCATCAAAAATTACCATATACTTTAGCTCCTCCTTCTGAGGACCTCCTTAATTAGTATGCACCTATATCTTACAACCTTCTTATGGGTTATGATGATTGGGATCCCATTGTGGAGCTCACTAATATCCCATCCCAAATTTTGTTCCCTGATCTTATGAGGACTTCTCCCCATTATAGAAACTATCTCATGTAGTTATTATTTGAGATGAATATCCCTCATCCTCCCCTAGAAAGATGGGAGGTATCTTTAAATGTATATAAAGATAGTATATTACAACAATGTGAAGAGATGTCTATCAATGTTGATGAAACTTTAGACACTTCTCTTTCTTTAAAATTTCCCATAGCTTCTATTATTCCTAATGAGATTTTACTTCATGTAGATGATCCTCCCTTATTTATTAGGATCTAAATAAGAAATATATAAGTTAAGTTTGCACTGATTGATGAAGGTTCTAGTGAGTGAACTTCTTCTCTCATTTTTATTAAGACCCTTGGTTATTCTAAATGTAATATCAAGTCTACATGTAACACCTACCAAGGCTATGATAGAAGGAAAATGCCTCCTCTAGGTTGTGTGTGGCTTCCCATTACCATCCCACCTATCACCATATTTATGAAGGTGAATATCTTTAACTTATTCCTTTCTTATAACATCTTATTTGGTAGGCCATGGACTCATCGCTTGAGAGTTATTGCTTCTTCTACTTACCAATGCATTAAAATCTCTCATAATGGAGCCATTTATCAGATTCAAGGTGAAACTAACCCTTAGAATTTAAAATAACCAAGATCATGGTATCTTCAAGATTCCTACTCTTGAAAATTTTCCTAACATTCCATTCTATGAGTCTCAACATCTTAACCTTCCCATTAATTCAACCTGAGGTTACAATGGGCATCCTAAGTTCATTGGTAACATTCTACCTAACCTCTTAGATTTTGATGATGATGAGCTTGATGAGATTAACTTAAAAATTAAAACTTTAGATCTCTCACCTCATCTCATCTCACAGCTTCTTACTTCCTTATAGCCTCACTCTTTCAAGCCTCCTTCCAATGACATTCCTATAGTATTGACCAAGACTAGGCATTTTATTAATCATACTTCCTCAAATGACAAAGCTATCCCTAATTACATCATTGAACTTCACACCATAGATTATGATGATGGATATTCCTTAGATGATCTATTGTTAGGATGTTTTTTACAAGCCTGTGATGCTAAGATTATCCATTATCATCCTTCTTTACTTGAGTCTTTTCATGCATCTCATCATTTTCCTTCACTTATAGTTCCTATTTTTTGTATTTTTCCCTTTTATAATTGGGTAGAGATTACACTGACACCATTTTTTGAGGAGATATATAGGACTATGCTCATAGATCATGTTATGACTAGGCCTTACCTTTTTTTTAGGTACCCTAACCCTCATATCTAGTTTAACCTTGAGGTTAGTGTGACTCTCCTTAGACCTTCTATAGATCTCACCCCTCACTTAGTAGATCCCTTATTAGAATCCACTCCTTATCCCACTATAGTTGAGCCCATTATTTCTCCAACCATAGTTTATTTTGTTTCTACTCCTATTGTTGTTGAGCCTACCCCTAATTTTGATTCCATTACTCTTTTTGTTGAGCCTGGTTCTATTTCTCCTCTGTCACTACCTTCCCTTGGTAATAGTTTGCTTCCTTTACCTAATATGACTCCTCTACAAACCAAATGGGCTGATTAGTGATCTCTATCTTCTTATACTCCTATTATACCTCCTTATATGATTGATTCTACTAAAACCACCCACAAGTGTATCAATTGCTTCCATGGTATAGATAATCATTATTACACCCATTGTCACAATTTACAACAATATATTGATACCTTACATCCTTCATCCACATCATAATACAAATACATACCTCTCTTAAAGGTACTTACTAAATATCTACCTAAGTATGGTGAGATATATTGTCTATGGCATCTACATGGTACCCATCATACCGATAGTTATCACATCCTTCAACAACATATTAAAGATCACCTTCTTACCATTCCCAAACCTTATACCAATCCTCCCATAGGCTATTCCTATAATAAGGCTCCTCCTTATTCTCATATGGATCCACCTCCATTAGTTACATCACCTGTTATAGTCCCTTTACCATCATCTATTCCTCCACTTGTGATTCCTTCACTTGTGGACCTTCCCCAACCCATAGATCCTTCTCTACCAATGATTCCTACATCTCCTATAGATCCTTCTCCCTTGCAATATTCTAACCATCCCTCACCTAATTTCCCTCCTCAAGATGATCCATCGATCATTCCTACTTTTTTGTGGAAGAGATAAAAGAGAAGTATTTGTCCAGTATTCATTACAGATTGATGAGACATTAACAATAGTTTGTCTCTGGATTCATAGAGATTTATTCAATATCTTTGATAGTGTGTGTGGATATATTTATCAATATTTATGAGTACATGCATTATGCTTTTAAATTTTCATTTGGGTTGGACATGTACTCCAATCTTATCTTTAACATTATGTCAAATTTTATTTTATTATATATGGTGATCTTACTTATTGTACTATATATTGTTTATATTATCATTTATATTTCACATATGATTTTCTTTCTTTATCATTGATTTCTCTCTCTTGCTTATTTTTTCTCAAAAATATTTTCTTTTTTCTTCATGATTATTTGCTTTCATATCTTTGTTTTTCATAGATAATTGTCATTGTGCCTTGGTTATACAAACCTTGTTCCCTTTAGTATTTGTCTCATAATACCATGTGATTAGTCAACAAACAATCATACTCCTTACTATCTCCTTACACCAGTCCAATTTTTATATCTCATTTTTCCCTTATTCCTTTTCTAAAAACTAAGCATATACATGGTTGAGACTTGAGATCACATGTTACTTCATTGCTAAGCCTAAGTGTCTTAGTCATTATTTATCTTTGGTTACTTATCTTGTTTTAGCCTTATCCTAAAGCTTATCTCTATATATCACTACATCTCTCATGATTGGTCATTCCAAATCTATATGGAGGAGGAATCTTAAAAATCCATAATAATTTAAAATCCAAATCATTTGAAACAAAAGGCAATGATATCTAAAAGGTGACATACAAATCTTAAAATTCAAATCACACCAAAAGATGTGATTACAATCACATATCCTATCTTTAATCAAATCTTGAATTCCATAGTTAGCCTCATATAAATTCAAGGTCCTTTAGGGTGCATTAGGCCAATAGATTGGAATAGGATAATTCAATAAACTCTATGATGCTACCTACTTTCTCACATAAGTACCCAATCTTCATAGTAGACTGATAACTCTGTAAGGGGTCCTAAATAATGGGGAACATGTCATGGGAAGTAGGTCCTTTTTACTTTTCATGCATATTACCTTCATGGGATGAATTATATACTTCATTTGTTGACCTAAGACGTATGTGGCTAAGATAATTTATTCAGATTCCTTAAGGTTAAAATTCCTCTTGTTTTGACAAACCTAATTTGAGTGTCTTGACTTTGATAAAGATTTACTCTATCTTGGTTTTTCCTTCATTATCCCCTCTACCCATTTCATTTTCCCCCTTGATAGGAAAATTATGATTCAAAATCTATGTTTCCTTCTTTAATTCCTTCTTCTTCATCTCTTAAAAACATGATAGCATTAATTTGTTTCATTTTTATCTATCCATAAAGCAAGACAACATGTTTGAGAAATTATGGATTACATTCGTACACCATTTATTTACCACACCATTTCATTGTCATCCTAGTCATGACATTAGGTGGTTGTATTTTCTTACTTTATATCTTTGAACAAACACTAAGTTTGAGTCTTCATCCTTTATAGTTTTTTTATTTTCATTTCTCCATCATGTTCTTATTTGATTTATGTGGACGTCACTTATCTTACATATGGCATTTGGCATTCTTACATTTTTCTCTTTATCTATGCCTTCTTCCTATTTGTCTCACATATTTAATCACATTTCATTTTTAGTCTTTCATGTTTTTATTTTTGCATATCTTACATGAGATTAGTTTTCCCTTTCTTACATATCTTTGTTCAAGTTTTCTTGCATGGATATTTCATTCGTAATTCATGTTTTACATGATTCAAAACGTGATTTAGTATGTTTTACATTCCTTTTTTCCATTTACATGCTTTCCAATATGATTTACTATGTTTTTCAATCATTTGTCATTCACCAATCATTTATCATTCATTTGTCATCATTATGTCATTCATTTATCCTCAATATTGTTGGTTCTAACTTTGATTTACCTATCCTAATTTTCCAATTTTTCCTAATACCCTCATGTCTCGACTAACTCATTTTCACTATCATATGCCTATATTCCAAAAAATTCATTTTTTGGCTATTTTTTGCACTAACTTCTATAAGTTCACCTAGTGTTTTCACATTGGATGCCTTCACATATCTTGCAATCTACTTCTTTATCTACAACACTGAGGTAAATAAAAGTATGTGTTTTTCAAATATGTCCTTCCCTTTATCTTATTTTCTACTTAATATACTTTACTTAGCATCAACATTGTGTGTTATCATGTTCTATTTCCCAAAGCACCATCTCATGTTGTACTTATGTGACATGTGATGAGCTTCAAGTGGGCATATGTATATACATAATATTTTTAACTTTTATTTATTTATAACACTTTGTATCTTGTAGGAACCTCTTGAGTCTCAATCTCTCTAAGTGCATGCCTTAAAGGGTGCACTAGGAAAGGGGTGGGCAGACTATTGGTGCTTCATAATATTTTTTTCACTTTTTTCACTTGTCATCTACACACTTGTCTCCTAAAACCACTATCCCAATGCTTATTCTTCTTAGTCCTACCCATTCTAGTCATTTTCCTCTTTCTATCCTCCTTTTTTTTACCTTAATTACTTTTTGGACTATCAATTATACTAGGTTGATTAGGGTCGACCCTATACAATTTAGGGGTATTTTTCACTTTTTGGGTTTGTTAGCCATTCTACAAACCTATTTTAGACCTAGTGAATTGTCCCTAAAAATGTATAGGGTTGACCATGGTCAACCCTACACAACTGACATTTTTGGGAGGATTTAGGGCAAGATCCACCTATATATACAAGTTCATTTCCAACCATTTTTAGAGAAGAGAAGAAAATAAGAATAAGTGAAAATAAACATCTTCTTATTGACCATTCTATTTGAGGAATAAAGGTTACAGTTCCAAACTTTCTTTAGGGATACAGATCTTATCTTATAGAGAAGTCTTTTAGATGCATAGATAGGTTATGTAGCATAGAGATAATTTGTCTTTATTATCCTTACGTACCATAATAGTATCTTGAAAATAACCTTGGCCAAGGGAGATATTGAGGTTTAATGGGTTTTTCTTCAAGTTAAGTATTCCTAAATTTATTTCTCCTTTGTAAGGGTAGATAGATAATGCAATTGTGCTTATCTCTTCCATGCATTAGGATTCCATATGCATTGATGTGAGTATATGTCTTTTGTGCATATTTAGTTTAGTTTTTTGTTTTATTTATAACCCCCCACTTTTTTCCATAAGCTTTCATCTACACTAGATTAGATTTAATTTATTTTTTATTAGAATAGACGTGAACATTAAATCTATGACTGCTTTAAGGTTGTTGTATTATTATGTTAGACTATAGGACTTGGAACCCTACCTCATAAATTGGGTCTAGTGGATCCCCATATTGGTCATTATCTCACTTAAAAATTTATTCCTAATCATAAGTGTAGGTATGCTATATCTTATCTAAGCTAGGATCGATTTATAGACATGATGTATTTATGATTGCATACGATATTGGCCTTCAACATCTATATGACCACTTTCAAAGACTTCCAATGCATTTATTTGATCTTATTATATCATTTTATATTTATCATATAGAAAGATAACATGGTCAAATGGTAATATTTGTCTTACAGGCCAATCTCATAACCCTACAACTTCACTATCTTATCTATACTAGATAGGTCAACCTATGAACAACATTTTCATCATATCCACTAACCTCAAAAACTTATATCTAATATAAACATGTATTAAAATTCATTAAAAATGTATTCATGCACTTGGACACATCCCTATTCCATGATAACACATCCCTAAACATCTTCTCACTTCTACCTAGGTTTGTCACTATTTGCATCATTAGGCCTATTAGTGACTGGTCAACTTGTATGACTAGTTTATCACACCTAAGGGATAGAAACTAATTATAACCACCATGGACATAAAATAAAAGTATCAACCTTTATCCTTCAATAATTTATTAACTTTGAATTTTCAACTCTGACTACTGTAGTAAATCTTTGAGAAATAATGTCTTTCCTATAGGGTCTACTCACTCACCAGAAAAACCAATCACACCTAGAGGTTCCTCAAAGAGTTGAATATAAACTCCAATCACTTAAATAGCCAAACCAATCCATTCTATTCTATTTTAAACAAGTTATTTTTCATCAATTTATTATTAGGGTTTTAGAGAGGGTTAACACTATTTTTGGTGTTAATTATTGTTCATAAAGTATTTCTCCTCATTTCCAAAACCAATGCATATATATCTTATCTAGGAACCTTCCCCATATCACATTAATAACTTAGGTTCCCATATATATGTTACATGTGCCAATGAACACTTAAAGGTCCTTCTAAGGTTGAGAACCCTCTATTATGTGCACTTGAGAGACCTCAAAGCACTTTTCCATGCCTTAACCTTCAAAATTTGAACTAAAACCTGGTCAACATACTTGAAACAACATAAAATGGCTCTTTAAATTATCACATACGTACACTTTCCTTATAAACTAATAATGATATCCCATTAGGCCATACTCTCTCTTTGCTTCCTTAGACCTTAACTTGAAAACCATATTAGGTATTGAAAATGACCTTGAAATTATCTTTGAGATTATACACATTTCTCACATGCATCACATGATCCTCAAAAAATGTAATACAATTTTACATACCTTTTTCATGCTCACCATGCACATGTTCATGATATGACTATGCTTGTTATGACTGGTCTTTCTCAAGACACCTTGTACTCAAGAAATACTACTCAAACATGCTTTAATTAAACTAAAACTTGACATCATCCTCATAATAATAATTATTTTTCCTTAAAATTTTCTCTTGGCATATCAAGTACACAAACACATATCTCATAGACCACTTATCAAGCATCTTCACTAGATGCATATTGACATCAATGACATCAACCTTGACATCAACCTTGACATCAAATGACATCAACCTTGACATTAATGACAACACTTATCAACATTGGTGACCACATATCTATATATCTATCAATCTAATTTACTATGGATATACTAAGGATATATGGTTAACTATGTGGTTGGGATTATAATTATCAACTAGTCTTTAATTGCCCCTATCTATGTAGATATAAATTTGTATTCTCAACTCTAGGAATGGAATTCTTAGATGACCAAATCTTAATATATATGTAATTAATATAATATAATCCCACCCATTTTAAATTTATTTGCTATTTATTCTAGTATGTGGATATAGATACACTCTCTCTCTCTCCAAGTTCTAGGCATGGATCACCATATATATCTTTGAATCTAACTAGACAATCAAATGATATCTCTAAATTGTTTATTTTAGATAAAGAGGATGAGTAAAATAAGAGATTATTTGGGCCTTATTTTAGTGATTAAAATCTTAAATTAGATATTAATCCAATTAGGTATAGGAATAATCTATTTCACCCACCATAAAGGTATTGGATAGAGTGATTAAGGATGAGAATGGATATAGAGTGAGTGACTAGATATTATGAGGGATGATGAGGGATGAATTAGAGATGATAAGGGATGGTAATGGTAAATAATATATTGATTATTGAGGATGAGGGAGTGATTATGGATGATGAGGGATGGTGAGCATTAATGAGGGAGTTATTACACATGATGAGGGATGAGTAAAAGTGATTAGAGATGATTAATAGGTGATTATAGATGATGAGTAATGATGAGGGTCAATGAGATAATGATTAGGGATGGTGAGGGAATAATTATAAATTCTTAAGGATGGTGAGGGTTACTGAATTGGTGATTAAGGATGATGAGGGAAGAGGAGGGAGTAATTAGGTATAATGAGGGATGATGAAGTAGTGACTAGGGATTATAGTGGAGTGATTGGGGATGATGAAGTATGGTGAGGGTCAATTAGGGAGTGAATACAAATGATGAGGGATGATGAGGTTTAATGAAGGAGTGATTAGGGATTATTATGGATGAGGAGGGATGATTAGTGATGATCATGTATAATGAAGAGGTGATTAGGGATGATGATTGAGTTAATATGTATGATGATGGATGATGAGGGTCATGAAGGAGTGATTGAATATGATGAAGAAGAGAATATAGATCATAAGGGATTGTGAGGATCAATGAGAAATTAATTAGGGATGATGAGGGATGAATAATGAATCATTATATATGATGAGGGATGATGAGGGATAGTGAGCGTAAAGGAGGGAGTGATTAGGAATGATTATGCATTGATTGGGGATGATAATGGCTAGCGAGGTTTAATGAAGTAGTGATTAGGGACAATGAGGAATGAGGAGAGATTGATTAGGGATGATGAGGGATAATGATCAAGCAATTAGGGATGAGGGAGGATAAAGAGCAAGTGAATTTAACATAAAGTGGTCATTTAATATGTGTAGGTCATTAATGTGACCTATGTTTCCCCAATAACATCACTTTGGATTGAGTTCAAAGTGGGTGATTAGTAAACTTCAATTTTGAGAAACCTAGGACTCTTATGAATGTCGAGAATTAATTTAGAAGGAAAAAAACATAAAAAAGATTATATGTTTACCAAAAATGGATATTAATTGCAAAATTTATGCTCTAAAATCCCTAGGTTTAATATTTAAACCTTAAAAATGCCTAGGTACTGACCAAATTGGATTTTGAAAAACTATCTTCCACATCATAATGCATGTAACTATGATAATAACTCTATCATATGTAAAGTGACCCTAATTTCATATATTTATTAAAATAAATTTAAAGTATAAGAAATATTAAATGTAACATTATAAATTTAAAATTAAAATTTAATTTAGTAAATCATCTGCTAGGAGATCATCTTCACCTCTAATATATATATATTTATGTTTTATGCAATGTGAAGATAATGTGTATGCACTTCATTGACTATATAAAATGCATACATGTTATAACAGATATGCATTCCTTTATGTATACATAACACATATTTGTTATAGGAAATATTCATTTATGTTTGGTATTTATGATCCTAGTTTTTAATAATTAATATGCATTATGGAAATTATGCATATGCATTATGTCTATAACGCATATGTATTATCATAAATGTCAACAAAATTGTTCCCCAACTTCATGTACTTACACATATTGTATACTTTAATGTTTCATTAATATTCATCCCTATTTATTATATAATTTAATTTCACTCTTATTTCATCAACCTATGTCCTTCTAGGATAAGTCCATAGTAGGTGGACAAGGGTGCATTGTGCACTTATCCAGTAGCACAAACTTGTCTCTAGCACTTTAGTAGATATATTTTAAGAATGGCATGCTTATTATGCATATCAATAGGTGGGTTATCAAAAATATTCAAAATATTTCTCTCCAAAATCACATAAAGGTTCAAAACTAAAAGGACATATCACTCTCTTACAAGGCATTTATCTTTATGTTTTAAAAAGTATCTATTTTCTAAGTAAAGATCCATATTACAATTCTCCTACAATTTTATAGTCTTATACTAAGTATAAAATGATTTATTTTAAGTTGATGGCATCCCTTGTTGATCATTATAATAAAAATGCGTGTGTGTGTGTGTGCGCACGCGCGTGCGCGCGTGCGTGCACCCGCGCACGTGTGTGTGTGTGTGTGTGTCATCAGGGTCTCCAAGCATTCCCTCATGAGGTAAATAACATATTTTATTTCATTTCAATACATTTAGGGATCTAAGGTGTAGTTATATATTAATCAATATAATTTTTCATTTATGGATCTCCCTTTGGTTTCTTATATAATGGTAAGTCATGATGGAAATAAAGTTTACACTAAAATTGATACTAACAGTACTAAATAGGAATATGATATTGATCTTGAGACACACATTAATACATATGAGCTTAATTAATTAGATAAAAAGTAAGTGATACACACACACACACACACACACACACACACACACACACACACACACACACACACACACACACACACACACACACACACACACACACACACACACACACACACACACACATATCATTATTGTCTCCAAGCATGCCCTCATGAGGTAAATAACATAATTACCATAGTTATATAATCTAAATTTGAGCATCAAGCTAACTTATCCACCTCATTCTCTCACTTTTTCCTTTTCATATTATAAATACCCCTAATTCCAATGTTGTTACTTATACTATTCCATCTATCCCTATTTATACACATTTTGTAACTTTTAACCCTTAATCTCTTGGATTAGGAACATCCCTTAACCTCTCTTTTTTATCCATGCATATGCCTACTCATGCTAACTACACCCCTCCCATTACTACAACTAATGATTCTCTTGAGTATGATCTTATTTTTCAATCCAATCTAGCTAATATTGAGAAAATTATTTCTTGTGTTAGTCCTTCCTCAAATTATTTTACCTTGTTGCATAATCCTTTGCCTCCTAAAATTGCATCCCATCCTCACCCAGTTGGATGTGTGTCTCCCAAGCTTACATATTATGAAGGAAAAGGTGGTCATAAACACTATTTGAGTGTTTTCCATGAATCTTATCTATATTATTTAGATAATGACATATTTTTAACCAATATCTTTCCATGAAGTCTCAAGGAATATGTTCTTAGATGATTCTTTTACATTCCTCTCCAATTAGTCACATACTTTAATCCTTTTTAAAATCTATTTTTGGCACATTTTTAATATAAAAATTGGTTAAAAGTTATCATATGCTCAAATTAGAAATCTCAAACAAGGTCTAAATATAATAATTAGTGAGTATGTTATAAGATATAATACCATGCTATCAAAAAGTAAAAAGCAAATGGATTATAATGAGCTTCAATGTATTTTTACATAAATCTTGGTTATTTCTCTCAAATATTCTATCATGTTTTATAGGTCAAAACACTTTGAGTAACTATGTCATATAGTCAAAGAATGTGAGGTCAAATTGATTACATTGAATATGTTCATGTATGACTCCAATTTTCCTTCTACTACAATTATCATGTTTCAAGGCAAACCTAATTACAATTGAAAAAATAATGAAATAGAAAATGAAGATAAATTTACGTTTAATGGTATATCTCAACCACCAAAAATCTTGAACTACAAGCTTCACCAAGGATGTAATTTCTAGGGTTACCTTCACCTCCTCATGTGCTACTATAAAAGCTACTTGAATACCATATTATTAAACTACCTCCAACATTGGAAGTAGATCTATCTAGACCTAAATATATAATATTTTATGGAAATGCATTTTTTTATTATTATAAATGAATTGTGCATTCCACAAGTATATGTATGAATCTCAAGCAAAAAATTCAAGGCCTCATTTATGAGAACATCATTGACATTTTTACACCTAATTAAGAGGCTCAACCACAAGAAAATTATAATGCAAATATAAAAAATATATAAAGAGTCTTATCATAATCATTAAAAATAATATAAAAATATTATTGTGTACATTATGCATATAATATTCATTCTCCTCCATTTTCATATGGAATTCTACTTGATAACATCTTCAGTATAGTTACAAGCAAGTTATCATCACACCCATTTATTATATTTGATGTTTCCAAAAAAATTTATGATTATTTTGATAGAATTGCATTATTAATCAAATCATATGTTGGCATGTAACCAATCTATAGAGTTATGATAGATAATGGATCAAGTGAAAATGTGTACACCAGTATACTTCTATATTCTCTTGGTTATATAAAGTGGGTTATACAACATACATGTAAATTTGTGAAGGAATTATATGTCTATAAAAAAGATACACTTGGGCATATCATATTTCATGTACAAGTGGAACTTATCATATTTCCAATTCCTTTCTTAGTGTTACCAAGCATGGGTGTCTTTGACATATTATTAAGGATACCTTGGTTAGAGAAAATCAGAATAGTTCCTTCTATAGTTCAAAAATATTTAAATTATATTCATGATAATCAAGTGGTTAAAATTTCAGCCATTCACTAATAATATCATGTGGAACCAATGGTACTTACTCCTAATCCATAACAGTTGGTTGGCATAGTTATCAAGAAATTTGGTAATGAATTAGTTTATGCAACTATCCAAGATCATGATTTACATTAAAAGAGGCATATCCAAAATCAATTTTTGAACCTAATTATGAGCATGAGAATATTTCATTTTCCTCAACTATTTAGGATCATGGAGATATTTAATTTTATCCATCTATTTTCAAGTATAATATAGTTACACGTGAACATTATCACTTGGTTATAATTACACGTGACACATAGCACAAGGTCCTTATCTAATATTTAATCATATCTTATTTAGATAGCTCATAGATAGGTAAAAAAAATTATATATTCTCCTTACATGAATTAGGATATAGGTTTAGATAGATATAGGAGCACTGATTTATAAGGTTACTTTACAACATATGGTTATTCCTTAGATTCAAAAGTTTCTACACTTCGTGTTTCTTATCTTGGATAAAATATTAATCCTTCTAATCAAGGACTTGGATACACACATGATCCTCCTATTAATGATATCATTATTTGGGTATATTACATCATTCCTCCCAACATCCTAATTGGGAAAATATCCTTGATAGTTTTTTTTCATTATACTTAATTTTGCATACCTTATGTTATCTTTACTTGTGTTGCTTATTATTGCACATTTATAACTGTCATGATCATATCTATTTACTGCACTCAATTGGAACTCAATTGATGATTATTGCACATTTATAACTATCATGATCATATATATTTACTTTTACATGAGGTAACATGTTCATGCTTTCCATATTTGATATACTACATATACATTTAAATTGGGGGCACCTTTCTTGCCTCCCCTATTATTATGTTTTTCCCTATGATCTTGTTGAGGTTTTTTCAAATCTTCCCCTTTATCTTCCATTTTTAAAAGTGTGTTGAATACCTTATTTTTCATAGTTTTATTTAATGCATATTTTCCTTTTAAAATATGTAAAAAAATAATATATTGTATAAATTTACATAAAATCAAAATACTTGTAAAAATTTTAATTTAGGACATTGAAGCATATTATAATGTTTATAGATTACATCATTGCTTATTTATCTATTTTTATGTTTAGTAATTAGAATATTTCATTCCATTTTTGATACACAATGATTCTCACAAGGTATTTATGTGTGAAATAAGATATATTTTATTAGAACCAAAAAATAATAATACATAGACAAATTTGTCTTGATCAAAATTTTCTATATATAGTAAATGTGGACAAAATCAAACTTCATAGATAGAAGTGTGTTTCATACCTAACCTTGTGTATTTTAAATATCTAATTCTAAATGCAACACATTCATGGGGATATCTTATATATTTTTAATCAAATAATAGAATGCATATTCATATATTAATAAAATTTCAAGATAATACATACCTTTACATGGTTTCAATGTTGGTCCAACCTTTTACTTAATATCATTGTTCAGATTGGGAAATCTCATCATTGTATATGAGTAATTTTATAGGTTGTATTTATCCCAAACCTATTTTCCATGATGAGTTAAAAATAAAAAAAATGTCTTATTATTTATTCATTATTTACATGTGTCATAATAAATATGCTATTTTCCATCATTAACATACATGCATATGTTTAAAATATGCTAGCTTCAATTTCTCTATGTGCTTCCTTCATTAGATAACATGATTCAACTCTCTTGGTTTTTTAATGTTCCCTTTCACCTTGTGTAAGTTTTTCATACACCATATTGCTTGTATAACATCACCATTCCATGTGTGTATGGCATGTGGAATTATATATTTGTATGAAATTTACATGGACCCTATATTCAACCTTCAAACCTTATGTGTTACATTTATTCAAACTTTATTAATCTAAACAACATTTTACACATCCCAGGTATGTGACCTTTGGGCCTTATTGTTTGATGTTGTGTAAATTTGAGTGTATGTTAATTATTATCTACTATGGTGCCATTATTATTATCATGAACTACTATGCATATTCTATATATATATATATATATATATATATATATATATATATATATATATATATATATATATATATATATATATATATATATATATATATATATATATATATATATATATATATATATATATGGTTCCATCATACACATCATGCAAATACTATTTATGTCCTTAAATGTTTCATCTTTGAAAAATACTAAGTTTAAAATACATATTCAACACTTGTAATTTATTTGCATTATTCATACATTACATCCATGCTATATTAAAATTAAATGATGAAATTAATTACATATACTCTTCATACAATTTAATATTATAGATATAATATTCCAATACAATTCACATATGCAAAATGCTATCATATGGTTATATATTTAATAAATGCTCTCATTTTTTCTTTTAAGACAAGTGATTTATAGGAAATTTACCTGATATTAAAAAATGGGAATCTTAATGGGAAGATATAAAATATTTTAGAAGCAATATATTTCATCTTTGATAGTTTACAATATTTAAAAATAAAAAAAATTAGATTATGGGGGTATTTAACATGTTTATGAATTACACTCTTATCACTAATCATTTATAAATACACTTATGTGAATATACTTACAAGCTCTCAAATAGTTTTCAAAAGATTAAATTGGCACTCTATATAGTAAAAGGGATATTATATGCATTTGTGACTAAGGTAGTATTTTGTAAATTTCAAATATCTCTTTCTCAAGTTTCAAGTTTCAAATAATTTATAGTTAAAATTTTGATCTGTATGCAGTGATGTGTTTATTATTGTGAAAGTGAACCAAGTTTGAGCTTAGTGATGTTCCACATCTTAGTTTTAATTTATTTATCCATGTGTTATCTCCCACCTCTTATTTTCAGTTCAAAAAGTGATATGTGTGAGACCTTAGTGACACTCAACATTTGGGTTGAACTTTAGAGAATCACTTTATTAGATCTCACATCTATAAATATTACATAATACTCTATGAGGGTTGGAGAATAAAATATCTCAATCATATCTACTTATTCTTAAAATTGAGACTCTATAACTCTAAATTCACCACATGTTAAAATACTTCTCCACATGACTTAATAATGGGCATTCACATATCCATAAAAAATACAAAGTGTGTATACACACTCAAGTTCACATTTCCTTTACTCTAGTAATTTATTCATCAGTAGAATAAGTAGGGTGGGGGAATGTATACACTAAAAATGAATCAATAAATACGTGAAAATTTTTGTCTTTAACATCTTTATCTTGCTTGGCTAATTCATCATTTTTATAAAACATAATCTCTAAGAAAACCTTCAAAGTCATACAATTAATAAGAACATCTTCTAGACATCCCTATTTAATTCATATTCATCCATATTTAGTATATACTTTACTATCACTTTTATTTCAAAAGCTCTATACTTTTGGGACAAGTCCATGCTAGGAAGACAAGAGTACACTGCACACATATACAATAGTGTAGACATGTCTCCTACACTCTACTAACTATCTTTTCAAAATGACACACTTCCTAATGGATTTCCTACACATATCAATAGGTTAGTTATCATAAACATTCTACACACACACACACACACACACACACACACACACACACACATCAAGGATCACACATTAAATGTCCTATAACTCTCTTAAAAGGCATTTGTCATTATAATTTTAAAATAATCTATTTTTTGAGTAAATATACCTTTTGCCATTTTTCTAAAATTTCATCTTTGACCAAATCTAACATTTTTTTATTAAAGGTTGATAGAATCCCTTACCAATAATTCTAAACAAATTTTAGATTTTTTGATCTTCCTTAAAGGGATAATTAAATTTTTTTAGGTTGTTTGGGATATGTAGGAATCACTCATTCAATAAGGAATTTTTTGAGGATAGCTCAACCATTCCTAGTTCCCTCATTGTCCCCTATTTTGTATTTGATATCTTTATGTGTGATTTTTTAGGATTCAAGTTCTTATTTTATAGGTCTTACACACATCAATTCAGAATCCATGCATAGATAGGTCTCATATAGACATAGGAAAACAAACCAAGATTTCCATATCAAATGCATAATATAATATTATGGAGTCATGGTAAACATAAAAAATGCATTGTGCTCTTGTTTACCTCCTATGAAATTTTCCCTAGAGATAGGGAGCCACATTATTTCAAATAAATTTATGTTTTTAGGTATTTTTATATGTTCATATTTAACATTACTTCAATAAAATCTAAAATAAATATTTTTTAAAGAAAATTCTCTAAAAATAACCCTGGTTTATATTTTAAGAAAATTTACAAAATTTGTAACTTCTACATATATTTATATTTTACTGGATTATGTTTTATATGTCATCCTTGATAACATTTCAAAATTTTCATTTTAAATTTTTATTTTTGTATTTAATAATTAATTAGTGTAAATTAGAATTGAGAGTTTTTCTTGGACTATAAAAATTCTACTACATATTCATCCTTGTTATCTCACACACTTCTTAGCCACTTATCCTGATAACATGTGAATTTAAGGATTTATTGTACTATTATGTAACAATGAAATTTTGAGTCCCTTAAGAAACACCTATACACATCTCTTGTACTCACAATGATAGATATTACACATTCCTTTGAACCTCACATTTATGCATCTCAATATTCACTTAGTGGAGTACTCATGTAACATAGACATTTGATCACATACCATTCATAAATATTCAACAACATGGTGCAAAGGTAGTCCACCTATGAAAAATAATTATGTGATATTGTGTAATAAATTAACAAAAGGTGTCACTACATATTTGGTAAGGATATAGCTTTTAGTTTTAATCACAAGCCACTTAATTTCCTATAAACATAGAGTAAATTGGAGAATGCTCACTACATGAAATGGATGACTTAGCTAAAATATTTCCATATTGTGATCAAGAATAAAAATGTAAGGAAAAAAATGTAGCATTTTTCTTTAGTTGACTATCAATTCATGCCCTCATCATAGTGTTAGATACACATGACCACAAATTTATAGACTAGGTATACCTCTACTCATCAAATCAATAATTTGTAGATAATTACACCATCCTCATGCAAGGTAAACAAGTTCATGATTTCTACTTGTCTATGTATCTTCTCTACAAGCCTGAGAACTTCTATGTTCATAGTGAAAAACCTAGTAAAATACTCATATGTGAAGCATAATATGCCAAGACATTGGGACACTTTGGCATTACAAATATTCTATTTGCATTGTATTCACCCTTATATTAGTCACATATATACATAGACATGGATCACCACATCAATTTTGCATTAATTGTTTCATTATCAAGCCCACAATGAGGAACTTAGGAATTTAAAATCCTCTATAATTCCCATCCAAACACATGAGGATATATCAACATGGATTTTATGATAGGGTTGGCTAGAAAAAGACACCAGTATGATGTCATGTTTATCATACCTGATAGGTTTCAAAGATAGATATCATGGCCATTTAAACTAAATACATTGATGAAGTTGGCACTGTGAAATACTTACTAAACCATTTTTGGATTCAATATGGAATCCAAACATACATTTCCTCTGCTTGAGACCCATAGTTTGAGTAATTTTAAGAATGAATTATGGGACATTATTAGTACATAGTTGGATTAGTCAATTTCATTTCATCCATATAAATATGGGAAACCCAAATTTTTCAATTGAAAACTTGAGCATATTCTATGAATGTCCAATCTCACACATGCTCATAGATAGGATGAAACTATTATTTATATTTAACATGCCTATGATAAACCCCTTCACAATTATACAAGATATACTCCATTATAGGCATGCCTTGGGTTCCATCTTTCAAAAATTCATGTAGAAATATGACACTAATTCATGTACATAATTATAGGAACATAAGGATGGAAAAGCTCCATAATGAAGGCTAGGTTCATGCCAAAGTATGGAGGTAGATCAAGAACAAATGCATTATTTTTATATTTCTATAGAATAACATAATGACTATATCATAAAGGATTTATCTTGTACCTTGGAACTATAAAGTTCTCCTTATGAAAATACAAAGATAATTTTTTCTTCAATGTGGAATACCTAATGTGTGTGATACACACAATGAAAATCCTTTAAATTTATTATGTGTGAGAAAGTATTTTATGAACCTACTAATAAATATATTTTATATGGCACAATAAATTCTTAACTTTGTCCACTTCATATTCCTATAATTCTTGAGGTAGCAGTAAGACACAACATCCTTTTGATCTTGATCCAAATTAAATAATCACTACAATAATGATCCAGTTTATTAAGTGATAGACACACACATTTGTAATCGAACACCATATTTTTATAGTGGTCAAATTTGGGTTGTATGTTTATCAACTTATGTTAAAAGTCACATAAACTTAAAGTGCAATACCCATAGATACATAAGGATGTAATGGATACTATATATATTTAATAAAGAGAGATTTATGTGTAAATCCTACACATTTCACACTCCACTTTTTCCTTTTGCATAGTGCACACACCTCTCACTTCAGATTTATATTTGTAAACATGCATAGCACATTTACCCATGTTTGCAATTCTATGCAACTCACTCAAATTTGATCATATTCACATGTTCCTACACCTACTTTTCTTAAGTACATACACATCTATTCATAATCTAAACATGTGGTTTTCCAAGATGTTCTTATCAACTTGAAGCATGTTAGTTATCTAGTTGGATAGTTATCTATCATGTACTTCAAATTTCAATCATCACTCAACAAGGAATATGAAATGACTTGTAACCATGTTTTTGTAACTAAAAATAGTTGTAATAGTTGACTAAATTTCACTCTTAAGTCAAATTTGGTCAAACCCCCTATTTATGCAAATTTTCATGAGATTTTATAGGTTTAAACATGGTCAACATGGTCCTAAGAGAGGTCCAATCACTTTTTAAAGGCCAAATAATATGTTTTACCTTGGTCATATTTGTCATTTGTCTTAAAGTCATTTTATGTCACCTTTTTACCATAAAAATTAATTATATTTTTTCTAATCACAATACAAATGTGTCAAGTAATAGGATAATGTGTCTAATGTTAGGTAAGTGTCAGAGTCAGTTTTCAAACTAAAAAAATGTAGGCTCAATATATAAAGAAGGAGATCAAATAAAAAAGGGGTAGTTCTAGGTAGTTGTACAAATTGGATGACACACCTAGAACATGTGAAGGATTTAGGAGGGAATATTACTATCCCTATAGGTTAGTCTCAAGTTCAATAGGATTCACTATATTCAAAACTACCAAAAACTGGTCCCTCTCTCTCTTCGCTCTCTTAGACAAGTCATAATAGGTCAATGTTTTTCTCTTAGTATGGATAGGAAAAAAAGAGTTGGTCTATGTGAAATTTAGGTATGTTATTAGTCCTCATGGGCTTCCATTTTATGGTCATAGTTTATATAATGGTGGTCTATACTAAATTAATAATCACTAAGATTTTTAGTGTCTTCAAACTACCTATACATTCTCAACACCTTAGTTTTCCCATCTAATTGCATTAGTCTATGTCAATCAAATGGTGTGCATATTATTTTAGACAATGTTAATCCTTTTTTAGGATGATTTGAACTAGTTTTCATGTGTGAAAATGAGGAGATAAACATGATCATTCTCATTATACTATAGTTGAGAATGATTGAGGTCTAAAAATAGTGTTTCATCAATTATAGAGTTTATCATCCTGTCAGAGCTCTAGGTTAAGGTAATACATTGGTATTCAAACCAAGATCACGGTGATGGTATAAGAAAAGTTAAATAGACCAATGGAGATTAAATCTCAAAGCATATTTGAACCAAGTGAAGTTGAATATTCAACTCACATGCTTGGAAGATAGTCACATATAGAACTATGAAGGAGTGATTAGACAATGGGTTGATAAGAGATGTTAACTTCATGGTAGAGATTTGACAAGTTTAAAATTAGTTTGGAGGTCTAGAAATAGTAAAACATAGTCCAACATAGCACTCATACCCTTCATTGGCACATATAGAGGTGTAGAGTTAGAAAAATTGTAAAGTGGGAACATTTACCTTAATTTATCTAAAAAGGACTCTACTCCACAAAGTATCATCTGTTGGTGGAGGTAGATGAGGTTTGAGTAAGCCTTATGAATCCATTATTTTAGCCTAGACCTTGATGTGACACTTGAACATGATAGGAACTTGATTATTAAAAGAGATGATGGTTTATGGTGATCTCAACTTAGTCAAGGTTCTATTGAGAATATTCAGTGTAATGTAGTGCCATTTGGGCCAAAATGAATCTATAGAAATACAACCTTATAAATGACCTATAAAGTGTTGATGGTGAGAGATGATAACATGATCATAGGTAAAAATGTATACATTCAAGTTTTATATGTTCCTAGTGACCTGAGGAGAGATAAAATGGTGTGAGTATAGTGTTCAATCATATAATCACCTATAAGAAACCTTTAACTTCTACCCAAATAAACACCTAAAGTTTGAAGTGAGAACTCAGACTGGTCTAGGTCATTGAAAGGTGCAAGGTTAGTTGGTAGTAGAGGTGTAGGATGAAATAAGCATTTTTAAACTACACTCATAGTAATGATATCAAATTTTCATGTGATTCTTAGATGTAAAGAGACAGAGCAAAGACTAGGTTTTGAACCTTAAACTTGGTCATCTAAAACCCTGTACATGGTCATACCTCTAGAAACTAGTCATGAAAAAATTTGATGTTAAGGGATATTAAAGAATTTATAGACTATTAAAATTGACATAGAGGGTCCTCATGATTTTTAAAATACCCCCATGTTCTTATCTAGATCAAGATAATAGTGGAGGTGTCCTTTATTTTATCTCAGACAAAGTGCACTTCATAGTCAAGATAATTATGTAGGTTTAGAATATGGATAGTGAAAGGATGAAAATTATAGTCTTAAGGCACTATGGAAAGATTTAAAGGGTTGTAATAAATGTGAAAATTTTGATAAGAGTCCTTACATTCACTATGATCACCTACAGGTGGTCATATACATAGAAACATAGTCTAGTTCTCTAGCTAGGCCTAAACCCTCATGGCCTCTAACTTAATTTACATAACCATAAGATCTTCTAAAGTAGTTTTAAAGACTTATTTGGAGATTTTAGGACTGATTAAATCCATAAATTTGTATATAATATCTCAAATTGTCCATTTTTGGCCTAAATGTATCTCAGGCCTATCTAGAAAACATAGAAGGAGCTCAAGAGCTAACTTCTCTCACTCATATCTATACAAACGAGTTTCATGGTGTCTCAAATAGCTAGGAATAATTTAATGGGGTCCTATAATCTAATTTTATGGAATTGTTTTAAATTTTAAATGCCTAAATTTTATGAATCATCACTAAGAAGTTAAGAGACCTAAAACACTCATATAAACCTAATGATGAAGATATAAAAGGAGATGCATCCAAAAGTGTTAAATTGGTGATGGAAGTGATTTTAATATATTTATGACTCCCCAAGTTCCTCATCACTTAGTTTTTTTTCACTATCACTTGTATAGATAGGCCTAATTTAGTATTTCTTACAATATTTGAGTTATTTTACAAGTACAAAAGGGAATAAACAAATACAATTCATGGAGGAAGGTCTATATAGATGTTTTCTAACTTCTAAAATCTAATTTTAACCATATTAATACATTTAAACTCCTATACTAGGTTATTCATTGTAGGATATCTTGGATATAATAGTGAGAAAGAGGGTGACTACCTAGTTTGAAGATGAAAAGTATTATTTAGAATACTTTTGAGGTATATTTAATTTAATAGAAGGAAAAGAGGTTATGAATAGGTGTATAAAACTTCTGAAATGAATCTCTATGAACAAATACAAGTCACCTAAGTTACAAGTGTAAACCTTGAGACATAAAAGACCAATGAGTGACTACAAATAGTGAACAAGTTTCAAGGAGAGGTTATCAGTTGGAAGAGTGAATGGTGATCTTCATTAATCATGTTTCCACTTTATAAAGTCATAACACATGTGTCAAATCCTTCTAAGATAGTTTTGGATAGTCAAGTGGAATCTTCATCAACAAGGAAATTACAAGAAGATCAATAGAGTGTCCTTTCACCATCTTTAGGAATATATCATGTTTGTGATTGACATATGTCTAATACAACTTCATATCCTATTTTATAACTCATTTTCATGCATTTTAACTAGTTTCCAAGTCTTGACACTTGGTCTTGTGACCCTTAAACTTTATTCCTTCTCTCTCCTCTCCTATGGCCTATATATTCAAACCATTTTGGCATTGTGAAGGGATCCACACCTGGTATGGTGAATCCCTACTAGTTTAAATATTATATTTGCCTTTGAATAAATATTTATAATCTAGTTTTGAGTTCATAACTTCTTGTAAAAGTGTGTGAAGTAGTGCATAGTGGAATGATAAGTGATAACTATCTATCCTTGTGATCTCTTTACTCTTTCTTGTTTGGTGCAAGTAGTTTTCCCTCTAAAAGTTCACATGAAGTGTATTTAGTGCATTTTTTTGTAGATAAGTTTAAAAAATAGCATTAGTGTATTTAATTAGACCTCTTTTTCATTCACCTTGATAATTTAAATTCATATCACCTTCATGTTTGAAACACTTATGTTAGAGCAATCTAGGATATTAAAGCTAGTAATTGAGTCATCTTTCATAGTGCAAGTATATGGTAGTCTATTAGAGATAAATTTGGTGTATCACCTCATAATAATAGGTTAATTTCATGTTTATTTCTATCTCTTTCCATTCAAGTAAGTA
Organism: Torreya grandis; assembly: GCA_037957365.1. Classification (NCBI taxonomy): domain Eukaryota; kingdom Viridiplantae; phylum Streptophyta; class Pinopsida; order Cupressales; family Taxaceae; genus Torreya; species Torreya grandis. The sequence continues at coordinate 1,002,302 of JARHVA010001269.1, forward strand.
ATTAGTGTAGTTAATAAGCTATCAAAGACTAATCTAGGGACCTATCCTTTAAACCTAGAGGTTTACCTCTACTATAGTAAATCCATAGATGTGGAGGTAATCCAATATTTCACTCAATTTATAAGAGGCTTAAGCAACCCCTCCAAGGGTGTAAAATTGAGTGATAATAGTTTTGGCACACCTAGTGGGACTATTGTCTCTAACACATCTTGTCAAGGTGAATGCTAAGATTGACAACATCATAGATACATATCTATGTTATACTCAGTATTTGGTGAATTCATTGAAGGTAATATATGGTTTTATACCAAGTTTTATTATTCATTTTGTTCATACTTCACAGTCCTTACTAGGTCAACTACTAGTAGAATTAATTATCCTATAAATCCACTACCTTAACCTGAACTTCCAATTGAAGTTCAATATCCTAATCCTATATTGAGATTTGAAGATCAAGAAGAATTTGAAAGTCGAGAAGAGTAAGAGAGTGAAGAGAAATTTGAAGAAAACATGGATAAGCAACATGTTTTCCCATCCTTCAATATTGAAATTCCTATACACCTCAATGCCTATGATGTTATACCTACCAATGCTACCAAAAATTTTCCCACTTTCAATGAGGAAGGTCCTATCACCCCAAGTGATCATATTAGGGACATTTCTAATTTATGCAATTTCCATAATGTCACTGAAGTTAACATTACTGTTATATTACTTTCCATGTCTCTTAGGGGAAAAGACCTTGATTGGTATTGGACATTATCAGGAGGATGTATCATTACTTATGATGAGTTTGGGTAGTTTTTGACCTAAATATTTGAAGACAAGAGTGATCATACATCACTCATTCATCACATGAATGTGATTCAAAGAGATCCTAAAAAAACTATGCATGAATTCAATGAGAGGTTTCAAATAACATGATATAGGTTTCCACCTCCCACGAGACCCCTTATAATTTTGTTTTCCAACATACCTAATATTTATTGGGACTTATATAGCTATCATGTTGCAATCCAAGGGTTGGTACACTTTACCTGAAGCCTATGACATAGCCATTAAAGCTAAGAATAATTTAATATAAACTAGTAATATTCATCTAAAAATACCTATGCCTATTCTACCTAACATGTCTTTTACTTCTCCAAGTATTTCTCCAATTCTAAGTTCAAAAAAAAAAACCTAGAGCTACCCCAAATAAGGTAGAAGATACCATTGATTGGGAGGCTCGATCCAAGGCCTTAGAATCTCAAGTTAGGAAAGTAAATATATAATACAGAGCTCACCAAAACCCCTAATCTTATCCTTCAAAATAAAATAGATTCCCACATCATCAATATATTCAAGGGAGGGGACAAGGTTAGCCTAACTTTAATAGGCCACCCAATGCCTATAATCCAACCTTTATACCTAACACAAGAGCCATGGTTCTAGTCTATATTAACCTAGTTTAAAGAGAATAATAGTAGATTCAAGGATAGTATATGAATTATAATGAAGATGATGGAAAATATTTGGTAGTTAAAGGAGGGCCTACTCCTCAATTAACAATATAAGATGAGAACTTCATGCATGTAGAAACAAATAAAGGATGGCAACCTCAAGGAGTGAGCCTTGAAAACTTTCAAGTGGAAGTTACACTTATCCTAAATCAGAGTACTTAAGTTGCATCCAAAACCATTTAAAATAAGATATCCTTGGTAGATGTTCAAGATGTTTATTCAAATACAAATAGTTCTCCTCTAAGGACATAAGGTGTGAATGCAAATGTAGTAACCTTTACAAGTCATACATCTTTTTAAAATCAGAATATGGGGAGGGTGACTCAAATTAATCCATTGTCTCAAACTCAAGGTACTTATTTTCCTTAAATAATGCATGAAAATATGAGTGTTTCTTATTTTAATATAATTTATTCTTTGAAGAATGCTTAGAATAATATATCTTTTTGGAAGAGCTCCACATGCTTGGTCAAAAGGAATTACTTTAGGAGCTATTATCCCAAATCCATATCAGTCCTAAACCACCAAAACATGGTGGTTTATCCCTCACTAATTATCATACTCACATTTTTTAACCCTCTATAAAATCTTAAAATCCCCCTCCTTTCTATCTTACACTCATTATAGGAGACAAGCTTGTCACAATTGCATTATGGATAGTGGGGAAAGTACTTTAGTTATGCCTAAACTTGTGGACGATAAGTTGGGCTTGAAATATGACCCATATTGCAATGGAGTGTTTAAATTTTATGTTACACTAGATAATTAATTAGGGCTCATAAAAAGTTTGATATATTCTATGCATGATTATCTAAGCTTTCCAATCATTCAAGATAGTGGTGGTAGATTTTCTTGATCACTTTGTTATTTGCCTGTCAAGGGACTTCACCACCAAGATAGGAGGATATATCTAAAATTATTGGTCCTTATTGGCATTTAAAATAAGGTATGTATAAAAGGTGACTATTATAACACATCCATTGGCCAAGTTTAATATTGAGCCATATGTAGAAGTAAGTTCTAATCTGAATTGTACCATCAATTATCAAGAAGAGCATTATATGGATGATGGAGCATATTATAAAATTAAAGGTATCTCTAATATTTTCTTATATGAGTATGGAATTGACACTTATAGACATGATCCATATAATTTCATTAAAGAGATAGACCTTGGGAGATTCATCATCCATGATTAAGGTGATGAACATTATAAGGTAAGCCTTGATGATTATTTTCAACAAAAAGATGAGGATAACTACCTTATTAATATCCATGACGATGATGGTTTTAAAATCATGATATATAAATATAATGAGGAATATAATTCCATTATACCTATTTAATATGAAGGATTCTATGGAGGTGAAAATCATGAAGAAGAATAAGATCTATGGAAGCAGTTCCATGACATAGTTCCAGAGTCTGAATAACTAAGTAACCCAACTCTCCTTCCTAATAAGAATGAAAATGATAGTAAGGTTATTTATGAACCTTATAAACATGAAGTATAGTATCCTATTGATCATGATAATGATTTTCAAACTACTATCAAGAAGGCTACAATCATTAAAGAGCGAAATGAAACCAAGGCATAAGTGTTTGTGGTTGACGAGTAGTCCAAACCTTATTTTGATGTTGAATCAATTTTAGACATGTTATTGTAACAATAAGATAAGTTTTATGGTTATACACATCAATTACATCATGTTATATAATAAGGTGAGGTGGAGATAACTTTCATGTTTCTCAAGAAGAAAAATGAAGAACATCAAATGAGCATGATAGAAGTCAAACTATATGAAAAGTACAGAAAATCTTTAAGAGAGCTAGATAGAGTGTTATTAAGAGATCCAAGTGACACACTTGTTTTCAAAATAAGATCCAATAATGGTAAGTGATTTTAATCTTTCCATAAGCAAGTGTTCATTGACAAGTATGTATCATATGAGAATTTATTTTCATGGATCAACACTGATGCTAGAAGCATTGTCTTTTACCATAATTAAAGTAATGAATAAGTTATTCTTCACCTAAAGTGTTTTTAGGTCTTGTACATATTAGGATAGGTGTGTGTGTTGTTTTATGTTTGTTTGTTTTACCTGAAGTGTGCATGAGAGCACAATTATTGTCTTGGTTTCTTACTTTGTGTGTTTATTTCCTTATTGTATGTGGTGTGATTTTTTAGTCTAGTTAGAGTAATTTTAATGTAATTTTTAGTATATGGGTGACTTAATTTCCCAAGGATATAATAAGGCAATTGGTTCTTAGCATAGAAGACTTATTACCCCTAAGAAATCACCAAAATGTTTACTAAATTTCACTCTAGGTCAAATTTAGTCAAACCCCCCTACATGTGCAAAATTTGATGAGGTATTCTAGGTTTTAACATGGTAATAAGATATGTCTAGTCATTTTTTGAAGGTCGCATAATATGTTTTACCTTGGTCATATTTGTCATTTATCATAAAGTCATTTTATGTCACCTTATGGTCATCAAAATGAATTGTGTAGTTTCCTATCACAATACAAATGTAGTAAGAGGTAGGCTAATGTGTCTAATGTTAGGTAAGTCTTAGATTTAGTTTTGAAACTAAAAAATGCAAGTTCAATGTATAAATAAGGATATCAATTATAAAAGGGAGAGTTTTAGGTATTTGTACATATTAGATGACACATCTACATATGTGAAGGATTTATGAGGGAATATTGAGATCTTTATAGGTTAGTTTCAAGTTAAACAAGATTCAAAAAATTCAAAACTACTGAAAACCATTGCCTTTCTCTCATCACTCTCTTAGACAAGTTAAAATAGGTCAACAATTTTCTATTAGTATAGATAAGAGAAGAAGAGTTGGTCTAAGTTCACTTGGGGGATGTTAATAGTCTTATTGGGATCCCATTTTATGTTCATAGTTTATATAATAGTGGTTCATACTACATGAACAATCACTAATATTTTTAGTGCCTTCAAACTACCTACACATCCCCAACACCTCAATTTTCCCATTTTATGGCTTTACTCTATGTGAATAGAATGGTGTGTATAGTCTTTAAAATCATGTTCATCCCTCTCAAGTTGTTTTCAAATATTTTGTCATTTATGAACATGAAGAGACAAACACGATCATTCTCCTTATGCTAGAGGTGAGTACCATTCAGTTTTGCAAAATAGTGTTTCATTAGTTGTAGAGTTTATCCTCTTGTTAATGCTCTAGGTTAAGATAATACTTTGGTATTCAACCAAAGATCATGGTGATGATGTAGGTAGAGTTTAATGGACCAATGAAGATGAAATATCAAATCATGTGTGAACCAAGTGAGGTTAAAGATTGAACTCACATGTCTAGTATAAAATCACTTGCAAAACTGTGTAGGAGTGTTTAGATAGTGGGTTGATAAGAGATGTGAAATTCATGAAAAAGCTTTGACAAGTTTGAAATTTGTTTAGAGGTATAGTAACATTAAAACATAGTCAAAAATGCACTCAAACCCTTCATTGTGACTTATAGATGTGTAGAGTTAGAAAAGTTACAAAGTGGAAAAATTTATCTTAATCTCTTTGAAAGAGGACTCTACTCCATAAAGTGTCATCTATTAGTGGAGGTATATGAGGTCTGAGTAAGCTGTATGACTCTATTAATGTAGTCTAAATCTAGATTCTATAATTAAACATGATAGGAAGTTATTTATTAAGATATATAATGGTTGATGGTGATGTTAACTCAATCACAGTTGTACTGAGAATATTTAGTGTAATAAAATGCCTTTTTGGCTAAAATAAACCTATAGTAATACAACATTGTAAGTGACCTATAGTGTGTGAATGATGAAAAATTATAACATGATCATAGGTATAAATGTATACATTCAAGTTTGAGATGGTATTATTTACTTGAGGAGAGATAAAAGGGTGTGAATATATTTTTCAAGCATATAGTTACCTATAGGAAACATTCAACTTCTACCCAAATAAGCACCTACAATTTGAAGTGAGAACTCAGACCAGTCTAAGCCAATGAAAGGTACAAGCTTGGTTGGTATCATAGGTTTAGGAAAAAATAAACATGTTGAAACCACTCTCATATTGGTAATATCATATTATCATTTGACTCTTAGATGTAAGGAGACAAATCAAAGATAGGGTTTTAAACCTCACACTTATTCATCTAAAACCCTATACACAGTCATACCTCTAGAAACTAGTCATGAAAAAATTTAAAGTTGAGGGATATTAGATCATGTTCAGACTGCTAAATTTGATATAGAGGTTCCTCATGAGTTTTACTAGACCACCATGGTCTTATTGATATTAGGCCAATAGTGGAGGTGTCCTCTATTTTTTCTCATACATAGGGCACTTCACAGTCGAGATAATTATAGAGGTTTAGCTTATGGATATTGAAAGGATGAAAATGAGAGTCCTAAGGCACTATGGGAAGATGTATAGGGTTGGAATAAAGGTGAAAAAAATTAAGAGGCCTTACATTCACTATGATCACCTAAAGGTGGTCATATACATAGAAATATGGCCTAGGTCTCCTAAGCCTAAAACTAAGACTAAATCCTCATGGCCTCTAACTTGATTCATATGACCACAAGATCTTACTAAGTAGTTTGAGAGACTTCAATGGAGACTATAGGACTTATTAATTCCATCAATTTGTAGAGAATAGCTTAAATTGGTCTTTTTTGGCCTAAATCTATCTTAGTCCTATCTAGAATGAATAAGAGCTCGAGGGATAACTTCTCTCATGTATATATGTATAAATGAGATGCATAGTACCTCAAGAAAATATTAATATTTTAAGGAGTTCCTATACTCCAACTTTATGTAATTGATTTGAAGGTTAAAAGTCTAGCTTTTATGAATCATCACTAAAAAGTAAAGAGACTTAAAACCCTCATATGAACCTAATGAAGAATATATAAATGAAGATAAATCCAAAAGTGATCAATTATCATTTGAAGTGATTTTAATCTATTTTGGGAAACTCCCAAGATCCTCATGACTTAGTTTTGTCATATTGTCACTTGTAGGGATGGACTTAATTCAGTGTTTCTTGCAAGATTTGAGTTGTTTTATAGGTACAGAAGGGAATGACATATGAAATTCATGGTTTAAGGTTTGTATATATGTGTTATAACTTCTCAAACCTTATTTTCACCATATTCATACATGTAAACTCCTCTTATATGTTATTCATTGTAGGTAGTCTTGGACAGAATAATGAGAAAGAAGGTGACTACCTAGTTTGAAGATGAGAAGTGTTGTTTGGAATCCTTTTGAGGTCTACCTAAAGGAATAGAAGTCAAAGAGGTTATAAATAGGTGTTTTACACTTTTTAAATGAATTTATGAATAATTTCAAGTCATCTAAGTGAAAAGTGTAAATTTTGAGACCTAGAAGACTAATGAGTGACTACAAACAGTGAATAATAAGTGTCAAGGGGAGGTTATCATTTGGAAGAGTACATGGTGATCTTCACTAATCATGTTTTCACCTTCTCAAGTCAGATCACATGTTTTAAATCCCTCTAAGATAGTTTTGGATAGTCAAATGGATTCTTCATCAACAAGGTAGTTTTACGAAGATCAATAGGGTATCCTTTCACCAACTTTAGAAATATCATGTTTGTGATTGACATATGTCCAATATTCATATCTTATTTTATAGCTCATTCTCATATATTTTAACTAGTTTCCAAGTCCTGACACTTGGTATTATGACCCTTTAGCTTCATTCCTTCTCTCCCCTCACCTATGTTTATATATATATATATATATATATATATATATATATATATATATATATATTCATGCCATTTTGGCATTGTAAAGGGATCCACACCTAGTATGGTGAAGTCCTACTAGTTTGAATACAATATTTTCCTTTGAAAAATATATCCAATCTAGTTTTGAGTTCATAAATTCTTATCTAAGTGTGAGAAGTAGTGCATAGTGGAATGACAAATGATAACTATCTATCCTTGTGTTCTCTTTATTCTTTCATGTTTGGTGCAAGTAGTATGGCCTCTAACAGGTCACATGAAGTGTAGTTAGTATATTTTTCTATCTTTAAGTGTAAGGAATATAATTAGTGTCTACAATCAGACCTCTTATTCATTTACCTTGATAAGTGCAATGCATATCACCTCCATGTTTGAAACACTTATGTTAGAGAAATCTAAGATGTTAAAGCTAGTATTGTGAGTTATCTTTCATAGTACAATTATATGGTAGTCTGGTGTAGATCAATATAGTGTATCACCTCATTATAATAGGTTAATTTCATGTTTCTTTCTATATCTTTCCATTCAATCAAGAAATTAGTGTATATGAGAAGCTATCATAGACTAATCTAAGGAGCTAGCCCTTAAATCTAAAGGTTTACCTCTGTTATAGGCAACCCACAGGCCTAAAGGTAATCCAATGTTTCACTAAATTTGGAGGATTAAACAACCCCTACAAGGGTATAAAATTGAGTTACAACAATAACTACTTATAAATTTCATATTATAAATATGTATCATATGCATTTGGCCAAGGTTTAATTTCATATATGACAATAGTAATAGACAACATAATCTACCTATATACTCTATCATACATGAATTAGGTATCATTTTATTCTTTTCCTTATTCATTCATGTGGACTATAATTTGAATTTATGCAAATATAATACTTATACTCCATTGAATGTCTTTTATATGTTCTATCTAAATACTTTTACATCCATTCACTTTTTATATAAATGTGTTACCTATAATGCACATTTTCCATTGCATGCCTTTTCTTGGACACCATAACATAGATCAATAAATGTGTAAAATTATCTCCATAAGAACATGTTAATTTAAAAGTAAATAAAATTTAATAAAGCCAAATAATTTGGCCACTAAAATATAAATGTGATAGATTAAAAATATCAAAGAGATATCCAAATAAATGATAATTTAATATACTCAAAAACCAACTAATATGAGATTATTCCACATGATACAAAATTTTTAGCGAGATATTAACTAAAATTAAACCAATAAAGATAATTGTTGTGGATTGACCTAAGTACTTGATGGTATGCAGGTATGCATATCACTATTTGTTACCAAGCTATTTTATAGAATCTAGACAAAATGTAATTAAAATATTAATTAAGTTCATTTTGCTTTAACATAAGATCAACACAAATGAACACTTGAAAATTTAATGAAATTTACATAGAATGTCTAGATTTGTAGTCTTATGAACTACCTTAAAATGAAGAAATAACCAATCCAGATACACTTTTTCTAACAAAGTTTTTTTGCATCCAAGGGATCACATTCTTAGATCCCAAACAAGTTTATTTTATCACTAGACCTATGATAAACATGTAAATAAAAAGGATCAGCACAATGTTGATAAAGTCATCCCATTCAGAATAAATAGTCTAATACCCTAATAGCAATAACATCATGGCAAATTACAGATTTGCAATGTTAAGCATAAATGCAATCTATGATAGAAGTACTCCTTTCTATAAAATGTAACCATAAAAGAAGGAATAAAAATGACATTATCACCTATATGTTTCTCTATAATCAATAAAAAAATAAACATCAATAACATAATGTAACAATTTGAATATACATATCAACCACGTCTCTTTGTTCACAAGTCAAAATTCCATTATATACCATGTTCTATGTGTCTAACAAATGGATCTCTAGAATGAAAATTGCCATGGATGTGGAATAGGCCCTAGAATACATGCACCATGACACTAAAGTGAGCTTCCTTATAATTAAGAAATAAAACTAAAATGAAATACCTTAAAATGAATTCCTCAAATAAATTTTCAACGTGTTTGATCATCTCTTATGTGTTCATAAATTCTTTTTGTGTAGCTTCCAAAATAGGGGAAGGCCCCACCATAAATGCAAATAGATATAGGGGTATGGGTTGGTGCATAGATAAATTCTCTATAACTCTTCCATGGTTAATCCACTTGTTATTAGGGCATGCTCCATTGGCTTTTCTAGTTTAGGGTTCAGCTCTACCCATGTGGTAATAAACATTATAGAGCTCATTTGGTGGTGAATGTTGAGTCGATCCCACACTAGTTTATTTTGTCACTAGACGTACACTGAACATGTCAATTAAAAGGGTCATCATAATGTTGATCAATTCATCCTAGTTACTAAATTAAAAAATGTCATGGTGTAGCTTCCACAGAGTGCTTGGAAGTGTATGCTAAAAGGATTGTTCCAAAGGATTGTCTATAACCCTCTTTAGCATTCTATGTTTAAACGCTAATGGTATCATTTAAACTTATCTAGATACAATATCAATTATGAATACTTCATTAGGTAAATTCATTATGACTAAGAAAGTATCCCAATCAACAATCATCTTGACATAACAATGGTAGATGGAAAATAAAATTATAGTTAAATCAAATCTGATGATATACTAGTGGAAATGTTGAGCAAAGAAATAACTAGCTACCATGATATAGAAAATCATTAAAGATGACACCAAGTAAGCCTTTCAGCTACAACCCCTAATTGTCATCTATTAAAACTACTTGATTACCTTGACATACATCATAGGTGAAACAAATTCCTTAATAATCATTCCATAAATGACAACCATAAATAACTATTGCATTAATTAGCATCTATGTACTAGTTTGGCACTAAACTTACACTATCATGAGATCATTTACCTCCTATTAGAGTTAAAACTAGTCAATTATATTGAAAACTCAAGTTCCCATTAATTTATAAACATAAGATGTAAATAAAATAACTAAAGTGAACAAATTTACAACATAATTGAAATGACCTAATTAAAGTTTATGAATAGCTGTAATAGTCTATATTCACACATTTACTGAGTATTATAAATGGAAATCAACTTAGTAACACATTTTTTTACCCAATTGAGTTATTTATAGTATTACTCATATAAAATTTTCTTCTTTCATTGCCTTATCCAAGAGAAGGTACATACTAAAATATAAATGATAATATTTGCACAGGTTGAATACCTATGAAAGATATAACACCTAGAGCCTTCTCCATTGATGGCAATGGTTAAAGCATCACTAGTAAGCTTTTATTGATAATGAAAACATTTACATACCATGATAATTAGCCAAGAACTTCATACATGATGAATATGATAACACATAGGTGAAATAACATTTGCTAAATCAAACACCCAATAAAGAAAACCAAAATTGACACTATCCAAAAATCAAAAGTTACACTCAATCCATAGAACATGAGTTGACCCAATAAATACAATACATGGTAACCCTTTTGTCTTCAGGGGAGAATTTATAGTCATCAATTTATATTTAAATTCAAGTCAACAAATTATTCCAATGACATTATAAAGGAATATACCTCTAATTATAACCCATATAAAAAATTCAAAACCAAAATAGCCCTCGTAATAGGAGCATAATTCCAATAATTTTATATGTTATTCTAGCACTTTTGTAGCTCAATAAATGATCACAAAAACCTCTTAGAAAAAAATTAGAAAAAAAATAAAATGCAAATCATTTCTAACCATAATTTCTAATTTAAACCCACTTTTTATTTATTTTTAATCAAATAGTCTTAATGCTGATCTTTAACACAAGGATGAACCCCAAGCACAACCTAGAAATTTTGTAAAGTTCATATGGCTGCTCAAGGTATTGCCTAGGTAAGGCTAAGTTATTAAATGCATTCAAGGATATATAATTATATTTACATCAGGTCAAGCTATTTACAAACCCCATATTTATACAAAACTCACATATAACTAAGGTTTCATTAAAATGTCTCCCAAAATCAAGATAAAGGGTATTCCATTATTATAAGATAAATAATAAGCTTTAAAGGTTCATCAGTAGATTATAATGACTAATATAAAAATGTAAACCCCAAATATATTATGATTCATTGAGTCAAAGGATTGTATATTCTTTCTCATGCATGCTTATGGGTGCATATACCCCAACAACAATAATTCTTTACCAAAATTGCAATTAAAATTAGGATACAAGACTATTAATTAATAAAAAATGACTTGTTTGGGATCATAATGAAACTTAGGATCGTGATGGGGTTAAATCTTGAAATATAAGTCACCCTAAAAAGGCACCTCATTTTTTATTACACACATCAAACCTATTTTGCACCCAAGAAGAAATACAACTTCCCTCACATTAACTTGTTTTTAGCCTAGCAATGCAACTCATACTAGCATAACCCTAATGTTTTTCAAAATCTAATAAATACTCTCCATGACATGAAACTAGTGGGTAAACTACAATTTTCCACTACTAAAAATGTGATGACTATCACCATCCTCCATAAATAACTACCTTCTCTTTGTGCTTGTTAAAACACTAACACAAACATAATACAGAACACAACCATCTCATTGCCCCATCCAAAACTACTATTCACTCCTTAAAGTTAATTGGGAAAACATTAAAATATTAGCCTACTATTTACTAACATAGGTAAATTGGGAAAATGTATATATAATAGTGTCCTCTGATTGGCCATTACCCATAAACACCTCACAAAAATGCCCTATGATGAAAACAATAGTACCCATCAGGTACTAATAATGCTCAACCAATATTAACTAAATAAGAGGACATGAACTAAAGAGGTAATAATAAAAAATTTAAAAGAGCATGGTTTCTATAAGCTCTTTAATATTAAAGTATATTATGCATGCAATAGGAAGAAAATAATTGTGTCAAGCAAACAAAAATTGACTAACCCATACTAAGAGTTAAATGAAACAAAGAAATAAGTTTCCATGAAAAATATTAAATTTATAAAAGAGTAAGCATCATAATTACTCATTTTAATGTGATGTTACCATATAATAATAATTGGTTCAATGATTAGTCTCTATCAAAATTCTACTTAGAAATGAAGAAAATATATAAAACAAAATAAGATCCTCAAATAACTAAATAAAGTCATGTCTTTCCAAAATAGGTAAAATATATCATAAAAATAGTAATATGAAATACCTCAATGGGGTTTTTATTCTTCCGTGTCTCTCACATAGTATAATATATAAATTCACTATAATATGCCCATTTCCTTATGTCATAACCATAAAATCCTAATTCCATTTTTGGAAATACATCCAACTAAACCCAACCAAACAAAACCCTCCTATGTGGTCTATCCATAGAAACATATCTTCCATGAGTTACATCCCTAAGATAAATTGATGTAAGAATAATCAAGGAAAAATTATAGTAGGTTATAAATGACTATATCAGCCACACAGACTATAATATAGTAGTCACATAGACTATTATAGTACAATAATATAGAGTACTATATTAGTCCTAAAAATTTAGAATTTTTTTATATCTTTACCAAAATATCAAAAACCAACATAAATTGTAAATATTCTAGAACTATTTAGCATATTTATGACCCCTAGATGAAATCACCATGAAGGATATGAGGATTTGTGTCCTTAGATCCCATATACTTGGAGGGTTTTCATCCTCATGTGGTGAGTTTGAACCAAAATATCAAGCTTTAGAATAGGTTTTTGATTTTAATAAGAAATTAATAATGAATACTCACTTTTGATCCTAGTCTTCTTTTTATAATTTCACTTTTCATTCCAAAAACCTCAAAAGTGTTTTAGAATATTAATTTTTGGCCCATTTAATAAATATTAATTTTTGCCTCATTTATAATAATAATAATACATGTCCTTTTTCCATGTTATAAAATAAAGTGACTTTGTAAAACTAAAAATATTATTATTAAATTATTTCCATACTTAAATCTTTCAAAAAGGGGACATGATAATCTGCCCTTCCCAAAATTATTTATCCTCAAGTAATTTTGAGCTTAACTACTAGACTATCCCTAATTGAATATTTTTATAATACCCAGATCCCAAATCTATCTTGGAAACATGTAAGTCCAAATGTTCCCTTTTGAGATTTCATCATCAATGTTTACATCAAGTGCTTTTTATTTGTAATTATTCCATGCCTCAAAGAATTAAAAATGATACTATAAATCAAAATTCATGAAGTAAGACTTTTCAAGGGAGAATGACAGGCTGCAGCATGTGCAGGTCAGAGTCAAGCTAGGGCAATCATGCCCTAGCCTATTCAAAGTGGTGGGTTGGTGTGCACAGGTGTAGTTTGGGGGAGTGAGAGAGTGGCAAAGGGCTGAGGTGTCAGGCAGAGGCATCACAGGGTCATGCTAGACCAAGGAGGGCGTGATCATGGCTCAATAGGAACCTTTAAAAAATATGCTTGGAAAAAGTTTTAGTGCAGTTGTGGGCATGAACAGGCAGAATCAGCAAGGTAAAATAGTAGGTCAGGAATTTTCTTCCGAAAATCTAGGAGCAATGGAATGGAGCTTGCCCAGGGGATACATGATTATGAATATTAATGGTTGCCTGGAGAAATGCAAGGAATGACCTAAACTGGTAATTCCTTTCAATATGATTTCAGAGGATGTGGAATATTATTCCAAGCATTCTTTGTATTGCAAGTTTTTGGGTCTAAAAGTTTCCCTTCAATTTTTGGAGGGTTGGGCCAAGAGAGTGTGGGAGCCAAAGGGAGAAATGGAGGTCACGTTATTGGCAAATAACTACTTCATGGTCACATTTGTATGCTTGGCTGACTGTAATAGGGTTTTTGAGGGAGGGCCATACTTTTACAATTAGGTCAGACTTTTTGTTAAACCTTGGCATGCTAGGTTTAATCCTTCTAAGGAATTACCAACTCGGGTTTCGGTATGGGTTAGGCTCCCCAGACTTCCTATTGAATGATGTCATGAGGATGTTCTCCTGATGTTAGCTTCAATGCTTGGAAGGCTGGTGGGGTCTTTAACTCAGAATTTAGGTAAGAAAGTCATGACTTTTACCCAAATTTGTGTGGAAATTGATTTGAGCAAACCATTGCCTGATGTGCTAGAGATGAGTACGGGTTCATACTCCTGGGTGCAACAATTGGACTATGAGACCCTTCCCTTCAGGTGTCACCTTTGCCATGAGTATGGACACTTGGTGCATAGATGTCTGAAGGCTAATCTAACGGAACAACATCCCCAACTGCCACCTAGCAACATTCTTAACACTGATAAAGGGAAGAAATTAGGGGTTGGGGAGAGCAGGGATGCTAAAGGTTTTGTACAGGTGAAAGCTTGAAGCCGTAATAGGGGCCAGAAGAGGACCCTTAGGGAGAGGAAAGATGATGACTCTTTCAACAAGTTTGAAATCTTGGATGAATTGGGCCAGTAAGAAGTAATTTTGGGATTAATGAGTGTGGAACAGTTCATGGGAGGTTCAGTACTAGAGATTAATTCAGCCAATCTTCTGGTGGTTCTTTAGGAAGAGTCAACCTTACCCATGGTTGTTGATGGGTAGACAAAGGAATTGGGGGGAGGTGATAGATAGGGACTTGGAATATAATGGAGAGGACCTGTGCCCTTTGGCAAGGGTTATGGGGATAGAAGTAGATAAGAAAGGAAAATCTTCTCCTCACCTGGGTATTCTTTAGAGGGAGGGAAAGAAGGGGATGTCAGAAAAAAGTGCTAAAGGGGGGCGCAAGAAGGACATAGATAGACTCAAGATGATTAGGGAGACCTTGGTGGAGTCTAGTGTGGTTAAGACCTTAGACTCACACTTCTTAACTCCTCCAAAATGATCATTATCTTGTGGAATGTAAGGGGACTGAATAGCAGTCCCAGACAAAAGGCTGTTAGGGAATTAGTTAGATGTCAAGTACCTAATATTCTCTTTCTTCAAGAAATGAAAGTTTTTGTGGATGATATGAGGAATATTTCACCTAAGTTATGGAGGTATGGTTCATGGCAGTGCATTGGAGCTCATGGATCTTCGGGGGGCGTGGCTTGTTTCTGGAATCCACATAAGATCCAACCTGTGTTCTAGATTTCCTTTAAATCCTCTTTATCTATGGTGGCTTCATGTATTGATTCAAGTGAATTAGTCCTTTTTTCCAATGTTTATGCTCCTACAAATTTCCAAGGTAAACTTCTTGTTTGGAAAAACATCCACTTTCTTCATCAATTATTTCCCTATTTGCCTTGGATTGTGGTGGGAGACTTTAATGTTATTCTTGATTTAATGGAGAAGAGAGGAGGTAATGCATGGCTGGAACCTTCTTCTCTCCTACTCTAAGATAATATTAAGGCACTCAATTTAGTGGATATCAAGCTGATTAATGGATGCTTTACCTGGAACAATTGAAGAGTGGGGGACAGGTGTATTGTGGAGTGTATAGATAGATTTATGACCTCTTGTTATTAGGTGGGGGGTTCATGGTCTTCCTGCCTTGAGATTCTTAATTGGAGGGGCTCAGACCATTGGCCAATAAAATTGGTCATTTATTCTACCCATGAGCCTTTGAAGGTGCCTTTCAAGTTTCAGCTTATGTGGTTTAGGGACCTGGACCTGTTTAGATGAGTGGCAAATTGGTGGAGGGGTAGGCCTATTGTAGGAATAACAATGTATACTTTTGTTAAGCTTCTCCAATTTGTCAAGTACCAGCTAAAAAAGTGGAATTGACAAAGTTTTGGGAACATTTTCCAAAATAAAAATGAGGCATAGATAGAGTTGAATGTCATTACCAGAACCATTCAGGCTGAGGGAATGACTGAGGTTTTGCTGAGGGAAGAAGCCAAGGCCTTATAATATTTAGAGGAATGGGAACTAAGGGAGGAAATCTTTTGGAAATAAAAGGCCTAGATCGAATGGCTTAGAGAAGGGGATAAGAACATAGCCTTCTTCAATTCAGTCTAGGCTAGATAGCATGGCATGGGGATTACTTCTTTGGTGTTGGACAGTGGGGAGACTATTTCTTCTATGCAGGGTATCATTAATGAGGAAGTGTAGTATTTTTCTTCATTATTCAAGGAGGAAGCATAGGGGGACTTGGCTGAAGAGGTCCAGATCCTATCTTGTATTCCCTCTTTGGTGACGAGGGATATGAATGAGCATTTGATGAGGGATATATCCTTGGAGGAGTTAAGGAGGATAGTCTTTATGATGTAGAAAGGAAATGCTCCTAGTCCAGATGGCTTCCTAATTGAGTTATTTTAGGAATTTTGGGAAATTATTAAATTTGACCTCCTGGTTATTGTTTAAGAATCCCAGAGGAACAAGCAAATGCTTTAGGCTTTAAACTCCACCTTCCTAGCTCTCATTCCTAAGGGTGCAGGGGCTGATAGGCTGAGTCTTTTTAGGCCCATTTCTCTTTGCAATGTCGCTTATAAAATTATTTCTAAGCTGATCACTGAGAGGTTAAAAAAGTGGTTGCATGCACTTATCTCAGAGGAGTAAGGTGGCTTTGTAGAGGGCTAACAAATTTTGGATGGGGTGGTGATGGCTACTGAGACTATACATTCCATGACCCAGTCTAATGAGAAGCTGATGTTTATCAAGCTGGATATGTCAAAGGCCTATGATAGAGTTTAGTGGTCCTTCCTCTAGAAGGTCTTGGGTGCCTTTGGTTTTACAGAGGATTGGATTCATTGGGTTTTGAGTTGTGTGAACTTGACTTCATTTTTAGTTCTGATTAATGGTGAGCACTCTAATCTCTTTGGGGTTTCTCATGGATTGAGGCAAGGTGACCCTCTTTCTCCTTACTTGTTTTTTCTATTGGCAAAAGGCTTGGGTCGATTGATCAAAAGAAATATGGGTGATGGTGCTATTCAGGGTTGGCAGTGGGGAGAGGAAATCCCTATACAATCCCATCTCTAGTTTGTGGATGATGTGGCTTTGATGGGTAGGGCTACTATTAGGGAGGCATCTAACATATGCTAGAGCCTGGATGTTTACCTTGCTGCCTCTAGATAGGTAATTAATGAGGGCAAATCATCTATTTTTTTCTTTAACACTCCTCTGGCCATATAGCAAAGAGTGGCTCTTATCCTCATGTTCCAAATTTGGAGTCTCTCACTACTTTATCTTAGGATTCCTATCTCTATTGTTTGGTTGGCTAAAGAATCATGGTGGGTGATCCTAGACAAATTTTGAGACAAGGTGAATCATTAGACCCACTATTGGTTATCCTTTGTAGGTCGGGTTCAGCTAATTCAATCAGTAGTGCAGGCTCTTCCTATCTATAGGTGTATGATCTAGGTGGCACCGATGAGCTTTGTTAAGAACTTAGAATCCTTAACAAGATAGTTTTTATGGGCTAGGAATTTATCTTTGACCAAGTGGAGCCTAATTAAGTGGGAGATGGTTTGCAGCCCAAAGAGGTTTGGCAGGCTGGGATTACAATAGTCTGTGCTATCTGCTACTACTTTGGCTGCCAAACTATACTGGCATTGGTGCATGGAGCAAGATCAGTTGTGGGCCAAAGTGTTGTCCCACAAGTATTTTTTTGAGATTCCCAAGAGGGATATTCCATGGTATGATTTGGTTGGGAAAGTTTTGGTGATTTGGGTGACTCTCAAGAAAGGAGCCACGCTGATTAAGAGGGGTCTTTTCTGGATATGCAAGAGTGGGTTGGAGGTCCAGTTTTGGCATGACTCGTGGGATGGTTTCCCTCCTATAATTAGCCAATATCCTTAGTTGAGTACTCTGGCCCAGATGTTTTGCGAAGCTGGCTAGAAAAGGGTGTGTGACTTTAAATCCCTTTCTTTTCAGGGGTAGGTGGTAGTTGTCAGATGGAAGTCCCCGAAAGAGTGGTTGATTCTTGGTTTGGAGGTAGAGTGTGTGGACTTGCAGAATATTTTGTCTTGATGTAGTTACAATGCACTTATGGATAGTGATGTGTTAGCCTAGTCCCTAAACCCCAAGGGGAAGTATATGGTGTCTTATGGCTATCAGGAGTTGATTTCCTAGTAGTATGAGGATAGAGGGGAAGTTCAATGGTGGAAGAAAGTTTGGAATGGTTTCTCATGGCCAAAGTGTAACTGTTTTACATGGAATTTAGTGTGGAATAGATGTTTGACATGGGAAAATATTCAAAAGTGGGGATTTGTTGGTCCTTCAAGGTGTGTGCTCTGTAATAGAAAGGAGGAAGACTCCTCTCACATTTTCTTTCATTGTCCCTTCACTCTTCAACTGTGGAACTTATGGTGGAATGTGTGGTGATGATAGTGCATCCACGCTGTCTCTTTGGTAGATTTTTGGTCTAGAGTGGGTTGTCCCCCTTCTTCAACTTCCTTCTTGCAGGATGCGTGGTATGCTGGCCCTATTTTCTTGCTCTAGCAAGTTTGGCTAGAAAGAAACTAGAGGTTTTTTAAAGGGGAAAAATTGGTGACTCAGCAGGTCTAGAGCAGAATTAAGGGAATGATCCAATAATCTATTGAAGTGAAGAGCGAGGTTATGCTACCATTGAAGAAATGGGAAGCTGAGGTACTGAAACAATTTGGCATAAAAGAGTTATTTTTTATCTTGACTTATGTCAGACATGGTACATAGGGGCAGTAGAAAGTTTAATGGTTGGGGAAGTGGATGCCTCCACCTACTGGGCTTTTGAAAATTAATATGAATGGGTCATCTAGGGTAAACCCAAGGGCAACCCAGGGGTGGTTGGGATTGGTGGGATTACTAGATATTTTTTAGTATCAGTGGTTTTTATTTTCTCAACATATTAGGGAATGTAGATGGTTAATAAGATGGAAGGTTTGGAAATCCTATATGATTTGAGGAGAGCTTATGCTTTGGGTTGGAGGAGGGTGATCTATGAACCTGATTCTTAGGTCCTGATTAACTTGATCCTAGAAAGGAAAATTTTTGATGTGAGCTGGCAATTGGCCATGATAGTGCAACAGATTTTACAGGTGAGTTCTTGCATGGAGTCAATATCCTATGCCCACATTCCATGAGAGTGTAATAGGGTAGCTGATTGTTTGGTGAAATGGGCATCGAAAGAAGGAGAAGGTCGTAAGGTAGATGAATGGGAGTAGCTGCTTGGTGATTTATGTCAGGAACTGGGACCCATTCTTGCTAGAGATATTGGTGGAGTTGAGGTTTGAGGCTATTGTTTTTAGTTTACTTGTCTTGTGGGCTGTTTGGATGCTTTTATAATCTGATGTTTTAAGTTTAATAAAGTTTTTACCCCTTTTTTAAAGTTTAAAAAAAAATCATGAAGTCAAATTGATTACCAAATTCATGTTGTAAATTAGAATGCCATTTTCCTTAAGAATCACATGACCTTATTTGTTTGTCAAGTTCCTTAGTAGTGAAAGTGACTAATGAATCTTCAAATTCACCTATAAATTTTTACTACCCATTCCTAATACCTAGAACAATGATTCATTTACATGTTCAAATATGACTTATAAAATTTATCTTTCATACATATTGGGGTGGAGAACATGTTTGGAGTGTGAATCCAAACTTATGAGGTTCTGGTTTCCCTCACCTTGTTGTGATCATAGGGACACATAAATAAACACCATCCAATACTTATTCAAAAAATCATGAATATCAAAATGGTGTTTAACCAACTTACCATAAAATGAGAAGGTATAAATGCCTTTTAAATCCAAGGATCTAGTTTCCCTTGTTTATCCTTTAAAAAATGAAATATCCATCCTATTAGCTATGACAAATATAAGGGATCCATTTTTAATACCTTGGATCACTACCTATTTTCATTATGATTTGAATTTTAGCTCCATATTTTGATAATTCTATGTGAATTCCCTAAGGAAATGCAGCCAAGTTACAACCCTAAAACCATATTTGTTTTTCCTATTCCCACAACATAAAGTTAATTCACACATCTTATGTTTTCTAAGTGTAATATCTAACTATCCAATTCTTTTGGTGCAATTAATAGTATAAATATCAACTATCATAACATTAAACACATCAAATTCCTATGTTTTCTTACCTATTATGGCTGTTAGTCCCTCATCTATGAATTTTTCATTTTCCTTACTATCAACCAACACTGTGAATTTATAACCATGAAAAAAACCATGAAGTCTTAAAGGGTGATAAATGGGTGTACCAAAAAGTTTAGAAATGATACCTTAAAAAATAAGTGTGGCAAGGGTTGGTAAATGCATGAATATGGGGATAATTCCATGGACATTTTATCATAATTTGTATACAATATTACATAACATGTATGTATTATAATAATAATCCATATGATTTTTAGGAATAGTAAACACTGAGCCTATAACGTGTACATGTTATAATGTGTACACATTTTTCCTATGAAATTTAAATTTATAAAAGTTTAAGAGTTTAAAATATTAAACAATTAAAACATGTACATGGTATAACATGCACATGCAACGATTTGCATGTGTTTGACATTTATGTTGTTACATTTATATTCCTTATAGTTTAAATTTATTTTAGTAAATATAAGAAATTAGAGTCACTATGAATCTAATAGATTTTTTCTCATAGTTGCATCCCTTACAATATGGGAGATAATTTTTCAAAATCTAATCTATTTATTACTTATGAATTTTTAGGGTTTTATTATTTAACTTACAAAATTCAAGGCATAAATTTTGTAATTGATATCTATTTTGGATAAACATATAATAATTTTTTAGGTTGTGTCATTTGACTACTTTTTGGCATTTTTAGGAGTCTGAATTTTGTCAAAATTTATGTTTATAAACTAATCACTTTGAATTCAAGATAAAGTGGTGTGATTAGGGAAACATAAGTCACATTAATGAATTGTGCACATCAAACAACCAATTTGTGTTATATTTCACTTACTCATCAACCCTCCCTTATCCCTAATCACTTTTTTCTCATCCCTTCTCATCCCTAATCACTCCTTCCTTGTCCCTCATCATCCCTCATCACTCCCTCATTGACCCCCACCATACCTCATCATCTCTAATCACTCATTCATCATCCCTAATCACTCCCTCATTGACCTTCACCATTCCTCATCCTCCTTGATACCTGATTTATCATCCCTTATCATACCTAATCACTTCTTCCTCATCCTTCCTCATCCCTAATCACTTCTTCACTAACCCTCACAAATCCAAATCATTTCTAACCACTCCCTTATCATCCTTAATCACTCCCTAATTGACCCTCACCATTCTTCAACATCCCTAATGACTTCCTCATCATCCCTATTCACTCCATCCATGTCTATACTTATTTTTATCACTCCCTCTAATACCTTGATGGTGGGTGTAGTAGCTTCCACCTTATAGCTCATTGGCTTTTGTTCTAATTAAAAATTATAATCACTCAAATAATGCCCAAATGAACTCTTCTTTCACTAATCCTCTTTCACTCAAATAAGGAAATCAAAGATATCATATATTAATTTGGTGGGATTAAAAGATATATATGGCAATCCATGCCCAAACCATGAAGAGAGTGTGTATCTAAATCCATGGACAATAATAAATACATAGGAAATCAATAAAAGGGTGGGATGAAATTGTATTACATACATATATAAATTAAAATTTACGTATCTAAAAATCCCAAGCCCAGAGTTGATAATTGAAATTTATATCTATATAGATAGGGTTATTGGAGACTAGTTTAAAATTCTAATCCCAACCCCATAGTTGACTTCCCATTGTCTTTATACATCATTAAGAGTATGTGCATAGTAGACCAAATTACTAGATAGATATAAACATAGGTGGTTACCAATCTAGTAGAGTGTGTTCTAATACATTATCTAGTATACACAAACTAATCTATACCTAAATTTATATATGAAAGGAATTAAGGGAATAGGCCTTAATATATTGTATCAGGGAGTAATTTTTTATAGCTATCAAGGGAAATTTTCATTCCTTATATCTATCTTTATTTTTCTTCTAGATTAAGTCATAAATATCAATGAAATCTTGTTTTTTGATATATATCTTTTTTCTTACCCTAACTACCTAGTTATTCCCTACCAAATAAGACAAGGAAATCTTACTTCTTGATATATATCTTTGTTCTTGTCCTACCTACTTACCCTATTTATAATATATACTTAGTTGTTGAGGGAAGCTTTCTTACTAATCTAAAGCTTGCATATATTCTTTTTGTACCCACTTAGCTATTCCCTACCTACTTAGATTATGTTATTAGTAAGGGAATATTTCTTCCCAATATATATAATGAGAAATGAAGTTTTGAGTCATGTTATGTATCTAATAGATCTATACCATTCAGTATGCACTACCTACTTTATTGAATTTGATATTCCCTACCTACTTTAGCTACTTGAGTATGCCCTACCTAATGAAATATTGAGCCATATCTTTATCTTGAATAATATTATTTAATATTAACCATATATATCTTACTTAAACATCTATTTGATAATAGGCACCTAATTAAATACTTGATTGAATACCCAAGCCATATCTTGAAAGGAGAGGGGGAATTTTAACCTATATAGAGAATGGAGTTTATAGGGATGACCAAGCATAATAATAAATCCATTGCACCCACCATAATGGTATTAGGGGGAGTTATTAGGGAAAAAGAGTTACAAATAAAGAGTGATGAGGGATGGTGAGGGAATATGAGGGTAAATGAGGGAGTGATTAGAGATTATAAGAGATGAGGAGGGAATTATTAGGAATGATGAGAGATGATGAGGAAGTGAATAGGGATGATGAGGGTTGATGAGGGAGTGATTAGGGGAATTGAGAGTCAATAAGGTAGTGATTAAGGATGATGAGTGATGATGAAAAATTATTACATCATATCTATATATAGGGGATAATATATATTATTTGGGTCACCTAGATAATAGATATTACCCATTATATATAGATACAATGCTAGAATTTTGTATCATCCCTCATAATATTTTACTGCACCCTAAGTCTTAATTGTACCTAATGACTCCCTCATCAACCCTCATCATCCCTCATCATCCCTAATCACTCCCTCCTCATCCCTTAGCATTCCTAATCACTCCATCATTGACCCTCATCATCCTTAATCCATATTTCCTCACTTTTACTCATCATTAATCACTCCCTCTAATATATTTATGATGGGTGAAGTGAATTTATAATTGTGCATGATCATCCCTAGTCACTTATTTCTCTATATAGGTTATAAAAACCCTCTCTTTTCAAGATATGGCTTGGGTATTCAATCAAGTATTTGATTAGGTATCAAATATTAAATGTATGATCAGGTAATATATATGGTTAAAATTAGATATTGGTATTCAATATCAAGATATGGCTCTATTATTTTATCAATTAGGGTATGCACAAGTTGGTATGTCATAATAAATTAGTTAACTCAAGTAGGTAAGGAAAAATAAGGATAGGTAGGTAGGGCATACTCAAGTACAACAAGGTAAGTAGGGCATAATCAAGATCAAGATATTGATCAAGTATTTAGGTAGGGTATACTCAAGATCAAGATATGTATCAGATGACATATAGATAAAATAAGAAGTTAAATATGGGGTTGGGATTAGAATTCACAAATAGTCTCTAGTTTCCCATATATATATATATATATATATATATATATATATATATATATATATATATATATATATATATATATATATATATATATATATATATATATATATATATATATATATATATATATATATATATATATATATATATATATATATATATATATATATATATATATATATATATATAGATTATCAAATCTAGGGTTAGGATTCCTAGATGACCAAATATCAATTTGTGTGTGTGTATGTAATATAGTTTCATCACATCATTTTTTCATTTTCTTGCCTATTTATTCTGGCCTAGGGATCTAGATACACACTCTCTCCATGGTATAGGCTTGGATCACCATATTCCCACCAAAAAATTAGAGGATATCTCTAAGTTCCTTATTTTAATTAAAGAGGATGATTATAATAAGAGCTTATTTGGGCCTTATTTGAATGAGTAAAAATTTAAATTGGAACATAATCTAATTGGGCACAACTAGAAAGATACTATACCCACCATAAATGTATTGGAGGCAGTGACTAAGGATGAGGAGGGATAAAAAGGGATTGAGTAGGGATGGTAAGGAATGATTAAGGAGTCATTATGGATGGTGAGTGCCAATGATAGTGTAATTAGGGATGATGAGGGAGTGATTAGGGGTGATTATAAATCAAGAGGGTTAATGAGGGTGTGATTAGAGATGAGGAGGGATGATGAAGGAGTAATTATATATTATGAGTAATGAGGATGGAGTGATTAGGGATGATGAGAGATGATAAAGGTGTCAATATGGATGATGAGGGATGGAAAGGGTTAATGAGGGAGTGATTAAGGATTATTAAGGAGTGATTAGAGATGATTAAGGGTGGTGAGGGTCAATAGGGGAATGATTATGGATGATGGGTGATGAAGAGGGAGTGATTAGGTATGACAAGGGATGAGAAAGAAGTGATTAGGGATGAGCGATGAATGATGAGATAGTGAAATTAACACAAAGTGATTGTTTGATGTGTGTAGGTCATCAATGTGATCTATGTTTCCCCAATCACACTACTTTGGGTTGAATTCAAAATGAGTGTTTTTTAAACTTTAATTTTTACAAATATAGGACTACTAAAAATTCTAGCAAACAGTTTAGAAGGGTCAAAAACTTAAAATATGACTATATTTTTAACCAAAATGGACATCAATCACAAATGTTAATCCAAAATCCCCAGGTTAAATATTGAACCCCTAAAAATGCTTGAGTAATAACTAGATTATATTTTGAAAAATTATGACCCACTTCATAAGGCATGCATATAAGAGACAAAATCTATTAGATGTAAAGTGACCCTAATTTCTTATGTAATTTAAATTATAAATAATATAAATGTAACACTTGACATTTATTTTAGTAAACTAGCCCCCCCCCTCGCCTAATAGCCTTATAATTCATCCTCTTTTTTCATTTTCCCCCTTTAATGCTTTCATTGAGCCATATAGTGTATGTGTTATTGTGCATATGAGCTAAACCATGTGGGTGCTTTAGTTTTTTTATTTTTTGAACTCTTGCACCTTTGCCTTCTGCCCTTTTTAATAGATCATTTTTATTTTTTCTTGAAATGTTAAATTAGTTCATATGTGTTATAGTGTGTACACATTATATTTTTTTTGAATTATAAAACCGATCCTTTTTCTTGGAAATTGCTTGGATTCATGAACTAAATGATTGGACCTATCAACACAAAGTTGAATTCAATATATTTGACAAAAAATAAGAAAATTCAATTTCCATAACCAAATACACTACAAATTTGAATGAGACAATTCATTAAATTATTACCATGATGATGAGCATGATCTCCTCTTTCCAAATATATGATTTTTTTAAAGGTTTCTATTTATGTTGATTTCTAAATATAGTTTTTTTAAATCACTACATGCCAAAAATATACATGCCTATATATGTTTGTGTCTTTTTTTTTGTTGATCCAAATGTAAAAAAATTATATTCTTAAAAACTAGCCTAATTTTCTATGCATTTAAAATATATATATAATAGTTAGCAGGTCTGCATGACTAGCTATCCAATTTTTTATCATTTTCAAAATCTATTTACTTATAAAATTAATTAAAAAATATATATTAATTTAAAATTATCAAAATTATAGGTTATGAATTAGATTATATTATCTTAATTTCCACCAAATTATGTTAAAAATTTTAAATAATGCTAAAAAAATGAGGGGTTGTATAGCCAGTTATCTACTCTATTTTCCTATAAAAATAGGAGTTTCTATTAAAAATTTATGTTTGACCTAATTATACTTAACCATTTTACGAAAAAATTGTTTTATAAATTAGATTAAAAATTATACAATTCATGTTCTTTTACCATCCTCAAATTTGGAGTGTATCCATCTTAAATTATTTACATAAATTTACTTTAATAAATTTTTATGAAAAACATGTCCATAGGTAGGCCCATTTTTGTCCATAAACTTTGTGTACTTATTCATGTGCCTCTTGAACTATATCCTTCTTCCCTTATTTTAGGTTTTGGTTATATGTAATGTATCTGACCTACCCTAAGATAATTGTGACCAAGATCCCATGGATCCTTGCAAGAGAAAGATAATTTGATTATTCTAAGCTTGTTTATAGCCTCTAAATATTTTCTTGATCTTGATCATACTACTTTATGATAAGAAATTACTTTTTTAAATGGTTTCTTTTCCTATCCAAAAGTTGATGTCTCTTGCTACCCAAAATTTGGTGTGTTTTGTCCCTTACATGTGGCATACCTAAAAATAATTTTTTCTTGGGTGCTAAAGATTTGAATTTTAAATCATTATTAATATATTCTTTCAAAGATAGAGGGTAAAAGTATTTTACTAAACCCTTTGGTCATTTAATTATTCCTTATACAAATAGCACAATGAATTTCCTTTCTATCACATCAAGAACCATAACTGATAATCTATTTAATTCTAAAATATAGCTATCCATAGATCCATACTTCTTAAGTTAAGTTCATTTCCTGAATGTGGATCTCAAGATATTTTCTATCAATTATGTTTGTCAATTTCTATCTAAATTCTTTTAATTTATAAATATATATATGACCTTAGGTGATCACACCATGAAACCACCACTCATGTGCCATTCTCTCGAAGTGGAGGATAGAAAATTTGATTACCTCTTATTCATACATTAGATTTAGTGAGAAATAATAATTTATATTTTGTAATTAAGACCTATCAAAACATTTATTTGATCAACCATAAATGGGAATGGTAATCTTACCCAACCACTGCTCGATATATTTTTGGCATTGATTTGGCTAATTTATGCCACCTCTTCTAGTTCTATATTCATATTTAGATCACATAACCCTCTAAAATTTAGGTCTTGTTACATGTCAATGTTGATTTCTTCATACTCCACATGATATATTGTAAAATCATTACCTACATGAGATTGATGAGGCTCTACTTCTCCAGAGTGTTCTTCTTTTTGAATAAAAATTTTCTCAAATTTTTTTTAGTGTGGGTTGATTTTGACCCATGGTTTGATTGAGACCCACTCATTCACTGATGAGCTTATTTCTCCCTAATTTATATTATTCTTATTAACACTTTAAAAATATTGTGCTATCCCTACCATGGATTCTCTCAACATCATTTCTAAATCCTTTCTCCCTCAGCTAATTGTTTCATGTAAATAACTTATTGCATCTAAATAAATCCTCTTTTCTACCCATGTCTTCTTCTTCTATCTTAGGTAGCTATACTTTTCTTATTTATTTTTAAAAGTATATTTATTCTCTTCTACTAATACCACTAGAATGCATGTGATTTTATCACATGATTGCATACATATGTTAACTTTCCCAACATGAAGTATCAAGAAATGGATTTAATACCACTATAATTTCCCTTTTTATGTGATTTTATGAATTATGGAATTTGTGATTTTATCAATTGATGCAATATTGATATAAATTAGAATATTTTCATAGAAAAAATACCATATTTACATAACTGAAATCATGAACATTTATAATAATATTATGAATATTTGAAAACCTTAATTTTATTGATATTAATGCCAAGTTCACAAATAGAGACTATATAAATCCTTGTAGTTGTTATGAAACACAAAATCCCAATATATTGATGTATTTATCAACACTATCAATGTCTAATTATTAAAATTATTTAATAAAATACTATATAACCCTTTAATTATTATATACTATGAATTCTCAAATGTGTTGAATGTTTAACAACAGACTCTTATTTTTGAAATTTCAACATAAAATACATTCCACCAATTTAACAAATTCACAACATGCATTACCTAGTGTACAACTATTAATGGTAACCTTAAGGGACCCAAAATAAATAAATAGAAAGCTAGTTACCCCCAATGGTGCATAGTTGTCAAATATGTTTATAAAACCTTTAATGTGGCACTACACAAAGGAAAAAAACAAGGTTCATATGGTAACCCCAATTAGTATTTAATATCCCCAAGGTAAAGCAATGTCACAATATTCAAGGCAAAACTAAAATAGGTATAGATCACTGTGGAATTTGTATAGACTATTGTAGCAGTCATACAGAGTAATATTGTAGCCTTAAAATTTTATAAATCTTTGAAATCTTTAGAAAAAACTTATAAACAAACATAAAATATAAATATTATGCAACTATTAATCATATATGTGACCCCTAGATGGAATCACCATGAAGTACATCAAGATTTTTATCCTCAAATCTTATACACTTAGAGGGTTTTCATCCTTAGATATAGAAGTCAGGCCAAAATATAAAACTATGGAGTAGGGTTTTGATTTCAATAATGAATCATCACTTTCAATCCCAACTCCTCTTTTTATAATTTTATTTTTCATTCTAAAAACCCTAAAAGTGTTTAAAATATTAGTTTTTACAAATATTAATTTTTATCCCATTTAATAAATATTAATTTTGATTACCTTTATAATAATGTCATTTGTTTATGTTATAAAATAAAGTGACTTTGTTCAACTTAAAATATTATTACTAAATTATTTTCATAATTAAATATTTTGAAAAAGGGACACAAGATTGAAGGTCATAGAAAGATGATTTTTTAGTACACCAAATATTTTACCACCCTTCCCCCTGACTTCTCTATCTAGGATGCCATCTGATATAGACCCAAAATTATCTTCCCTTATTAGGGATACACCAATAAGCACATAATAGAATTACTCATTAATACTTCTAGTGGTATAACATCCTAATTCCTTAGACCCATACACTCTTTCCACCAATTGAGTAAGGGGTGGGGAGGCTAGTATAAACCCCACTTAAGCCTAATGGTATCCTTGTAATATCATGCAATTAATTATTCTCTCCCACTAGCACTAGTTGATGTTTTAAGAAATTAAAAAATATCCCCACCTTCTTGTAAGCTTTTTCCTTACATTCACTCCTTCTAACCACCTTCTCATCATCCTTCAACCACTCTAATCCATGTGGCACATCAACTGAAACATATTTTTGTTTATATCATAATCAAACAATCCTATCAATCCTCCTAATGCATCTAGTATTAAAACCAACAACAAACATACCCTAACTTCATATAACTTCATATAGTAGTGAAGACATCTCTCACCCAATCATTTTTTATCTAAAGTTTGGAATTTATCCTAATCTCTCTTAGGTGTTTCATAAATGTTCCTTTAAATTTTATTTTTATTTTTACATGCATCATTTCATTAAGTTTTTATTGTTGTTGTTATTGTTGTTTTTGTTGTTGTTGTTGTTGTTGTTGTTGTTGTTTTTGTTGTTGTTTTTATTTTTTTGGTATACTTTTTATTTAATTAGTGCTATATATTATAACCTACTTATTCAAATTTATTTATATATTTCATATATATATATAATATCATTGAAATCATTCACTATATATTTAAAAATAATAATTTATTAATTATTCATCTTTCATCATCATATGAAAACAAATCATACTGATGAATTTATTATTAGTATATTTATTCATAAACACCTAAACGTTTACTCTTTGATTTTATTTGGTATTATTTTATGAATTTTAATAGTATTTTTTATGTATTATACATAAATTATTATTCAAATATTTTATTTTTAATTTCATGTTACAAAAACCTTAGTCTCAATCTTCGTATTATTCCTTCCAAAAAAAAATAGTTTCTCTACGCTATATGGGGGACCTTCAATATGGTCATAACACATTTTAGGAGCATTTTTATGGTTTAAAAATATTGTTCTTTTTCCCCATCTAAAATGTTATGTCCATTGACCCATTTTATCCTTTTCTATTTCTATCCATTGTAAGACAATTTAAGTACTAATATCACCAACATTTAAATTCAATTCATTTATAAATATACAATCAATAATGTTCATTTTTTAAATAAATTATAATAAATCCTTTCTTATTCTTCTTATGTTTTTAGTTAGTTGTATCAAAAATAATAATGTAATATTTTAATGCAATTTATATTTATTAATATTAGTGGATCAAAATACTAATGGGTTAGTTATTCACAAAACTCATATAATTATATGTATCTGACTTTTATGTGAGTCAATAAAATTCCCTCTCCTATTCTTATGACTCAAAAACATCTCCCTAATTTGGCCCTACATTTCTATTTGTATCCTTCACTATCATCACATTTTCTATGCTTTCATCATATTGTGCATATTTCTTTACCTTTAAGACGGATCCTTCATCTCAAAGAAAAAAAAATTGTAAAACTTCAACTTTACTCATCCTCACAATTTCCTTATCCCAAATAATGAATGTATTTAACTACTCACCCTCATATCTTTTATTTGCATATCAACCATGAGAGTATTTATCCAAAAATGGATTTTCATGATAAAGGAGCCTATAATATCCTAGATAAACTAAAATTATCCATCCTTTATACACAAATAGACAAAAACTAAGAATTATATAAATTATCTATTAAATGTGCCTATCCACCATATGTCCACAAATAATTTCCACTCTTCATCCAAATATTTCAAAAAAAAACCCTATCCTGACTCCAAACATAATTATTTTAATTTTTCTAACTTTGACCTACCACATAATATTTTAACCATGCAAGAATATGTTCTAAAACCAAAAAAGTTAAAATCCCTTACAGACTAATTTTTATATTTTTATATAACCACTTCTTAGGTTTCACACCCTTACCTCTAATAACATTCACCAATTCTAAAGTCTCAACCTTAAATCAAGCCTCTAGATGCTCTGAAGAAATGTCTCATACCATCTATAATTTTGATCTCTATACTCCAATAAAACTTGGTCACACCAATAGAACCAATTTTGTTTTTTTTTTATGCCTTTTATTCATACACAAGCTAGATCATGTGAAAAATATATAATGGAAATCATCTTTGAAACACTTACATATCATTTAAGCTAAAAGACTTAAGTTATTACTTTAGGCACAATGGTAAAAAATTGATTAAACTATTGTGAGAACAAATTATAAAGATACAAACACTCACATAAAATTATATAATTGAAAAAATCACAAAAATATTATCTGTGTAAATAAATAACAATGCAATAAGATGGGTCACACAAACATAATCCATATTTCATTTACATATTCATAGAAGTATACATTTCATTAAAACCATATATCATAAAATGATTGTCATTAGAGGTTAATGTTTAAATTTGAACTCCTTAAAAATGTTACACATTCAAACCCTTAAAACTATAGTTATAATCCTCTTAAAATAAATTTGACTAAACATTTGTAAAATGTCCAATCTATACTAAATATTGACATGAGAGGGAAATGACCCTATGAATGTTTTTCAACCCAACAAGACTTTTTTTAAATTAATTCATTTTTACCATCATGCCAACTATCAATGTATCTTATAATATCACTTCTTGATGATTTAACCTATCTTATGTAATGGAATATTAATTTTACCTTATCTATATCATATATTTGTCCAACCCATATCAATATTCAGAAATATGTGTTCTATTTATTTCAATGATTTTCATGTGTCATCTCTTCATTCAATTTGTGTCATTGTCCAATTATGTTTCTTCTTAAAATTCATGTTTATTTTAAAAATATATAGTGCACGATATGGTTTATACAAAAACACTCTCTTCTAATGTTAAAGTATCCTTGGTGTATGGGAAATCTTGTATTAATTGTTTTTTTAAATTATGTAATTTTTCAATAAGTGGACTTGAGTCACATTAGACTCAACTCAAGTTAATAGATTTCACTTATTACAATGTTTGAATTTTGTGTTTGTAAATCTAAGTTACAATGTCACATGATGACACCATATTTTTAGAATTACTTAAGGGTAGCATTAATCATAATTTATTTTCTTAAGTTTCAACACTTGATGGAGGTCTCACACACACACACATATGTTTTATCTATTCATAGTTTATAGTGACCACTATAACCATGTATCATACATTTATGAATTTTTAGTGGCTTATAAATTAAATGTCCAAAATCATAAGTGATTAAAACTATTGTAATGGTTTTATGGGTGGTGATGCATGTCAAATATATCTTCAAATTCATAAGCTCATTGGCCTTAATTATTACTAATAGATAAATCAAGCAGTAGCATGAATGTGGGAGTATAAGATTTCTATAAATATCACAACCATGACACACTCATAAGTCACAGTTAATTATTAGATCAAATTTTGGAAAGGACTAGACTTATAATGAGTACAAAGGAATAATTTTTGAAAATATGTTTAAAATAAAAAGAAAATTTAAAGGTTTCCACATGACCATGGTGAAATATAAAGATTATCAATAAGTTTTAGAGCCCATGAAATAGTGAACCTATGATCATGTTAGGTAGTACAATCCTATGAAACCATGACCATAATATAAATTTAGACAAATATAAATTAGGTGACATAAGTTTTTTTAAGTGGTTAAAAAAAATTCATGGTAGCACCAAATATTCCATTTTGTGTATAAAAACTAATATATTGAAGATAGATTCTAATATGGTTGTGATTAAGAAATGATTAATTCATGCATGTGTTTTTTATCATTAAAAAAATCTCATTGGTAGCTAGAGATAATATAAAATTCCAAAAGGTAAGGGGTAAATAAAACATGGTATCCCATAAAATTCATTAAATGGGATTTTCATGGAAGGATAAATAGAGTGAGGAACAATCATAAAATGACAAGGACTATGACTAAAGAATTCAATTGAATATTATTGGGTAAATTTAAAAGAATTGAATAAGAAGATAGATCTTAGTGTAAGAAAAAAAACCTCAAGTCTATAGATTTAATATAGTATTTAATCTAAAATTCCTTAATTATTAATCTAATTTTGTCTCTAAATTAATCTATAAATAAGGTGGTTATTTATTTTGTACGTTTATTTATTTTTGTGGGAATGTGTATTCATTTATGGGGTGTGAGGTATCAATTAACTTTCCCCCATGTATTCCCACTTGCACCTATTAGTATTACAGAAAGAATTTTGTGTTTTTTGGGACTTGTATGTGAAATATTCAATTGAGTCACAATCATTAAATTAGTCAATGAATAATTCAAGGTAAATTTGTAAATTAATAATTTATTGGCTAATTATGTTAATATTATGATAGATTATTTACCTGATGTGTTACCACCTAATATTAGTCACCATATGAATCTAGTGTGGGGAGAAAACTCACACAATAATGTATCTTATTGAATAACCCCAATGGAGAATGTAGAGATAAAAAGAAATGTGCAAGATTTTTTTATAGAGTATAGATTAGAGAGAGTGATGAAATTGAAACAACCATTGGCATGGTGATAAGTCATGAAGATAAATTAATTTTATGCTTTAATAAAAATTTAAATGAAGAAAAGATAAATGTTCTATTTATGATTAATAGTTTTCATCAATAGTGTAAGTTGTTGGCATTATTTTTATGAAGGAATTAATTTTGTATACAGATGACTAGGTATTATATTTTATAAATAACAAAGGCACCTTAAGTCATAAGGATATTAAATCGATAGAATTTATTTGAAGTTATTCCACTATTTTCAAACAATGAATGGAAAAAATGATAAGATTGTGGATGCCTTGAGTAGTCTAGCAGTTATTGTGAATGAGGTCAAAGATGAAGTTATTGGTTTTGATGAAATTAAAGGATTTATTGAAGGTTATGAGTATTTTTAAGGATGATTTTTAAGAATTCAAAAATACAAAAAAAATGGGTGGAACACCATGGTTGGAATACATGATTTAAGATGGTTTTTAAAAAAATAATAGATCTTATACATTCCTTAAGACTCTTTTGAGGGAAATCATACTAAGAGAGAAACATAATGGTGACATGGCTAGACACTTTAGGTATGAAAAAACTTTAGATCAACTAAAATAAGAACATAATTGGCCATAATTAAGTGTACGTATAACAAAATTTGTACAAAAAATGTAGAATTTGTTAGTTTTTAAATGGTAAAAATAAATAATACAGGTTTATATTAGTCAATACATGTTAAATATATACATGAGATGCATTGAGCATGCACTTTATTATTAGAATACAAATAACTGAATAAGATATTGAATCTATTGTTGATGTATTTTGTAAATTTTAATAAATGGGACATTTTTAGCTTGTATGAATACTAGTGAAGCTACAAATATTGATAACCTTTTTTTAATGAAGTTTCAAGATTGTATGGATTTATAATGAGCATTTTATCAAATAGGGAAAACAAATGTTTTGGAAATTTGTTTAGAATTTTTTGATATAAATTGAGCACAAGATAATATTATAGATAAGAATATCACCATTAAAATGAATAGCCAGACAAAATTAAAAAATCATAGTCTTGTTAACTTTCTAGATTGCTTAGTTTGAGACAAGCTCAATAATGGGATTTTATGTTGGCACACTATAAACTCACTTATAATCATCCATCAGTCAAAGTATAGGTTTGGGCATATAAAATAAAAGGAATACACTAATCATATATAAAGAGAATATAAATTTGAAGTTGGGGGTTTGGTGTTAGCTTATTTTGTAAAGAGATATTTGTTAAAGGTGAGTATAAAAAGGTTAAATGGAACAAAATTGAGATGTCAAAAATTATTATAAAGTTATTAGATAATTATTTATAATTTGAATTCCCAAATGGAATGGATATCTCTCACATTTATAATAGATCAAAATTGTATCCATATCATGTAGAACAAATAGATGAGAAAGATTCTACAATTTATCCTTAAGTGGCCTAAGGTGGAATTTTCCCCTTAGGCATCACATTACTTATAAAATGGGTTCATAGAGGTCATAAACTATAATTTTCACATTTTTTCATAACTTAAGTTTAAATACTATGTAACCAAATATTATCACCCTAATTTTCTAGCATATCAAAGGTCACAATTTAATTACTTAAAAATAAAGGCTTGGTAGAGGTCGCACACACATCTTATATTTATTTAAATTTCATGGTGATTACTATATCCATGTACTTTTGAGATCAATCATACACTTATGCATTCCTAGTGGCCTCATTTTTAAAATTCCACAAGTATAAGAGATTATAATTATGTCTTCTAATATTTGGATGAGTAGTGATGACAATCAAAATTTGCTTCATAATTAGGGGGTAATGGGACATGTTTCTTCCCCAAAGATTAATCACATATTTTCATGTATCAGGGAGGTCATTCTAAGAAGTGTCATAATCATAGTTCACTTGTATGTCATAGGAAATGGTGGGGTCACAACATTCAAAGGGATTATAATTGGAATAAAATTAAGGAGATCAAAGTTTTAATAAATGTAAAGGTAAATTCTTGGCATATGTGTTTAAAATCATTACTAAATTTGAATGTTTCCATAGGTCCATGAGGAAACATGACATTCATAGGACTATTTGGAGTCTATCACACAAATGGACTGATATATTTCTATGTGCCATTATTACATGAAACTATGGCCATAGTTTTAATTTAAAAACATTGAAAAAAATACACAACTATATTTAATTATTCACAATGATTATATGGTGGCATCAAATGTAACACCTACATGTGTCACTCCAAAACAAACTATAAAAAAATTCATTCTTGAGACAATAAAATAAGATTGAAAAAAAGTGATACAAAGTAGGAACACACAAAATAAACATACATGATGATAAAAATATCTTATGATAAATTCCATGATTTATCCCACTGGATTAATATGGATAAAATAAATAAGTTACAAAAATGTTAGTACATGCCAAGTTACAATCCTGAGACATATGGGTTATGAGCCCATGAGACAACAAATCCTCTAGGTTTCTCTAGAGATAAAACACAGCTCCCCATTAGATATATACCATTTAAAAACATATAAAACACTTATAAACTTATATATATATATATATATGGATTTGGATTAAAATCCTTATTTGTATCCAGTTGTTACTTTATTATTTTGAAGCATATATGGTTTTATTGAGTTAAAAATTCATTATAAGTTATAATATTTTTTTAATTCTAAAAAATTATAGCTTGAACAACACCTTAAATTAGTTACATAAAATAATATTAACAATGGACTAATTTAATAAGGATATCATATTTAACACCCCCCTCCTACATGTCCCATTTATATTTACCAAATCAAGTAGTTGGGTTTTCATCCACTAATATTTTCAAGCTTAGGAGTACATTTCCTTCACTTTGATTTCTATCTAATAATAGGGTTCTTGAGAAACACTATGAAAAAATCAATTTTTTAAATTTACTCAACTACATTAGGACAATAAATTTCATCATCACATCATAAACAAACTAGTTAGAGGTCTGACTTGTTTTCCTAGGATATGTTGTGCTTCTCCCAATCTCATGACCTCATTTGTTGTAAGAATCCAAGTCCTCACTTAGTGCCATGTAGCACATTGTCATGCACTTGTAATTTTTAGGTCATCAATACTATTTTAAGTCTCTTAAGTATTTAAAGTTTAAAAAATCACCACATGATGCCACACATCATCATCTCACATCACATTTTAACTTCATGACTTGTTAAAACTCTTAGTAGGTGGGTTTGGCTTGGCTCTCTAGCCCACATAGGTAATTTTTTATGGTTCCCAAAAAAATACAAGTTATAAATGGATCATTACTTTATCAGTGTCACGTGGTGTGTTTTTACTCACTCATGAAATCTAATTTAATATTAAAATTCACTAATGTTTTAGCAGTATGTTCATTTTAAGGAAACAATGAATACATCTTTTAGTTCATTTATCATTTTCACTCATAATTAGTTTGAGTTTCATTTCATATATTCAATTTTAATACATTATTTATCTAATCTATATTATCATGTACATTAAAATATAATAATAAATTTATTAATGTAAACATACAATGAAACTATTGTGTATGAGATTACACAACATTATAGCTTTCTACCTAAGATTCTTATCTCTACAGAAATAGAAATCAAATAGATTATATTTAATTCATTAATTTTTTAACAATGTAAATATAATTCAAAATGTGTGCATTTTAACTTAAACTAATCTTATTTATTAGTTGTATTTCAAGACTCAAATGAATACATACCAAAGGAGGAGTTGATTTTATGCCATTTCCACCAAGCCACCCTGATGATGACTATATATTTCCATAAAGGGGTATTAATAAATCCTTTGACTACTATGTGTATTATTCACTTAATTAACCTACTATTTTATTAGCCATTATTGTTTACCCAACTGATATTAATATATCTTATTGTATCATTATAAATGTGAGTTACCTAAAAAAGTGACCAACATAAACTATATTGTATAGGATCGATAATTGACAAAATGGCCTCAAGACTAGTAAACATAGAGGGTATCAAAGTCCAAGACAAAATGCAACCATGTCAATAGAGGTGAATTTAAATAGAAATAAATTAAACCCACAACAAATTGATATCTTAGTTTTTTCAAGGCATGTAGAATATGACAATTAGGAATTAAGTTGTAATTAGTGGATATATCTCATCCTATGGAAGATAATGTCCCCCATATACATCAATCTAGGAATTAACCACCTCTCCCATACCCTAGTGGAGGTATCTATTCAATGTATTAAAGGATAACCCATGAACCCAACATAACTATTGGGTGGAAACCTTATTATTCTTCATTAACCCACCACAATAATATGCATAGGGTAGAAATAAAAATAAGAATAAGAATAAGAATCACATAAACTGAAAAAATTCTAGGTATAGTTTTACAAAATCATAAATCCATATAGGAGGTTGCTAGTAATAAAGATCATATCAAAGATCATAAAATAAATTTTATCCTTCAACAAGTTGAATCAATAAAACATAGTTATAAGTATCATAATAAAAAATACAAGGTTTTCTTGAAGTCAATGCATAAAAGTTATTAAAGCCCAATGAAACACTTATTAGGATGTTACCTTTTTCAAAATAGTATGTTGTTATCTTTATCTTTCCAAAATTTATCTTAATTTTTCCCAATTTTCATTTATCACTTCCTCACCCTTGAATGGTAATTTTATTTTTATATATCCTTCCACAAGAATCATTTATTTTTTCCTATCTCTTTTCACCAAAGATATGCTTTTTCATTAAAAATACGTTCACATTTTTTATTTTCTTGTTCTTCTATTTCTGTCATATGCTCATATCTCTCAGTCTACTTACATTGATCCCAGTGACATGAATAAAAATGGGAATTCTTTACTTATTCACTTTTTCATGTATTCCAATTGATATTTATTTAAATATCCAACTCATCCATTTATTTTTTTGGTTATTGGCATGTGGTTTTCTACCTACTTAGTGATAGTTTATATCTATCATTGGGATCAAATTCCCTTTCATATTTCTTTCTTGTCTTTAATGAATTTCCATGTCATATTTTGCATATTCACTTTCCATATTCCCTTTTTCTATATTTTTTCTTATTTTTTACCATGTGTTCATATAAATTAAAATTCAACATGTCTATTTGAATTTAATTTTAATTTACCAACTACTCAAGAGATCACATTGTTTTGTGTCCCATTGTGTGCGAAATGGGTTTTTGTTATTAGAGCTCACACCATGTCACTTTTAATTAGATACCACCATGATGGATAATTTTAATATCCCATAACAACTCATATAAACATAGATATAAATTATGTTTATTTTCCTATCATCTACACAAAAAACTAGATCCATCACAATAACTCTATGGTATAACAAGATGCATCCATAATCTCGATAATCAATGGCATAAATACATAAGATCATAGTACTTCATGACATATTATTTTCCATATAATAATTTAAATATTTCATCATAAATTTTAAGGATAAATATAATATATAACAAATTAATAAGTTCCTCATACAAATTTATGATATCATAATCACATAAACATTTATGTATCCAAATGTGTGTCTCAACATATAATAAACCATGGCTTGGTATATATAGTTTATTTAATCAAGAAAAACTAAATGCATAAGTCCATAATATAATAATAAACATGAGGGGGATTCCCACAATCATAGAATAGTGTCCTAGGGTGGAGGGCATTACACCAAATTTAATGTTTTAGGTATCAACATAAACATATTGAATAGGGATTTAAGATGTTTATGATCATGCGAATAATTATTCATGGATGTGCTATTGTCTCCAAAAAAATATCACGGGTAATTATATAAAATAAAAAAATTTGAAGGATGAGGGGAAAGTACAACAAGATATATCATGTAAAGTGTTGAATTTTATTAATAACATAAATAGAGAGGGGTTTAAACATTGTAATGACAATAATGAGAACAATGATTGAGAAAATTTAATTAATTTTTTTTTTGAATTTTGAAATTAATTTTTACTCTAAATTAATTTATAAACAATATGTTTTCTCTTATTTTTTATTTATTTGTCTTCCTTTTGTGTTTGAGGTGTACTAACTATTGGGGAGTGAGGAAACAATCAAATCGACCCATTTTATTCCCATTTTCATGAATTTATCTATGAATTTTATCTTTGAAGATGAACTTCTTGAATATATACTATTATTTGGCACATTAGATACTAAATATGAATTATATATCACCATAGGGTTGTATACTTGGCAAATACCTCTCAAGATTATACCCTTCGGTTTCTAATACCTTCCCACTATTGAAAGGCTCACATCCTCTATCTTTGTGCTCATTTTTTATCTCTTAGTCTAACCATATGCTATTATAGTGACATAGGCCATCCATCATTCTCAAAATTATATAAACATTTTTATCATATATCTCTAAAAATTTTGGACTTATACCTTTTTTCAATCTTCCCATAAACTTTCATCCCAATTAGACACCTATTTTGGTGAAAGTGTCTCTTTTTATACAAATTTTCCAATACCCTAATGTCATCAAATTAAAATTGTAACATGTCCCTATGGTTGACCTAAGTTCCTTATTTTGATATTTTTTTTGAGGTTTTGTATAAATACATTATCTATCCTCATTCATTCCTCACCTATCACCTACCTAGAAATCACTTATAAAGATACCAAGGAACTATATATTGAGCACTCAAGTGAGAAAATATTCCCTTTTCTCTCTCATTTAAATATATATCATAGTGACAGCCCATCTATAGGTATAAGGTACTTAACAATTAACTCATGAGTTTTATTTGTCATGTTACAAGGTACGTCACTATATGTACTTGATTTTCACATATTGCACCTTTGTGCACACACAAGCTAACACATTATGGGATAGATACATCAGTTTAAGTCCCTATTTGATATGTAGATAACATCCATTGATAGAGGGGTATTTGGGGTTATCTCAACACCATGAGCCCACTAACCTTTTTTTCCCATAGTCACTATAAAGATGAAGAACTAGGGTTTTACTAATCAACAAAGAGTGACTTCCTATGATCTAAATTTAAGCACACCAAAGTTAAGGCGGAATAAAACCCAAAACATCCTAGGTGGTTTTATCTATATTATTTTCATATTATATAATAGACACCTACATCTAGTTCATAAATATTTGTCTATAAAATAATCCCAAATTGACTCAAGCATCCAAGGCTATAGGGTGAAATTTTATAGAATATGATGATTCATCCAAGGCACCAGTTCAATCTATTTCTAGTCTATTTCATATCATATCTAAATTTACATATTTGACCAATTATGTACACTTATTATCATTTCATTGTTATATCAATCATTAGTTTTACTTATTATCTTTAGCATATCTCAAGATTTAAATTTAGAATATTATCTATCTAAGTTTGAAATTATTTGGCATGTTATAGCTCTATTTATCACCCTTGTGCATAGTCATTTATATATTCTTAACCCTATCCACATTTGTACTATATCTTTAATTTAGGGTTAAATATTCTGTGAGCCCAACCTCATTAACTTTCTAAATTCAAACTATATAGCACTTACATTTTGTATACTTGGAAAGTACCTTTCATGATTGTACCCTTCAAATATTAAGACTTTCCCCATGTTGAAAGGCTCACATCCTCTATCTTTGTGCTTATCATTTATATCTTAGTTTAACCATATGTTATTCTAATGACCCATGCCTTTTATTATTATCAA
Source organism: Torreya grandis (assembly GCA_037957365.1). NCBI lineage: Eukaryota > Viridiplantae > Streptophyta > Pinopsida > Cupressales > Taxaceae > Torreya > Torreya grandis. The sequence continues at coordinate 1,043,889 of JARHVA010001269.1, forward strand.
AGCTCTATAATATTGTTATCATTTGTATTCAAAATTTTTGGACTTATACCTATTTTATATATTCTTAACCTTATCTCAACTATTAATTATATTTCTCCTTTACATGAGTCCATATTTTTCTAGAAATTTAAATCTTTTTATGACTTATGTTAGGTTGTTCAGGACCATCAAATTGTTATGGTGTGGAGCTAAAAGCTTCACCGGGATGTAAACAGGAGAAGTTAAGGAGGATCTAGAGTTGTGGGGTGTTGCTAATTCAGTTGCAAGAAAAATGGCGTTAGTCTGATCAACCGACATCGGTCAGATAGCAAGAGGAAGCAACCGGCATCGGTTACCAGTCAGCCAACATCGGTCATAGAGGAGCCGACGTCGGCAGCCTGTGTGAGAACAGGCAGTTCGCATGACGAATCTGGGAGAGTCTATTTTTGGACTACTAGTTTGCATGTTGAAGGCTAGTCATAGTCTTGATTTGCGAGTCTAATTATTGTAATGAGGTTAGTCTAATTATTGTAAGCATGAGATCTATATATGGACTCATGGGTTGTATTGTAAATGGGTACTAGAGAGCCATTGGGCTTGGAGAGTGAGCTAGTGTAGTTCCTCCTAGTTACCAAACAGGGGTACTGAGAGTGTTTGATCAGGGAGAGTTGCAAGGTTTGCAAGGTCAAGGAGCTGATCCACTAGGGTACTGGTTGAAGAAGGGTTCTTCTGGGGTGTAGAGAGATCTACAATTGTGAGTATGGTCTATTGAATTATAGGTTGAAGGTTCATGGGAGATCTACTTGGAGAATGGTTGTGTGCTTGGTGAACTGGCAGCGTGTTACTGATTGGTTGGAGAGGTGAACATCAATTCTATACTGGAATTGATTGTTGTGACCAAGAGAGAGAGGGAAGAAGGTCTTGAGGTGTGGCGAGCCTTTGAGGTGGAATAAGAAGTGGCATCTTCTTTATTGTATATTCTTCTAAGTGATTATTAATACAATTGTGTATTGTCTCTCAATTCTTGTGTTGTTTCATATTTTTAGTTACTTTATATTTCTGGTTAAATTTCGTGATTAGTTGCTAATACGCGAAGTAATCATATGTGCTCTAATTGTGGTGGAGCAAGATCCTGACAAGTGGTATCAGAGCATGTTTTTTGTTCTAGGTGCCTAACAAGTGGTATCAGAGCTTTTGGTTGGGTTGACTAACAGGTGGTTTTAGATCTGGTAGTGTTTTTTGATTACAGGTCACTCACAGGGGTTTCAGATTGAGTGGGAGTATAGCAACGGCAGAAGAAAGTAAGCTACAAATGGAGAAACTGAATAGCATGAATGGTCTGATTGATGGAAAGAAGGAGCAGGTAAAAAGAGATCATTAGTCGGTAGAAGATTAGCTTGTGAAAGCATATGTTGCAGGTAATATTGCATAGGATGTTCTGGATAAAGTGGAATCTTTGTTTACAGATTCTTTTGCCTCTTTCCATGCAGCCCGAAATAGAGCATCTTTTCATGGGTATGTCTTTGGAGACTTTGGAGAGATTTATTTAGGGGTTGGAGAGCCTTGTCAGATGATTGATGAAGGGGAAGTGAAGCTAAAATTGCAGGTGGATGACACACAGTGGTTGAAGGAAGTCATGCAGGGACCAGTCTTGGAGATGAGTCTAATTTCTTCAGGAAATTTGGGTGATGAGAGATGCACTGTAACTCTCACAGTGGATACACTTGAATTAGATGGTGGTAAGAAAGTAGGTATCATTTATCTATCTAATTATATTGTTGATTCATCTTTTGTTGTAGAGATGTGGCTTCATAGGCTTAGTCACATATGTAGGAGGAAAATGCAAGTTTTGAAGCAGAGGTCAGATGTCTTTGACAAGCTAAAGAACTGGAAAGCCTTAGTGTTCATGGAGGAGATGACGGACAGAGATTGGGTGAGGACACTAAATTATTCTGAGTAGAGTAAGGTTGATGTGATTAGGAATTTGATCCATGGAGAGCTCACGGGTAAAAATTTATCACTCACAAACGAACACAGGTACCGGCGTCAGCTATACAATAACTGACGTCGACAACAGGAAGACCAACATCAATCATGAAGGAATCGACGCTGGTAGCAGGGACACCAGCGTCAGCCAGGGAAATGATGTCGGTATTCAGGGTCAGTACAGGGAGCTAACATCGGTCAGGAACAGACTGGGAGATGGTTGAGATCGGTCACTGATACGGATAGTGGGCGGACAGCAAGTCTCAAATGCTCATGTCAAGGTCGAAAAGAGTAAGTGAACCTCATATTTGTTGTTCACCTTCTTTATATTACTTATTGATGGTCAAGAACCAAGGAGATGGAAGAGGCAATGCAGGTAGAGTCCAGATACAGTGGGAGCTAGGCATGGATGAGGAGTGTGAGTCCTTGGAGAAGAACCAAACAGGTATTTGTTGGTAGATTTGTTAGCTGAAGTAAGCACTAAGAGACGGAATGGATTCCTGAGATAAAGAAGAGAGTGGATGGATATGAGAGATGGAAGGCCAAAGCATATGGTCTTGAAGAAGCTGCAGGACAGTGGTACAGGTTTTGATAGGTGGATGACTAAGCATGGCTTCAGTCAATGTCAGTGTAACTATCGTGGTTTTGTCTTACCAGGTGGATGATGAGTCATGACATCATTCTGTTACTGTATGTGGGTGATTTACTAGTAGGTTTGTACATACAGGTACTTGCTCAGCTAAAGGTAAGGTTAGTTCAGAGGCGTGTCATGAAGAATTTAGAGCAACAAAATTCTTTGGCATAAGAGACATGGAGATTTGATCTCCAGTGGGAGCTGATGTGAAGATGGTGTTGGCAGGGTTCATGATGTAGGATGAAAAATTGGAAAGCACACCTAGGGCTGGATAGTTCAAGCTTAGCTTGAAATAGGGTTCGAAATCACATGAGGTCTAGTGTAGACCTGAGTTGTTTTCCCAAGCAGTGGGGGTTGTCAGAAAGTATGGAGCCAATTTGGGGAAGGAGTACTAGAGGGCAGTTTAGTGGGACTAGCAGTAGGGTTTCTTGTTATGTAGGGTCAAGTTCTTCACTACATGGATATGTAGGTTTGGATGCGACAGGTTACTTGAATGACAGGTGTAGCATCATAGGTTGTGTGGTGGTCGGTCTTCAAGGTTGATCTTGAAGAAGAATACAAGCCAGGGAATAATTTAGATGGTGTACAGGTATAGGTATAGGTGCAGCTATTTATCTCCAAGTGGGAGATTGTTATGTTGTGGATCTAAAAGCTTCACCAGGATGCAAATAGGAGAAGTTAAGGAGGATCCAGAGTTGTGGGGTGTTGCTGATTCAGTTGCAAGAAAAATGACGTCAGTTTGATCAACCGACGTCAGTCAGATAGCAAGAGGAAGCAACCGGTGTCAGTTATCAGTCGGCCAACATCGGTCATAGAGGAGCCGACATCGGCAGCCTGTGTGAGAACAGGCAGTTTGCATGACGAATCTGGGAGAGTCTATTTTTGGACTGCTAGTTTGTATGTTGAAGGCTAGTCGTAGTCTTGAGTTGCGAGTCTAATTATTGTAATTAGGTTAGTATAATTATTGTAATCATGAGATCTATATATGGACTCATGGGCTGTATTGTAAATGGGTGCTAGAGAGCCATTGGGCTTGGAGAGTGAGCTAGTGTAGTTCCTCCTAGTTACCAAACAGGGGTACTGAGAGTGTTTGATCAGGGAGAGTTGCAAGGTCTGCAAGGTCAAGGAGCTGATCCACTGGGGTACTGGTTGAAGAAGGGTTCTTCTGGGGTGTAGAGAGATCTACAATTGTGAGTATGGTCTATTGAATTGCAGGTTGAAGGTTCATGGGAGATCTACTTGGAGAACGGTTGTGTGCTTGGTGAACTGGCAGCGTGTTACTGACTGGTTGGAGAGGTGAACATCAATTCTATACTAGAATTGATTGTTGTGACCAAGAGAGAGAGGGGAGAATGTCTTGAGGTGTGGCGAGCCTTTGAGGTGGAAGAAGAAGTGGCATCTTCTTTATTGTATATTCTTCTGAGTGATTATTAATACAATTGTGTATTGTCTCTCAATTCCTGTGTTGTTTCATATTTCTAGTTACTTTATATTTCTGGTTAAATTCTGTGATTAGTTGCTAATACGAGAAGTAATCATATGTGCTCTAATTGTGGTGGAGCAAGATCCTGACAAGTGGTATCAGAGCATGTTTTTTGTTCTAGGTGCCTGACACAAATGAAGCTTATTTCATAAAATAAGATTAATTATGCAATAAAAACATTGAATACATATACATTTAATTTAAAATTTACTATCAAACTAAGTTATAAGGTAAAACCCCCTAAATCTAATAGAAGCAATCACAATTGTTAATGTAGTGTCATAATAAATTAATCGGTTTATCTTATCTAATGCACCAAAGAGATAATTTACACACTTACCTAAATCTATAGCTTTGTTACTCTCATGGATTGTGGAGTGTTACCTCATATATCTTCCTCCTCCGATAGAGGTTGATATGAGTCAACATGTACCTAAAGGATACAATTAAAATTTTTTTATGATTATCACCAAGGCCTTGGGCATTTTAATAATGAATTTTTTACATTGAAGAATAAGATTCAATACCTTATTTATGACCAAAATATTACATTTGATGATTTTCTACAGGAATCAAGTTCACAACCTAGTGATCACTAGAAACATAAGGTATTTAAAAATCCTTTAGAAGACTATTCTAATAAATATCTAAAACTGAAAGCATCATATAATGCACATCCTCCTCTAACACATTATGATCACCCATTAGATGGTATTATCCATACTTATACAAGGCATATACCTAATATGGTTCAAATACCTTCTATTTCCTTCGATGATAGTGAGATTTTAGATGATGACTTAGATATTCATTCCTTATTCATTCAAGCATACCTTGACCACCATCCTATAAATAATGTTATGATTGATAATGGTGCAAATAATAAAATTTACATCATGACATTACTCATGCATTCTAGATGTATCCATTATGATTTACATCTTTCAAATAAATAAATTAGATTTTTTTATGAGACCTCACATCAGGTTCTTGGTGAGATTGACATATCTTTATATGTAGGTCCATCATATGTGGTTACTAACTTTATAGTTATACCTTCCACAAGTGTATTTGATATGTTATTGGGATGATGTTGAATGCATACACTTTTTACTGTACCTTATATAGTGCATGGGTTTGTTAAATCCATTCATTCCAGTTAGGTAATTATAATTTTTGAATGTCTATATGTGCATCCACTTGAATAAGATAAAATTTTACTAAGGTAGTTAATTATCAAACCTACTAATGGTAATCCTCCATGAAAGGGTAAGTAACAATAAATACCATTTATTAGGTGGCTAGTACTTGAGATACCATTGAATTATAGATATATATTGGATTCCATGAAATCCTCATCTACTACTCACCATGTTCAGATATCTAGAGAACCTAAACATGTACCTATTAAATCCACTTCATAGAAACCATAAAGCATTAAATGATGGGTTCTATGGAATTGTATTGATGTGATTGTTTCTTCACATCACCAAATCTTATCATACATACATAGAACATCATATACCCTACAATGCTAGATGATACATATATGCATATTCCTTAGTAGTACCACCATATGATTGCACTAGTTTCCCATTATGTAAATACCTAATATCATCACTTTGATGAGATAATAGGATAGTTCTCTTTTATTTTCCAAATATTCCAAAAATATAAAAAAATAAAATGTTCAAAAAATCCAAAAACACTTTCAACATTTTACATGTTCTATTAGCTCCTTAGCATTTATGTTATTAGTTCTATGTTGGTGCCTTATATCTCATTTATTTCTATATACACATGTTTTTCAAATATATTTTGAGTGTGATATAGGGATACACAAAAACATGATCTATGAAATCTTAAATGTTGGTCCTTCCCTCTAGTAACATCACATGGACATTGGGGAATCCACCATATTTGATCATGATGCACCTAGGTTATATCATTTTAAAGGCATTTTCAATTATCGTGTTTGAGCTTATGTAATTACACATGCTTTTATCCATTCTTATATCTTTAACATTTTACTTGACATGATATGTACTTTACACTTTTTCTAACACATATATCTAGGGACTAGTATGATATGCTTATGTTGGTTGCTTATGTTTCATGCTTATCATTTTTGCACTTCCTTGAGTATCTTTTCTTATATGTTATTATATTTATTGTTTAAGTATTTACATATGTTACATTATTTTCATCACCCATGCCTTTGTTTGATTATATATGACATTTGCATATGCCATTTATTGTTATTTTGACATTTGAATATGTTATTGTATGATCTTTAGACATTTTACCAAGTCATGTCCCTTTGATTATGAAAACTTTGAACATGCCCCTTGTTTGAGGTATCCTTGGACCATTATCTTTTGATTTTATTTTGAATTCTCTTTTATGTGCTCTTGATTTCCTATTAAACTTGTATTTTCACTATCTAGCCATTGTCATGATCTATATCATGCATCTTAGGATTTTATGTGATCACATTATGCATGATTCAATAATATATCTAATTAGACATGGTTTTTCCTATATGATACATGATACATACATAATTTGAATAGTTATCTTATAATTTTAAATTAATGTAACTACCAATTTCTATTTCCCTCACCTCGAAAGGGGGAATATTAGTGGGGGCATGTGATATAGGCATGGATTCTACATTTTTAATAGATCTAGATTAAAGTGGGGGCATATTATGGAAACATGTTCTCTACATTTATCATATTTTTAGATACACACTGGGGACATGTTATGGAAAACATGTTATCCACACTTATACTACTTCTCAATTTTAGACACATAATGGGGTCATGATATGGAAACATGTTGTCTACACTTACATAGTTTTCAAATTGGTAAAAATACACATTTATATGATTCAAATACACATTTTTAGTAGACATTGATACCATTGTTATACCCAAGTTTTTAGAACGATACATATATGAGGTGCATATTCTATGCAAAGGACACCTAAATTCAAAAATCAAAATTAGTTACATATTTCAAATACTTATATGAAATTTAGCACAATAGGATGGACTTTTATAGATTGTTTTTGAGTCAATATACTACAATATATTTTTTTTAATTTTGGTAAGGATGAGGTGATTAAATCACTTAATATTACCAATCTTATAAGTTGGACTTGATTAAATCATCCAACTTCATGAGATGAGAGTGTGATCTGACATAAATCACTCAAACTTATTAGTTATACTTACTATCTTTAGCATATCTCAAGATTTAAATTTAGAATATTATTTTTCTAAGTTTGAAATTATTTGGCATGCTATAGATATGTTTATCACCCTTTTGTGTGTTCATTTATAAATCTTTAATTTAGGGTTAAATATTTTGTGAACCCAACCTCATTAACCTTCTAAATCTAAATTATATAGCACTTACATTTTGTATACTTGGAAAGTACCTTTCATGATTATAACCTTAAAATATTAAGATGTCATAATGTTAAAAGGCTCACATCCTCTATCTTTGTGCTTATTGTTTATATCTTAGATTAATTATATGTTATTCTGATGACCCATGCCTTTTATCATTCTCAAAATGTTATAATATTCTTATCATTTATCTTTGAAAGTTTTGGATTATACCTATTTTATAGATTATGAACCTTATCCCAATTATTACTTGTAATTATCCTTTACATGAGTCCATATTTTTCCAAAAATTTCAATCTTTTTATGACTTATGCTAGGTTTTTCAGGACCATCAAATGAAGATTATTTCATAAAATAAGCTTAAGCATGTAACAAACACACTGAATACAACTACATATAATACCAATTTTACTATCAAATGAAGTTATAAGTTAAAACCCCCTAAAACTAAAATAAGAAACCATAATGGTTAATGTAGTGTCACAAAAAACTATTCATCTTGTCTTATCTAATGCACCAAGGAGACAATTTACATGCTTACCTAAATCTATAGCTTCGTGACTCCCTTGGATTGTGGAGTGTTACCTCATATATATTCTTCCTCATATAGAGGTTGATATGAGTCAACCTCTACCTAAGGATACAATTTAAAACTTTATTATGATTATCACCAAGGCCCTGGGTATTCTAATAACATATGTTTTACATTGAACCATAAGATGTAAGACCTTATTGATGACTAAAAGATTACATCTTTATGATTTTCCAAAGGAATAAAGATCACAACCTAGTGATCAATAGAAACATAAGGTATTTAAAAATCCTTAGAAATACCATTCTAATAAATATCTAGAAGAGAAAACATCATATAATGCACATCCTCCTCTAACACATTATGATCACCTATTAGATGGGATTATTCATACTTATACGAGGCATACACCTAATATGGTTTGGAGATATTCTATTTTCCTTAATGATAGTGAGATTTTGGATGATGACTTAGATATTAATTCCTTATTCATTTAATCATGCCTTGACCACCATCCTATAAATAATGTTATGATTGATAATGGTGCAAAAAACATAATTTACACCATGACATTACTCACACATTTTGGATGTACTCATTATGATTTACATCCTTTAACCAAATAAGTTAGATTAATTTATGGGACCTCAAATCAATTTCTAAGTGATAGTTACATATATTTATAGGTAGGTCCATCATATGTGGCTACTATAGAGTAAGATTTGAAGATGTGTTAGTCCATGCGTTAGTTAAGAAAACATCTATAAATAAGCATAAAAAGCTAAAACATAAAGATTAATCCCTCATGGGGTGTTGTTAGTGAATTATAAGAGTTATTTAATAAAGGAATACTATCAAACATTATAAATAATATCCATCCTTCCAAGAGTGGCCAAAATGTGTGTTTTCCCCATATTTGGTGTTCCAAATTTATGCCAATGAAGAATATCTTGTTCCTCCATCATTTCTTAGTGCACTAATGTCTTAAGAAAAAAAAATTGATCAATTTGTGCAAATAGGTGAATTTATGAAGATAATTCTACATAATAACATTACACAATTCAAGCTATAAATGGTGGTCTTGGCTCCCTTATTTATAGATTTTTAAAAATATTCAAGGTCAACCATGGCCATCTATTTTGAGATCAGAATGTGTGTCCATAAACTGATTCAATTTTGGAGGGACAAGCCATAAATATGCCCATTAATATTTTTAAAAATAGGGCATTGATGAGGCATGGGAGGGTTTAATCTTAATATTTATGTCATTAATTATCTATGGATACCACCCCCTTAATGATGTCAAGGGATGATGTGGATTTGAAGAATGAAATTCTAATAAATGGATTTTCAAAAAAAAATCATGGAATTTTCACTTACGATCTTAATTTGATTTAATTTACTTAAGTGACTTTGATTCATTTTTAATAATTCTTTGGAAATCTGTTGCATGCTTAATCAGCCTAGTCAAAAATATTATCTTATTGAATTATAATTTGACTAAATTATAATTAGAAGAAGGTTTCAATTGCATATAGAACAATACCCTAGTTAGGGTATTATGGATGTGTAATAACACATGCACATGATGTGTGTTGTTGAATTATAATAATTTAGTGGTCTAGGGTGTTATTTTGTATGGTCATAATTTGACTTGAAGTGATTTAAGAAAATATAATAATCACATAAAATGCATTACCCCATTTAGGGATACATTAGCCTAAATAAACATTTGTACATGATAAGTTCAAATGATTTAGCACATTTTTAGTGGTTTTTACCCAAATTGTGCATTTATCACAAAATATTTCTTAGATTGACAATTACATCACAATAGTGATAGGAATTGGATGTCTACATTTTTCCCTTATTTGAGAAGGTGTAGAGAGACATTTTATATGCATGTAGAAATGCATCATGTCTATAAATCAATCATGGATTAGAGAAGATAGAGCATACCTACACTTCCAATTGAGAATACATATGTCAATCATGATCATGACCAATATAGGGATCTACTAGACCTGATTAGGAGATCATTTATCACAATACACCATGTGAGGTAGGGTCCCAAAGCCTACAGTCTAACATAATCATGAAAAAACCCTAAAATATTTTTAAGGTTTAATATTCACCTATTCTAATAAATAAGAAATTAAATCTAATCTAGTGCACACCAAAGCTTGTAACACAATTTGGGGGTTAAAAATAAAATAAATAACTAAAATAAAATTGCATAGAAGACATATACTCACATTAATGTATGAAATCCAAATGCATGGGAATAGAAGCACAATTTTGTTATCTATCTAATCTTATAAAGGATAAATAAAGTTAAGAATACTTATCTTGAAGACAAACCTGTCGAGCCTTAATTTCTCCCTTATCCAAGGTGATTTGCAAGAGATTGTTATGGTATCTAAGGATAAAAAATAAAAATCAACTCTAGGATACACAACCTATCTATGCATCCAAAAAACTTCTTCAAAAGATAAGATTTTTATCTCCAAATAAATTATGGAAACCTAAGATTTATTCCTCAAGTAGAATGGTCAATAAATAGATGTTTGTTCACACTTATTCTTCTTCACTTCTCTTCTTAAAAATGGGTGGAAATGAACCTGTATATATAGGTAGATCTTGCCCTAAGTCATCTTAAAAATATTGATTATATAGGGTTGACCCAGTTGACGCTATATGTTTTTAGGAAAAATTCACTAGGTTTCAGGTATGTCAATTGAAAGGCTAACAAACTCAAAGAGTGAAAAATACCCCTAAATTATATAGGGTCAACCTAGTCGACCTAGTATAGTTGACTATCCAAATGGTGTTAAGGCAAGAAAAGCATGGATAAATCATGAAAATGATAAGAATGGGTAGGACTAAGAAGAATAAACTTAGGGTAAATGGTTTTAAGATATAAATGTGTAGATGGCAAGTGGTAAAAGGGACAACAATCTTACGAAGCATCAATGGTCTACTCACCCTTTTCCCAGTACACCCTTTAAGGCATACACTCAAAAAGATTAAGAATATATGGGTTCCTTTAAGATAAAAAATTTTAGTAATAAATTAAGTTAAAATATTTTATGTATACATATGCCGCACTCGAAGCTCAGCATGTGTCATGTAAGTGCAACACGAGATGGTGCTTTAGGAAATAGAACAAGATAACACATAATATTGATGATAAGTAAAGTGTAGTAAGTATTAAATAAGATAAATAAAAGGATAGAATTGAAAAATGCATACCTTTACTTACCATAGTGTTGTAGATAAAAAAAAGTAGATTGCAAGAGTAATGAAGGTGTCTAATGTAAAGAACACTAGACAAAACCTATAGAAGTTAGTGTAAAAATATCAAAAAATAAAAAAATTTGGAATATAGGCATATGATAGTAAAAACTAATCTCTATGTCATCATGAATCCAATACATTTTATGGTTTGAAAAAAAAATGAGTAAAAACAAAGATATACACAAAACAAGGAATCTACTTGAAAATAATTGAAAAATTGGAACTGCTAAAAAGTGTTTTTAAATAGGGGAAAGACAAGTCATTTTGTTATTTTGACTTGTGAATGAGAGAAAAAAGAGCTCTAGAGATGAAACGAGCTAGGATGGTGAGGAGATAACAAGTTAGATGAGAGGGATGCTTAGAGGTAGTAGCGGGTGCACTACAGGTATGTAACTATTAATCTTAAGCCAGTTTTTGAAATTGTAGTGAATTAAGTGTATTTTTAGTAATTTTGAATTTTAAGCATTTCTAAATGTTGGAATGAGATAATTAGATTATAGGGGTAGAAAATAGAAATATGGTATTGGGTTTAGAGGAATTAGGAAGAAATCAAAAAATGCACTTTTTTAGGAAAATGTAAGGGATTGATAGGAAAAATGAACTAGATTGACCTAATCGACCCCAGTAGGCTAAAAATAGGCAAATTTCATAGTGTCGACCCAATAGGTATGGGTCGATCCTATACATTTTGTAGGCTACTAACTTAATGTAGTTTTCCAACTAATTTAAAAGGTCTAAAATGATAATATAGCACTAGGAAGGGGAAAATAAGAGGTTTGACTAAGATTTTGGAGTCAACTAGGGAAAAAATATGGAAATTTTGGTTAAATTAGTTTGACCAAAGAACCAGAATAAGCATGAAAAAGCATACAAAAGCTTAAAAGAGGGCTAGAATGGCCTGAAATGACCAAATGAGGGAAAGAAAGATTGAGCAGGCTATAAATAGGGTAAAATGAATAAAAATTAATAAGTTTAAAAGTAATTAGGCTTATTTTTTTATTTAAAAATGTAAAAAGAATGTATTGTGACTATACATGACATGAAGGAATGAATACACCCTTTGTTGTTTCTTGTTTGTAGAGATGAGAAAGGTTCTAGAGATTGGTGGATGTGTCCTAGTTACCAACATTATTAGAGTGATTTTTAGATGGAGATAGGACTAGACTAGTATCAATAGGTCTAGGAGGCATAACTAATATGTACAAAATCCCCATGAGTGTTGATATGTTAGTCATGTTTTTTTAGTTGATGGGAATAATTGAATAACACCTTCAGATGGGAGGTGGATAGGGATGTGATAGAGGTGGCCATCACACTAGAGAATGTCCATGTGTATACACCCTAAATTAGTCAAGAAACCACACATCATGTATTTGCATAGTCCTTTCATAGGAGACTCTAACTGGAGAGTATGAGCTTTGTTGACATTTAGCCATATCTTTCATTTTATTCATTTGGATCGTATTCTATACTTGAGTCACTTTTTTCATATTATTGATCATCTCAAGCCTTTCAAACAATAATTCCACCTCAACTAGGTTATTTTTTTTGTCCTCTTTCCATTCCCCAAGGTCCTAAGACTATAGGACATGAGTACTGGGGATGGACTATAGCATCGGTCCCACTAGTGTCCATTTATAGTGCTCTTGTCTAGGGTCATTTTTAACTCCAATAGTTAGTTTCTTTCATTAGATGATTCCCATCCCCTTTCTTATCTTCATCCCTAAGTTTTCTAATGTCAACCAAATGAAAACAAAGCTCTTAAATTCAAAATAATGAGTCTTTTATATGAAGTACTTCACAAGGCCTTTTATATCAAACACTTACTACTTTGGCATGTTACATAATTAAAAATTATTTAATAGTATAGCTCAACATTCCATGTCACACATAGACTTGCATGCTTGATCAAATAAGGGTATAGGAAAAAGTCATTCTTACATCCACCATCTGCATTGATTATGTGCATTCTCTAAGGGAGAACCACATTTGATCTAAGACCCTAGCTTGAGGGTTAATGTAGGTAGTGATTAGAATAGTAAGGGTTCTAGATCATGTGATCATTCTTCCCCTAACCCAATTTTTTCCCTATTGTTTTTGATGTATTTGTTGTTTACGTGTGTATAGATAGATACAAGGTTTGGATATTGAAATGGACCTAAAACAATATCTATTGACTTACAACCTCCAAAATTTTGTACACAAGATCGCATTGAGGTACTAGATAAAACCTAAAAAACTCAGATCTCCTAGACAAAAATGGTAGAGGTGGACTACAATACCTGTTTCATTCCTATCCACTTTCGATGCTCCTATCAAATCATAAAATGAAGGTCAAATATAGATTCATGATAGTGTCCTAGTCCTGCACCTCAATTTCTAACCCTAAATCATTTATTTTAGTCCATTTTTAGATAAGTTTATTTCTATTCCTCATGTAAATTATTAGAGAAAAACTCTATTATACCATTTTATACTAGATTTTTCCCCTTATTCTAGACCCTTTATTGTTTAGGAACTAGAAACTAGTTTTCTAGAAATAATAAAACATTTGCTAAACCTGACTTACTTAAAATAAAATTAAAATCCTAGGTAACCTTAAGGTTTTTCCTTCATATTTTTTGCAAAAAATTAATTTTAAATTTCTGAGTTTTGTATAATTTTTTGTGTATTTATTATATTCAAAATTTATTTTTAGAATTTAAATTATTGGCATAATTTTCAAAAATTCTAAAAACCCTAGATTTCTAAACTAGGTCCTCAAACCCCAGGCCTTCCTTGCAAATTTTAGAAAAATACTTTAGAATTTTTTTAAAATTGTTTACTATATCAAAAATAATTTTAAAATTTCAATATTAGTAGTTTTCTTGTGAAAAAAATTAATTTCAAATCTTTGATTTTTGTATTTTTGTGCATTTAGTCTATTAAAATTTATTTTTAGAATTTAAATTATTGGCATAATTTTCAAAAAATTCTAAAACCCTAGGTCAAAACCCTAGATTTCCAAAGTAGGACCTCAAACCCCAAGTTTTCCTCCCCTATGATTTTCAAAAAAATAGTTTGAAATTTTGTAAAATTGTTTACTTTATCAAACGTAATTTCAAAATCTCTATGTTAGTAGTTATTTTTTCATTCATTTACTTAATAGTACGTTTACATATTCTCTTTGGTTAAAGAAATAAAATGGCCACTAAGGCACTTCTTCCCTCTCATCCCATAAATCAATGTCTGAATTTTTCTCATAATTATGACAATGAATGGACAAATTTGCAAAATTTCACATTATCTAATATGTGTAAAATAATTTTATTTATAATGAAGATAATTACTATTATTGTAATGAGGAATATGATGATATACATGAAATTGATAGTCAAACACAAATAGATGCATCTTCTTCTCTCAAACCTATCTCTTGTATTCCTTATTATAAAGAAAATAATTTTAATAAATGGGAAAGATACTTCTCACCTCATTCTCCTCTGCACAATGCACCAAATGAACAAATTAGTTATGCACTTCCAAGTGAACCTTGAGTGGGTGGTAATCCGCTTCCATGTGAATTTAATCTCTCTCTCTCTCTCTCTCTCTCTCTCTCTCTCTCTCTCTCTCTCTCTCTCTCTCTCTCTCTCTCCTCTTCTCTCTCTCTCTCTCTCTCTCTCTCTCTCTCTCTCTCTCTCTCTCTCTCTCTCTCTCTCTCTCTCTTGCTACTTCAATGTTCAAATTACAACAATATAAATGCAATATAATCAAATTACCACTACATAGTTCAAATGATACATCTCATGTTCCTAATTGTACTATGTCCAAAGAAGATGTAAATGATAAATCTCTTTCTCTTACTGTTGACTAATTTTTGACTTTTAGGTCAAAATAGGGCACCCCCTAGTAAAAAAGCTTCACCTTTAGGCATTTAAACAGGTGTAATATGTTTTTTATAATATGTTTCATAGGTTAATTTATTGTTAATTTATGTTTTAATATCTTTGGTTAAGTGTTTTCTAGGGTCCATTTTTTTTAAGTCATTTTGAGGGGTTTAAATAGTGCATTTAATGATTTGTATAGGGTTTCTTGGGAATTGTGTTAAGTGTAAAAGAGTTTTATCACATTAAATGTGTCTTATTAGGTCTTTATAAACTATCATTAACTAAAATTTTGTAGGTTGTTCAAATAAAAGGTAATTTTCTTGGCCAAAGAGAGAGAAATGGGTACTTGTATAGCTTTCTTGGGAAGTGTGTCACTTGTAAAATGTGGTGGTATGACTCTTCACCTTCCCATAGGACATTCCCACATTTTAATTGAAAACAATTCATAAAAAAATGCATCTAAAACTCATTTTTTCTTCCTTTTCCTCTTGTCATACAAAGGAAGGGTCAACTTCAAGCACTCACTATGGGTCGTACAATTTGAGTTAGAGGAAATTAACTTTGGGTTGGATAGAGATATAATTATACTTCACATATATTAACATTAAGTTTGAATTTTGGTATCTCCTCCTTTATGAACAATAATTAACAATCCAAGTAGCATGTTATAGAATTGCATCCAAGAGGGGTGTATGTTTGCATCTATTTATTGTTTCTAAGAATCCAAAGAGATATGTGAGTTTTTATGAGGTGGTTTCAGTTTTTAATTAGTTCCTTTCCATGATTTATAAACCATCCAACACTTGTCTCTTCATGCCCTTGAAGGAGGATTCCAAAATGGGCTTGTTTTCCAAGTTTGTAGTTATGGGTGTGTAGGTCTGAGTTTCACAATGTGGAAAGGATCTCCATGAAGGTTTAAATGTGTTTGTAATCATGTTTAAAAATTAATTTCATTTATTTTCCATTATGATATACCAATTATGCCTCCTAATCTAATTTGCCTTAGTTCCTTGCTCAATACCTTGTTTGCAGAATGTTGATAGTCACCTTCTCCAATAGGTTTGTACAGAGATTTTAATGGTAGACATATGATTAAATTTATGTTTGAGTTATTAACATTTCCAAAATATCATATAAATTCATTCCAATGAATTTAGGATTCTATTCCAAGAAGAAGTCTCCACTTCAAAAGATGAGCTTGACTGTTTTGGTTTAACAGTCCCTAAATTTTCTAAATAGAGGTCCTATGGATTTTTTGAGATGATGTATATTGGTTTAAAAAGTATTTAAATTCAATTTTTTTTGTTGTATTTTATATCCCTATCTACAAAAAACACCTCTTCCAATTTTTATTTTGAAAAGATAAGGAGAAGATGGATTTTGAAGCCTCCAAAAATTGCTAAAACTCAATGAATTATGGCAGTGATGTCTATAGGAGTTTGAAGGAGATTTTAAAATTTCCACTACATATGAGATTCTTAGACATTTTACAAGTTTATGAAACATTTTAAAGGGTCATAAAAAAATATTTTTTGAGCACTTAGGTGATGGAGAATGAGGATATTGCATGAAATGCCCCTTTTAGGCCATCCCATGTCTATACACAGGGCCAGAGGTAGTGAGGGTAGTGCTTTGATAAATGACACAAAATATGGTTTAAGGAATCCCAAATAAGAATATAAGTTTAATTGTGATTCATACAAGGATAAATTAAATATAAACAAACCCTAGATACTCCTAACATGCTCCAAGTGACCCTTAACTAACCTACAAGCATAGGGGACATGTACCTATAGCCAAAGATGAGGAATTGGTGGAAATCAAGGTGAAAATGGTATTTTGAGATAAAATGGGTCATTTAGGTAAGTAATATTAAGATAATTTTATTCTATGGATATCACCAAGGACCTTATACACACCTTTTGAAACTTGAATGCCTTACCATGAATCCTACAAGCCTAGAAATAGACATCTACAGTTAGAACCCTGAGTTTAATCTCAGTCAAGAATTAGGAGGTATTTTGACGTCAAAAAGTGAATTAAAATGGGTGATATTAATATGTTATAATTATAATAGGATCACACAAAAAAAAATTACACACCTTTTGAGGATAAATACATCCATGAGAGCTTACAAACAATGCAATAGTTTATCTCAATCAAGGTAGAGGGCTACTAATACTAGGTGATCTAAGCATGATTTGATGGTTTTAAAGGTTTTATAGGAAAATTTAAGAATGAATTATAATCCTATTACATAATTTAAATTATAATTATATCCTTAAAACATCATAAAGGGCTCAAACATAGGCCTATATGTAGCCATAAGCTCATAAACATAGTCAAAAAAGGAACATGGGCAGTGAGATTGAAAGTTGAAGTTTGGACTTCACGTGGAGTCCTTATTAAAGTTTATGCAAGTTAAAATGAGTGTTTTAATTACCTTATTTTACTCAATAAAACCTAAATAAAACATGAAAAAAGACCTAAAAATGGCCAAAAACACCTTAGAACAGGGGCAAAATATGGACTACAACAGTCAAGTAGAGGTATGCTAGTTAAAGGACTAAAGCAGGGAATTGATGTGGTATGAGAGTTAAAAATTAAAATAAAATAAAATTAGGGTCATATAACCAATAAAAATTAATATAATATTCCTAAAACACCAAAAAAAATCTCAAGAACACCTATAGCCCAAGGCTAAAACAAGGTTCCCCCTTTTCTAGGCAGTTATAGGCCTATTTCATGATTCCAAAGCATAAGAAGTGTTTAAATGACAAAGTGAAATATGTAATGATTTTAAAACATAATTAAAGGTATTTATTACCCATAAAATTCCACAAAAAATATCAAATCATCCATTTATTCTCCTAATATAGTCCATACCCTGCCTACCCTCAAAACTATGCTTTTCCTCAAAAGTTTGCCTTGCAAATTAGTTGAGTTGGAGGACCAAATGGAAGATTTAGGTGATAAAATTTGGTAAATTTTACAATTATTACATATATAAAATAATAATATTTTATTATATGATATGTAAAAAACTCACTATTTTGTCTCAGAGTAATGGGTAATTTTAGCATGTATGGAGGTCCCCAATTTTGGGAAAAGTAAGGAAATGTTGAACCAAAAGGATATAAAGGAAAAAATTTATTATTTTATAAAATTAAAGGTACATAAATAAACCTATGAAACCTTACTATAATTTTTGGAATCATATAGGTTTGTTTGAACCTAGGAGGTTTGCCTGCATACCTAGTGGGAATCCTTAGGCCTAAAATCCCAACTAAGGGTCATTTGTATTTTTGGCCTTTTCATGCCTCAAAATTGGTTGTAAAATATTTTTATAGGTATAAAATATGTTTTTTTATCCATAATATGTCAAAATAAATCCATTGGAGTGTCAATTTGAGTCTCAAATGGCAAGCAGGCCTATTGGCAAGGTCTAGTCCTAAGGCCCAAACAAGGTTAAGTTTTCATTTTTTGATATTGAGGAGATTAATATAAGGATTTTAAAATGTTTTTTTAGGTTTATATATATGTTTATGAGATATTTTTTCAAATAAATACATCAAGAATCCAATTCTTGGCTTTGAGGCTCCCAAACCCTCACAAATTGCACTAAATAGCACGAATGGTCATCTTGGAATGCTTATATATTTCATATGCCTTTGGATGGGACTTGGATATATTAAAATTAATGTTTAAGGGGTATTTAAGAAGACATAATATAATTTTTTAATAAATTATAATGTGTCATCTTTATGAACAAACACTAAGAAGGCTTGTCACTCTAAAAACCATCCAAAACCCTATTTGAGACCTAGTTGTGAAAATCAAGTTAGAAGTGCCACCATATTGAGGAATTTGATCCTAAATTATTAGTATAATTTTTTTAAATTACATGAGGATAAAATACATAGCCTTGGGTTGTTTGAAATTGTACAGACGGGGGTTGAAATAGGATTCTCCTCATAGTTTTATGTGTTATGTAAGCTAAAAGATGAATTAAGAGATGAAAAAAGTTTGGGTGTAATATTTAAACTTAATATAACTCAAAATATTAATTTTTATTTCATTAATCAACCTATAGGTACTTCAAATAGGTCCCTTAATTTTAGCCAGTCAAAACTATCCTAATGTAAAAGCTAGAGAGAGGGAAGAAAATCTTCAAGTGAAGTGATTTTAAGGTACTCCTGATGCTTCAAAAGGCTATGGAGGAACTTAGAATTTTTTATTAACTCCCTTTCATATATTTTAATGGGAAAAATGATGCCAATTTGGTGCCAATTGTGAGAGGTGAAGGGAAAAGCGCTATTTTGAGATTGCCAAGTGTGATCATACATGGCCAAGATGATAGTAAGGTTTAGGAGACTTCCTAATATATGTTAGGTATTATTATTAACCCCCCATACTCATATTAATCATAAATATTTTATTATTTTTATATTTTGATTAGTTTTTGTAAGACCAATCATAAGGGGTAATTTTTATATGCATAAAAAAGGAGTTTCTTGACTATTTACAGGTCATGAATGATTCCAGATGATATTTTAAATATTGAAATGGATTATCTCACCCCATACCTCTATCTCTCATGAATTTTTAACTTATTTTATCAAGTGACACATGTCTAAGTGACCCTTTGACTTCCCTTCTCTCTACCTTCCCATTTCCTTCTATAAATTTTAGCCTTTTATCTATTGTATGGGATCTCTTTGCCTGGGTATGGTGAATCCATGCATAAATTTTACCTTGAATTAATAAATACAAGTTTTTTACCTCATTAAAATATTTCATTAAGTGTACATGCTTGGTATTAGTCTTGTGCAAGTGTAATTTCCATATACCTTCACATGTTGATTCCATTAGTACCTAGTGTATTATGATTTCCTTTTAGGTGTAAATGAGTAAAATACTAAATAGATTGTCTTATAATTCCTATTTTTTAGTTCTTATATCCTATCTCATCTTTAAGACCCCATGTTGAAGCATTGATGTGAGAGGAGAGATTGATGTTGAATGAAGTGTATGTGTTACTTGTCCTTAGTTTCAAGTGTATGTTAGAGGTATGAGTAGATAAAATATTTTGGTGCATCACCTCTAGTATAATATGTTTACTTTCATTTATTCTAACAATTTTCATCCCCCCAAGTTGTTAGTAGTAGGAGTATGAGCTTAAATAATGCATCAAGGTGAGCTAGCCCCTAATCTAGAGATCCACCTCCTAATAGGGATACCCAAAGCCCTAAGGTGGTTCCAATTGTTTCACTTGAATGAGGAGAAGCTTATCCCATCTCTTCATTGGGTGAAATTTCAAGTGACAGCACTTACTTCTCATGAAAACAATGCATGTAATCCATCCATTGATAACATAGATGCACATGATATTCCAATTTCAAATGATACTTTTTTTGCATATTAGAAAAATATTAAATTATTCTCTTACACCTCTCCCTAGCTACACTAAAATTGATAATGAATATGATAGTTAACATGAAAATGAATATGAAAATGAGAATTAATTATGAATAATATTCCAATTATGAAAATTCATAGAACATTGATGATTATTATGCACATAGTGAAGAATAAAATGCATCTTATACCCCTAACTCTTCTCTAGTTTCTACTCTCTAAAATAATGCACTACCAAATGTTATATCTACTTCTATGAATGATTCTATTTCAAAATAATGCATATGTTAATTCTAATATCACATCTTCTACTCAATTAGAATTTGATTCACTAAAACATAAAGATACCAATAAATCTCCCAAGCCACCCCTCACTATAGTAGAACCAAATTCTCAATCTTCACCTAAAGAGAATGGTATCCTAACATCCCTTTAGTAAGGTCCAATTTACCATTACTCCCAAGTTTCAAGTGATCACACCCCCTCTTTATGATCTAATCGCTAAATTTAACATTCCCATAACTAAAATTAGCAATCAAATTCAATGATTAAATGAACCACTTCAAGATGCTAATGTACCATCCCAGGAGATTATCTCTTTAACACATGTATTGGGTGAATTACAACACCAAGTACACCTCCTTACCTTGGAAATAAAGGTTTATAAGTCTTATATGGATGCCAATGATTTACATGGTAACCCTCTTCTGAAGACATTTATAAAAGCATAATTTCTTAAGAATTTATAGATACCATCATTGCCCTCACTTTGATGGAACTAGAGATCCATTCATACACCTTTAGGCCTTTCGAAAGGATTTGCCATCTCATGTGAGTATTTTTGATTCTAAATTAAGTTATTCTATTATACATTAGTGGGGGAAGAATATAATTGGCTCTTTGATCTACTCCTCATTGGCTCCTTACACACATTTGATGACTTAGAGGAGGTGTTTCTCAAACATCACATAGTAAACACGGGCCCTCATAATCACATATGGGAAACTTGTAACTTTACATCAGAATATTTCATAGCTAGTTAGTGATTATATATTATGGTTCAAGAATCACATGTTATGATTTGATATACAAACCAAAATATATATATATATTTAACATTATCTTTATTAAGGGTCTTCTCCAACCTCTCCTCAATCATCTACTATATCAAATGGAGTCCTCTTTCAAGCACTTATGCTATATAGTTCTAACTTTGGAAAATAAATTGGGATTGATTAAGGTAGATTCAATTGATTGGATTACTCTAGATTTCATAGTAGTATCTACAACTCCTAGTGTATATCATCCACCATGTCCTAAATAAGATAGGAGTTGAAAACCCAAAAAGTAACTAGTTAAGAACAAAGAGCCAGTCTCGAGAACATAACCTATAGTATGCACTAAAGAGAATAGTAACAAGGAACCACTATAATTTGATTCAGAGTGTAATAGCCCATGTATCATATTATCATCACTAATAGATAAGAATTTAATCACATTGCCTTCTACTCATCGATGATATCCACATCTCCTACAAAAATAGCCTCATCAACCCATTTTGTTACTATCATCATATCCATGGATATAGAGATAATGATTGTTATGGACTTAGAGATTACATTAATATATGTTTTGATAATGGCATCATATCATTAACATAGGGGGACCTAATATCCCCTCCACCATGGAACCATATACCTCATTCATCCATGACTAAGTCATCCTAAGACATTTTTTTAGGAATCATCAATCACTCATCATGAGAGTAATTCAAGTTATAAGACAGATCCCTGCAAGAGATGTCCTATTCCACCTATTCAAAAGGTTTAAAAACCCATACAATTAGAACAAGCTACATATATCATTTTATTATGAGGAGTACATAGTACAATTCCATATACATATCTAGTAGAGTCATAGGCACCATAGTAGAGTATTACTCATGATAAATATTCACTATGCCCATATTTTTTGGGTCCTATCACACATAGCAATCCGCTATGGTTAAAATTAAATAAACCCACATTATATAGTACTACTCACAAGAAATATTCACTATGACTAGATTTTCCAAGTCATATCTCATGTAGCATTCCACTATGATTGAGATTAAATGAGCCC
The DNA here is from genome assembly GCA_037957365.1 of Torreya grandis. Taxonomy (NCBI): domain Eukaryota; kingdom Viridiplantae; phylum Streptophyta; class Pinopsida; order Cupressales; family Taxaceae; genus Torreya; species Torreya grandis. Next base: position 1,066,621 of record JARHVA010001269.1, read on the forward strand.
TCGTCATAGGTTTTAACTCCAGCTCGATCTATGGCTCAGTCATACACATCAAAAAAGAGACCATAGGGTATATTATTATGGATATATTATCCTTCTTCATAACACACAATTTTTATTTCATGTCCAATAAAGTTACATTTTGTATAATCTCCATGTCCAACTTCAGTTAGTACACAATAGATAGTATCAGATACAAAGCATATTCTTACACAACATGAGCAGTATGGGAAATTATTTAGTTGGCCATCATGGTTAGATAGTGATACATTATAGAGTGATATGATGCACATTCATACTAGCATCATTTATTAGCTTCACTGAATATGGAAACAATAGATCCAAAGGTGTAGCTAGCCTTTATATTCTTGAGCCACTCTTAGGGAAGTAATACACACAATGTGTTATTTTACATGCCCACATATTAACAACTAACATTCCTAATTCCCAATAACTATCCATAGCCATAACCATCTTATCAAAAGTCTAGATCTTACCAAATCCTATTTTACAAACATTAAACCAACTCAACCCATCCAAATAATTTACCAACCTAAAACCAACTCAATTTATCCCAACAATTTCCCAATTACAAAACCAACAATTTTTTTTCTCACATATAAATACAAACCATAGAAAATTATTTACTTACAAACAAATCAAACTACAAACCTAACATCACACTTATAAAAAAATCAAATCACATATCCCAAGTACCAGTATATCAAACATACACAACCTCAATATCAATACCAAATCAACTACTTCTAAAATAACCATATGTAATGAATATAACAATATATTTCAAATCCCATAACATAGTATGCATGAGTCAAAATCCAAATTATATATATATAATATATATATATATATATATATATATATATATATATATATATATATATATATATATATATATATTAAAAACATATATATCAATTAAGATATAATTAATCATGATTGGGTGTCATACCCTCACTCTCAATCTCACTCTCTCCTCTAGTACTAGTCCCATAGTCTAGCCTAGAACTTGATGACCCTGCACCTCCTTGAGCTCCCAAATGCCTCTTACCTTAGCTCTCTTTCTCTACTAACTACTCATGCTCCTCACACAAGTTTGCATACTACCTCTAAAGATCTATGTACTCATCCATAATCTACATACTCATCGATCCATAGTCAAGTGGAGGCATCATATGCCTATCTAGCTCTATCCTCAACTCATCCCTCTCTCTTATTTCTCTAGCATATGCATCTATCTCTATATCATCTCTATCAAACAAATGAGCATAAACACTAGCTATAACTATCACTCACTCTATCAAACCCTCCTCCACCTATCATCAAGAACATATCACATGAGCTCTTGGAGTGTTAACTCACTGATGGTCTCCCATAATCAATCACCTCCACCTCTTCCATAGTAGGTGCTTCATTCTAAGTACTTCCCACTCCACCTACACAAAAAATGTATAACACTACATTAGATATACATTTTCCAAAAAAGTTAAAATAAGCAAAAACTTGTACATAATTCAAATATAATCATTGTTTACCTCCCATCATCTAGATTGAAGTGGGATCCTCATACTCAGGGGCATCCCCTCCATCAATAAATGATAATGGATCCCATTTATGCCTCATCCACCATGTGTTATATGACTATGTACATCTAACATAATCTATATTAGGAATATTTATAGCCATTTCTCACACATTCAAAGGTAATGATACTAACTTAGCCTCAGTAGGCCTCCTATGAGTTCCTTCCCTCACTAGTGCCCATGCACTCCTCACCCATACCCATGTTGTAAGGGGAATATCTTGTGGTACACCAAACTATCTAATCATATGTTCATATTGAAATCACTCATATACTCTAACCCAGTGGTCATGTAACCAATAATTGACCCTCATATACCATAACTGCACTCCATCCTTGGGCCACCCAGGGAATCCTCTATAGGGCCTATATATAATATCTTGAACCACCAATCTATCTAAAAACACATCTATAGTGATCTATCCTAGGAGATCAGATAGCCAACATACTCATCTACCACTCTCTAAATGGTTTTATAGGTTTCCACCTCTCCCTCAGTAATCCTATCAATCTCACAATTGTTATGTGCTCATAAGCCCAATAATGCAATAAAGTATCTACACTCACACTACCACTAAATGCCTCCTAAGTAAACATGTAAATATCTCCATATAAGTGGGTAAGTATAGTTCTATCCCATAATATCATAGTACCACACACCTATATTCAATTAATAGCCCACTCTTGTTTATAGTAAGAAATGAAGCTAATAATATAGCCAACCACTTTTATAGACATAGAACACTAGATTATACTATAACTAATAACAACATGTCACTATCATTACCTTTTTTATGTATGCCTAAGGGCACACCAAAAAAATATAATGATGCATTCAATAGCATCAATACCCATGTCATCTTATAAAGTCATATGCCATCCACTAACTAAAAAGTGAAAAATATGGTAGACATCCTCTGGAGTAATCATAATCTCTCTAGTAGGAATCTAGAAAGTACATGTGTCTATATTCCACCTCTCACATAAGATGGTAATCATATACCTATCCTACTGCATAGTACCTAGGTCACACACATAACCCAACCCTACCCCATCCATCACAGCCCTCTCATCTACTAACAAACATAACAATCTTAGTGTTTCCATCCCCTGGCCTCTATGGAACTCCTTCATCCATACCTTGCCTTAAAAAATCCTAGAAAATAGCATATATATCAATCAACCATGCTAATAAAAATAGATAAGCTACACAACAATAGGAGACAACTCATAAACTTAGAAAACTAGCCCTAATGGACAACAGTGCTACAAGAGGATACTAGCACTAGACAATAGTGCCATAACTTAGATAGTAGTGCTACATACTAGATAGTAGCACTGACTCCTAGATAGGAGTGTTGAAACTAGTAGAAATTTCCTAAAACCACTTCAAATATCTCAAAAACATCAAAAATAGGATTCCAAATAGGCAAAATTCATGCATTTCATCTACTTACTAGGTTAATCTCCCCACCAACCTCAACTTGGGCTACTAATTTCTCAAATCAGGTTGTGGTAGGTGCTCATCTCCTCATCATATCTCTTACTTGAGAACTTCAAATCTAAAACTAGTCAAGGTGTAAATGAATCAAGGATCAATCCAATTTTCTTATATCAAACAACTTTTTCATCTAAAGCATAATACCATTTTGCTTATAACTTAAACCCCATAGCTCCATTTTACAAACCATTTTGTTCCAAAAAATTATGATAATGATACCTTAGACATCACGCAATCCTTGCTCTTTTACTACTTCATTGGCCTACTTTGGCACACACATCTCTTTATCTCTCTTATACCTAGATATACAACTTAGTTTAATCAATCAACCAACTTCTCAATCCATTCAAGCTATACCAACCTTGTTTCTATAATTATGCCACTAGTCATCACTTTTGGCTCAACCTCCTCTATCATAGATATCTTCCCTCTCCCAAAAAAGGGGATTCATTCCTACTATTCCTATCCTTACATTTACCCAGCATGCCTATCCACTCTCATAGGTGGACAGACCATGGTTCATACACCTCTAGTATTTAGATTATCAGATCTAGATTAGATCGGTCAAAATATATAGTGATTCAGATTACATGGGTCACTCAACATTACTCAAGACATTCAGAGGGACATACCTTTAGTTTATAGATACACAAATTAGCTAGATATATAGTGGTTTAGATTATATGGATTCATAGTGACTTCAATATAGATTTAGACCAGATACCAAATTTGAGGGCATGTACATTACTACATGTCTCACATATATAGCTTCATATATCATGACATAGTTATAAGACTAGATAGAAGATTATAGGCATAATGTAGAGCATAGTGTTTTGATCTCCAATTTTGCATATGTGGCATGGCACAAATGTTCATGTTCTTCATCATCCAAGATTATAAAGATGAAATGTCAAGACATGTCATTTTCTTCTTACACATTTACTAGAGTTTTAGATTACACCTAGTTGTACCTAGGTTGTTACTAGGTTGGATCATATGACTATCTATAGTTATTGGTCCATAGCATTACCCATACCCAGACTATATGAGTTTGTGCAAGATAAAGGGCAGACATTGGTTTTGGTCCTCTGATCACTTCTCAATTTTAGTTTAGATTATTTAAAGTGGGGGACATAACAAATTTTGATCTTCATATTATACAAATTCTATGCACACATTCTATATTACATGAGTTTACATGGGATAGAGGGAAGACATTGGTTTTAGACCTTTGATCATTTATCATTTCACCATATTTAGCATAGGGGGAAAGCATTGCCATCTTTTTCCATGATTACATAGATTCCATGTTTAGATTCAGTATAGGGGACATCCATTTTAGGTATTATTTCTTTCTCTAGACACTATTTGGCTCTCCATCCACTTCCCTAGCTAGGAAGTGAGTTGGACCCTTTTTTAGCACATTCTTTTCTATGCAAGTAGGTTCAGGTATGCATTTTATTTTATTTATTTTACTTTAGTACTTCATTTCATTACATCACTAGATTAAAATGAGGAAAATGTGTACACCCTAAATTGGTCAAGCAACCACACATATCATGTCTTTTCATAGTCCTTTCACAAGAGACTTCAACTAGAGAATATGATCTTTGTTTACATTTAGCCATATCTTTTGTTTTATTCATTTAGTTCTTGTTGTATGCTTGAGTCACATTTTTACCTACTCTTGGTCATCTTGAGCCTTTCAAATAGTCATTCCACCTCAACCAAGTTAGGTTTTCTATCCTCTTTCCATCCCTCTAGGTCTTAAGACTATAGGATAGGAGCGCTAGGGTTAGACTATAGCATTGGTGCCACTAGTGTCCATTTCTAGTGATTTTGTCTAGGATCATTTCTAACTCCAACTATCAGTTTATTTCACTAGATGAGTCCTAGCCCTTTCTTAGCTTCATCCCTAAGTTTTCCAATGTTGGCCAAATGAAAATAAATCTCTCAAATTTAAAATAATGAGTCTCTTATATAAAGGACTTCACAAGGCATTTTATATTGAACACTTAATACTTTAGCACATTAAATAATTGAAATTTAGTCAATAGTATAACTCAACATTTTGCATCACACATAGACTTGCATGCTTGATCAAGGAAGGGCCTAGGAAAAATCCATTCTTGCATCTACCATGTGCATTGATTATGCACATTCCCTAAGGGAGAAATATATTTTATCTAAAACCCTACCTTGAGGGTTAATGTAGGCAGTGATTAGGACAATAAGGGTTATAGATCATGTGATCATTCTTGCCCTAACTAAGTTTTTTCCCCTCTTGATTTTGGTGTATTTATTATTTACATGTGTGTAGATAGATATAAGGTTTGGAGATTAAAATGGACCTACAACGAGCTCTATTGAGTTTCAGTCTTTGAAATTTTATATATAGGGTCACACCAAGGTAGTGGATAAAACCCATAAAGCTCAGATCTCCTAGACAATAGTGGTAGAGGTGGACTATAGTGTTGGTGCCATTCTTATCCACTTTTGGTACTACTATCCAATCATAAAACAAAGGCCATCTCTAGATTCATGATAGTGTCCCAGTCTTTCACCTTAATTTCCAAACCCTAAATCATTTATTTTAATCCATTTTTAGATAAGTTTGTTTCTCTTCCTCATGTAAATTATTAGATAAAAATATATATTTTTCCATATTAAACTATATTTTTCCCCTTAATCTAGACCCTTTATTGTTTAGGAACTAAACACTAGTTTTCCAAAAATAATAAAACATTGTTCCATCCTAAAGCTACTCGTAGTAGGAGCACTAATGATTATAGGGATATCAAATAGCATAAAGGAGAGGATAGCCTTAGCCATGTGGGCTATAGGATTAGAGATGATTTTGGGAGGAAGAAGAGTCAATATGGATGATGTATATACATCATAGATTATAGATATTTAGAAACCTATGATAGGGCTTGTGACATAATAGGTACCCTATTCATGGTAGCCTTGAGCAGGATGATGCTAGAGGAGTGATTTCTATATGATATAAGATCTGTCATCTAGGTCTAGATCATACATGATGTGTATGAGATGTTGGTTAGAGGGAAGAACACCATGGGACCAATCATATTGATAACAACTTATATATATGAGAGGTTTCTTATGTATTAGTTGGTTAGGTTGTCCCATGTGGTTGATGATAGGTTGCTTCAAGTGCAGAGATGGAGATAGGACAATGTAGCATGGGTTGTACCCCATGTGCTAATGTTGTAATAAGTGAGATGTACAAACATAGTGTGGTAGCCATATGAGCACATAGTAACTACATGGGTGAGTTAAGACATAGATGCACCAGTGACATAAGGATAAAGGTGGTTAGACTCTACACATGGTAGAGAAATCCATATTTAGTGGTACAAGTACCAAGACAAATGGCTTTACCTCATATAATGACATCAATATTGATGCTCAAGTAGTGGTTTGATAAGTGAGGGAGTCATAGAGGAGGAGAGGATGAGTACCACTGAGAGTGAGACTGACACTTAGACCACATCATGAGTGACCATGGACTAGTTGAGCATGATGAGGAGCAGAATAGGAGGAGAAGGAGGTAGAGATAGAGATACTATATGTACCACTACTGGTTGTTTAATATGAGGAGATACAACCACTGAGGACATGATGATGATGGAGGTAGTAAGATCTATTAGATATCGATGTCATCCCTAATGAGCTAGTAGAAGAGCTAAAGGAGGGATGGATGATAGAGAGACCACTTAGGTGTAGGTTGAGATGGACACAATCCATGATAGAGGGAATTGATTTAAGGAGGTGTCCTACAAAGGAGGTATTAGGAGGTCATGCATGTGGGGAGACTACGATAGGTGGTCATATGGATGGTGAGACCATAGTAGATGAGACATAGATGGGTAAGAAAAAATGGTTAAATTATTGATTTAAGTTTTTATTTTGAAATGGAGATTAGAAGTAGATATATATTTTGAGATATAATAGTGATGTAATATCCATTTGGTAGGATTTTGTAGGCATAGTTGAGGTGCAGAGGAGATATGGAGGTCCTTGGTGAGGGGAGCACTCCATGATGTCCTAGATGAGACTTTGTAGCCATATAACCCTACTACATTGGAGGACCCTAATGCTCAAGTGAGATGGTTTAGACTAGTTGGGGAGGTAACAAGATAGATATAGGCATAGAGAGAGAGGATGCAGCCACTAGTAGATATGGGTGAAGATAAGATGTGAACATGGTAGGCCCTCGATAAGGAAATAATTATGCATCTTTCCATAGTGATGTAGATGAAAGATATCTGGACCTAGATGATGTAGTCACAAGTTCAAGTAGTGCACCTATAGAGATAGTTAAAGGGACAAAGATCTTGAATGGCCTCTTTGTAATATATTATTTAGAAGAGTTAAATGGAGGCCTCAGTAAGTAGTGTGGCTAGGCCATGAGATAGATAGGATGAGCCCATCCATAGAGATGGAGCATTGTATATGGTTATATTTGTTGTATCAAATTCATGATATATATATATATATATATATATATATATATATATATATATATATATATATATATATATATATATGGCATATTGATGTTGATTGTGTATGTTTTCATCATTGTTTAGTATGGTTATTTATTATGGTTGTGGTTGTGGATGCTTTGGATATATTTCTCTTTAGAACATGTATGTTAGCTTTGTTATATATGCTATAGGAAATATATGAGATGTGGTTTATTTTCTAGCATTAAGAAAATGTACTACACACTATTTCAAGCTAGGAAATGTGTAATAAAAAGAAATTAATTAGTATAAAATACCAAAAAATGGTAAACAAGATTGAAAAAATATATTTGTTTTTAAACCAAAGTGAAATATTTTGGCACCAAATTAAAATAAGTAAAATCATACTAATTCATGTTGGGAAGTATGACAACAATGTAATAAAATGAAAGGTATGTAAAAGGGCACAAATGGGATTAAAAAAAATCATTTAAGGCAATTAATTATACTAAATCATGTTTGGAAGTATCAAATAAAAATAAAATTGGTAAAATATTAGTCTTAAATTGATCACACTAATTCAAGCTAGGAAGTATGAAAAATTCAAAAAAATGGTTATATTTTTACATGCACTTGGTAAATATAAAGATAAAAGTGAAAGAGAAATGAAGTAAGCATAAAACACACTAAATCAAGTTGGGAAATATGTCAATGACATGTAACTTCATAATCAATTGAATCTTCTCTCATATTTGACACATGTAATTTTAGATTATGACTTGGGTATTGGAAAATTTCATGAAGAAAGGTGGGTCCTATCCATAGTCTGACAAAGCAACTCATAAAGAGAACACCATTAGGGTGTAATAAATATGAAAAATTAGGTAATCAAGGATGTGGGTAATAGGAAGGAAAAGATGGTAATTTATGAGTGATGTTGGGTCCTATCCATGGTCTTACAAAGTAACTCGTAAATGAAATCCCAAGGGAAGCGATCAGTAGACAAAATAATATTTCTTAAGAAGAAATATGAGGGATATAGAGAATGAAAAAAGAAATGTTAAAAAAAATATTTAGTCATTTTATGAGAAGACCTTAGGAGATAGGAGGCATACTAAGGACATGAGAAGACATTAAGTGACTAGTGGTCATCTATGTACAAAGGAAACATGTTATCTATAGATACAAAGCTTTATAGGTAAAAATGCATGCTACTAATATCAAATCATGAAGGTAGATTGGTATAATAAAAATTAAAATGGACCTACCTTCCCATGATGTGTTCTCCATTATTTAGGACCTCTTACAAATTCATTGGTTTACTATGAAGATTGGGTACTTGCATGAGAAATTAGGTAGCACTAAAAGATTTTTTTATTCTCCTCTTCTAATCTACTAGCCTAACGCACCCAAAAGGACCTTGGCTCTATCATGAGGCTAACTATAGAGTTTAAACTTCAACTAGAATAAGGAGATGTACTTTGAATCACATATATTAGTGTGCTTGTACTTTTAATAATAGTTTTTCCTTTTGTATCATTACATTTTATTTAAATGATTTGGCTTTTAACTTTTTATGGATTTTTAAGATTCCTCTTCCATGCAAACTTGGAATGACAAAACATGAGAGATGTAGTGATACACATGAATGAGCTTTAGGTTAAGGATATAGTAAGCTAAGTAACCAAAAACAAATACTGACTAGGACACTTAGGCTCATTAATGAAGTAGCATGTGATCTCAAATCTCAACTATGTATATGCTTAGTTTGTGGAAAAGGAAGAATGGAAAAAGGAAATCTAAAAAGTAGACCGGTGTAAGGAGATAGTAATGAGTAGGATTGTTTTATAACTGATCACATTGTAAAAGAGAGATAATGACCTAAGTGAATAGGGTTTATATAACCAAGTAACAATGATAATTAACCATGAAAAATAGAGATAAGAAAGCAAACAATTATGAAGAATAAATAAAAGAGTTTTGAGAAAAACTCAATCAAGAGAGAGAAAGCAATGATAAAGAAATACAATCATATGTGAAATATAAATGATAATATAAGCAAGATATAATACAATAAGTAAGATCACCATATATGATAAGGAAAAATTTGACACTATGTCAAATAATATAATAGATAGATAAAGATAAGATTGGAGCACACGTCCAACCCAAATGAAAATGTCAAAGTACTATGTGTGTGATCATAAATACTAATAAATCTATCCATACACATTATCTAAGATATCAGATAAATCTCTATGAAGTTGGAGATGAATTATTGCTAATGTCTGATTAATCTTTAATGAATATTGGGTAAATACTTCTCTTTTAATCTCCTCTACAAAAAAAGTAGGAATGATTGATGGATCATGTTGAGGAGGGAAATTAGGCAAGGGATAGTTAGGAGAATGTGTATGAACAAGATCTATAGGAGATTTAGGAATCACTGGTGGAGAAGGATCCATAGGTGAGGGAATGTCCATGGGTGAAGGATTCATAGGTGGTGGCACAGATTATGGTGAAGGGACCATAAGAGGTAATGGAACCATAGGATGTGGAGCTATGGGAGAAGGAGGAGCATTTTTGTATATATGACCTATGTGAGGAGTCACAGAAGGTCTAAGAATGGCTATAAGGTGATCCTTGAGATGTTTTTAGAAGATGCAACAATAATCAGTATGGTGGGTACCGCATAGATGACATAGATAATATACCTCACCCAACATGGGTAGATATTTAGGAAGTACCTTTAATGGAGGTATGGTTGTGTCTAATAATGGGGAATAAGGACACAAGGTATTAATATATTATCACAACTTGTGATAATGGGTGGAAGAATGATTATCTCTCCCATTGAAGCAATAGATATGTTTGTGAGTGGTTTTAGTAGAAGCACTCATAGAAGGAGGTGTAACAAGAGTGGAAAAAGAGGGAAAAGAATCATCAGCCTATTTGATGGGCAATAATGTCATCTTAGGAAAAGTTAGAAAACCATCACTAAGGGAGGGTGATGATGAGGAAAGAATATAAATAGGCTCAATGGAAGGAGTAATGGAATTATAAATAGGGTTAGGCTTAGTAACAGTTGGAGCATAAATAGGCTTTACTATAATAGGCTCTACTAAGGGAGGAGTGGGATCTATATAAGGTCTAAGGAGAATTACACTAACCTTAGGGGTAAACCATCTATAAGGGTCAAGGCACCTATAAAAATGGTAAGGCTCGGTCATAACACGATCCATAAGCATAGTCCTATGTGGCTCCTCAGAAACTAGAGATGTTGATGTCATCTCTACCCTATGATAAAGGGGAAAAATACCAAAACTAAGAACTATAAGTGAAGGAAAATGATGAGATTCCTGAAAATACTCAATTAAATAAGAATGATAACAGACAATCTTGGTATCACAAGCTTATAAAAGACCACTTAACAAAGGCTCATCTCAGGAATAGCCATCATCATAATCTAGGGTGTGAGGTTTAATAATGCAAGTAGGGATGACCTTATCATCCGATGAAATATGTTGAATAAAATTCCTAGTCTTGGTCAAGACTACAAGAATGTCATCACAAGGAGGCTTGTGAAAGAGAGTTTATAAGGAAGCAAGAATTTATGAGATAAGGTGAGGTGAGATTCAAAATTTTTGATCTTTAAGTTAATCTCATTAGGTTCATCATCATCATCAAAATTTAAGAAGATATGAGGAATGTTACGAATGAGCTCAGAATGCCCACTACAACCTCAGGTTGAATCAATAAGAAATTTGAGATGTTGAAACTCATAAAATGGAAGACTTGGAAAAGGCTCAAGAGTAGGAATATTGAAGACAACATGATCTTGGAATTGTTCAAAATTCTAAGGGTTAGTGTCACCTTGAATCCTATAAATGGCTCCATTATGAGGGAATTCAATGCATTGGTAGGGGGAAGAAGTAATATCTCTCATGCAATGAGTCCATATCCTACCAAGTAATATGTGATAAGAAAGGGGAAATTTAAATATCATCACCTTCACATGAATAGTGATAGGTGGGATAATAATGGGAAGTCACATGCAACCTAGAGGAGGCATTTGACTTCTATCATATCTTTGTTATGTGTTGTGTGTAGACTTGAGATTGCATTCTAAATACCCAAGAGTCCTAATGAAATTGAGAGAATAAACACACATATTGGAACCCTCATCAATCAATGCATGAATAATTTAGATATCACCTATTTGGATGCTAATAAATAAGGGAGGATCATCTGCATGAAGCAAAATCTCATCAAGAATCATAGATTCTATAGGAAATTTTAAAGAAAGAGAAGTGTCTAAAGTTTCATCAATGTTGATAGACATTTATTCACATTGTTTTAATATACTATCCTTGGATTGAGATAAGGTTTCCTCCCATACTACTAGGGGAGGACAAGGGACATTCAACTTGAATAATAGTTACATAATAGGGTTTCTATGATGTGGAGAAGTCCTCATAAGCTCAAGGAATAGAATCTGAGATGGGATATTATTGACCTCCATAATGGGATCCCACTTATCATAACCCATAATAATGTTGTTATATATATGTGCATAATGATTAAGAAGGTCCTTAGAAGGAGGATCCAAAGGGAATTTAAATTTTTGCTGATAATAAGAAGGTTTAGAATAAGGTTGTAAATAATGTTGTGATGATAAAGTAGCTAGTTTAAGTTGATTTATAAAAATGGTAAAATAAGTGTTAGTAGAAGTTTGATTATAATTAGTATTTGAAGATGATGGAAGAGTGGTAGAAATAGAATGGGAAGTGTTATCCAAGGGAGAATCATAAATCGGATCACCAAAGTTTATAATATCTTCTTACCCCCACTCATTTAAATGAGTTGGATAAAAATCTTGGATAACACGATATGTTTGAAATGAAAGAGGAGTGTAGATAGGCTATGAATCAATTAAATCCACCACTCTTCACATATTAGTCATCCTAACCACATTCTATTCATAGGTGGGGTCAACAAGACTTTCTACATTGTTGATAAAATGGGTGGGCTTATCTCGGGTAGCTTGAATCAATTGATGATTAGGGAGAGGGTATTTTTAGATAGCCAAATGAGCATTGATTGATTCAAGGCTTGATTTTTTTCATGTGTTTTATAATCTTTGAGAGCATTCTCATAATTTCGTTGATTCATGTGAATGATGGAATCATTATCAAAATTAGGAAAAATAAGAAAATCCATATCTAAATTATGAAGTTGTTTATAGGTCTCATGAGAATGACCCCAACTAACATGAAACCAAAAAAACTTGTTAGGATCATACCAAGATTTCATAGGATAAGTAGGGACAAGATCTCATGGAAGAGACCTAGGTAGATGCTTAAGTAATTAAGCTGAGGATAGATGTTTGTGAATGTTGATGTTATTTAGTTAAGAGAAATGAGGATTAGTATATTATTGAGAAGGGGGAGATGGTTTTGAAGATCGGTTAGGAATGATAGTTTAAACATTTTAAATGGTGTCATAAGAATTAGTAACACCATCATTAGTGATATTTTGGTTTTTGATCTTTAGTAATAGATGAGGACCCATAGAAGGTTGGGGTGGCTCAAATTAATGCATTAGTAAATATTGACATTTAGCTTGGTCAATAGACTCCTCCAAGGTACATGGAGAGAGAGTGTAGACTCGATATTGTTATTTAGGAAAGAGGGCATTGGTAAAGAGATGGAAAATATTATCATTGGCCATGTTATGTTTACACTTATTTAACAAAGTCTTCAATCTTTTAACAAAGGCTTGAGCGGTTTCATTTTTTTTTTTTGCAATTTATGAAATAAGCCAAAGTGTTTTTGGGAAGATCACTAGTTTATAATTGTTAAAATAAATCATTCATTAAATCCTCCAAACTATTAATGGAATGTGGTCTAAGTTGATTGTGCCAATCCAAGGCATCAATTTTGAGGGTTTTGGCAAGGATCTTGGTAGAATCAAAGGTGTTTAATTTGACCCAATCCTTATAAATATTTCCAAATGTCTTAAGATGAAGGGTAGGATCAGTTGATCCAGTATAATAAATTTTAGGTGTTATACCTCCTATGTCAATGTTATAAATTTGAGTAGTGAGAGTCTCATTTTGTATATGCTTGATGGTTTTGTTGATTAAAAGAGGTTGAGGAATGAGATCACCTTGAGAATCTCAAAGAGGAGGTGGGGGACATTTTGGTTATGTGTGCCCCAAGCCATTAGTTTTAGATGAGATTAAAGGTGGAGAAGGTGGTTTTGCATTCTCATCATTTGCTTTATGTTATGAGCTTGAAATGTATTCATTTGATTGAGATTTTGTAAAAAAAATTATGTTTGATTAACATTAGTATAAGCATTAGGGCATGGCATCAGTGTTAGTAGTAGCAGCTTGAGTACCACTATTAGTGTTGATATGAGTTTGAAAATAATTATGAGAGTGTGATGCACTAGTGTAAAAATTTTCTTGTGTAGCAAAAGATGGAATAGTCAATGGTTGAGAGGAAGAAGTAATAGAAGCATGATTGCCTTGGGTAGAAAATGTAGCACTAGTATATTGATTAAGGATAGTGGATCTTAAGAGAGGCCCACTAGGTGTATAACCTACCATGTTAGTTGAGATACTAGGCATAGAGGTGGAAGAAGTTAGGGAAGAAGAGGTCATGGTATGAGAAAGGGTCATAATCAAAAGAAGATACTGAGAATAAAAAAATTGTACCCCAAAATCCATTTGAGAATGTAGGAGTAGGTGAATGAGGATCCTCAACTTGACCACTAATCATATGATTGTAAATGGTAAAAAGATCCTTTCCTCAATGTTGAGGAAATTTAGAGAGAAAGAAGAGCATTTTAGGAGTACATTCTAACTCAGGTTGATCATATAATAAAATAGGATAATTATTCTACAAAAGTGGTATTAGGAAGGGTCCCATAATTCATTTTTCAAGTGTAAATATGAATGTTACTAGCATCTAAGAGAGAAACCCTACTCTATCTATGGGAGACCCTATGAGGATAGGTAAAGTTCATCATGTCTGTTGACTAAAACTTAGTGTCACTATCAAGAATAAATTTCATGATGAAGGAAAAGGAAGAAGATGAGAAATCAAAGAACCAAGAAGTGACTGAAATAGTATAGGGTTAACTAGGCTGACTAGGTTGACTTAAATAGAAATAAGGACTGTAAAATAGTACAAGGTCGACTGGGTTGATCTAGTATAGTGAATAAGAGATAGGAAAAGTGGTAAAAGGGGATGCAGCTAGTATAGGGTTGACTAGGTTGATCTTGTACAATTCATAGAGGTTAGAAAAAAGTATAGGGTTAATTTGGTCAACCTAGTATAATAGACAGGAAATAAAAGAAAGTTTGTAACAAGTTATGAACTAAAAAAAGACAATTTTTATAGCTAATCTAGGAAATTAAGAAATGAAAGGAAACAATAGTCAATTAGATCAATATTGGACAATCCAATTGAAGCACACAATACAAAACCTTGCACTAATGATGGCTAATGTAAGTTTTTTCATTCATAATTGAGCAAAGAGTAAGTAGCCAACTTGGAAATTAAAGAGCTAATTAATTGGTCAACCTAAGATGTTTTATTAGATTATTAAGAAATTATTTTAAATGTGATGGTAAGTTGGTTGTAAATTAGTAACTAAAATGGCAATCTAAGTATGGTTTCAGGTAGTTTGAGTTGAAATAAACTGTAGTGGCAATGATACAAGCTTGGTATTAGGACCTACCCTCGCACTTCACACACCACAGTGATAAGGGTGTCAAGTGCTTGTCTATAATATAATATTAACCATAATTTATACTTGACTAGAGTATCAAGTCGGCTTCCCCCTTGGTGATGAAATATAAGTAGGTTGGCCTTGGATAGACAAATGTTAAAAGCTTATTTAGATTATGTGATTTGTCCATGTATACATAAAATAGAAATAGTGAAACTAAACAGTTAATTAAAAACCCCCTAATTAGACTATGTGAACTATTCTAAACATGCAAGTAATAATAAAAAAAAGGTGTGAAATAATTACTGACATATAGAGATTAATTCCAACTTAAAACAAGGTTAGTGTTGACACTATATACACAAAATATAAAATAGGGTCAATAGTGTTAGGTTGTGGAGCTAAAAGCTTCACTGATGCAAACATGGAGGAGGTTGCTGAGAGGTTGCTAAGTTGCAGAGAAACCAACATCGGTCTGATCAACTGACATTAGTCATATACAATGAGCAGAACAATCGATGTCAATCAAGTATCAGTCGATGTCAGTCACCTCCAAGTAGACAGGGACTGACGCCGATCGCCTGTGCGGTTCCAGAATTGCTTGTTGATGAATAGTTAGTTAACAAACTAGTTATTTGCATGTAAAAGGACAATTTTAGACTTGAAGCTATAGATCTAATTATTGTAATTAGATGTCTAATTATTGTTTACATGGGATCTATATATTAGACTCATGGGTTGTATTGTAAAGTGTGCTAGTTGAGTTGAGGAGGCTAGCTCCTTCTATGTGTGAAGAGAGCAAGGGTAGCTTCTCTTAGTTCCACAACAGTGCCAAGTGTGGGTGTTGGTTTAGAGAATTAGAAGGGTTCTTCATGTATGTATGATCTTGGTCAGTAGGTGTGCAAGGCCAGGTTAGGAGATCTACATGGTAAGTAAGATCATTGATCTACAGGTGTTTGTGTGTGTTTGATCTAGGTTTGTAGGTGTTGCAAAACCAAGTTGATTTGTAGGTGGCAGCAAGATCAGGGAGATCACAACACAATAGGGAGCAAGATCAAGCAGGATCTACTTGGAGTATGTTTGTGTACTCAGACTAGAGTATGTGTGTATACTCGGTGGTACTGGTAGTAGTGATACTGACTGGTTAGAGGTGAACACTAACTTTGTGTTTGAGTTGAGTGTTGGGACTGTAATTTAGAGAGAGCTTTGAAGAGATTTATTGTTTATGCCCTAAAGGTGTGGGAGCCCTAGAGGTGTGTAAGGAAGAAGATTGTGGCATCTTCTTTATTGTATTTCCTTCTGTAAGAGAATTAATACAATTGGGTATTGTCTCTCATATTCTATGTTATTTTTGAATTCTAGTTACTTGTTTACTTCTGGTTAAATTTTGCATTTAGTTGCTTATACAAGGTAATCAATTGTGTGCTTCTAGGTCCTAACAAGTTGGTATCAGAGCTAAGGTTATAGGGAGTAGGTTTGTGTTTGATTACAGGTTACTCTCAAGGGTTTTTGAATGAGTGGGAGTATAGCAATGGTAGAATAAAGTAAGCTAAGAATGGAGGAATTGAAAAGCACAAATGGTCAATTACGGTGTTATGGAAAGAAAGAGCAGGTAAAGAAAGATTACTGGTTGGTAGAAGATTAGCATGAAGGAATTGAAGAAGCAGATGTTGCAAGTGTTGTTGCACAGGATGCTCTGGGATGTTCCTTGGATAAAGTAGAATCTTGTTTTATAGATTTTGTTGCCTCTTTCCATGCAACCCAAAATAGAGTATTTTTCCATGTTAAGGTCTTTGGAGACTTCGAAAAGATTTATTTAGGGGCTGGTGTGCCTTGTCAAAGTATTGGCAAAGGGGAAGTGAAGCTAAAATTATAGGCGGCCAACACATGGGTGTTGAAGGATGTCATGCAGGTCCCAGTTCTAAAGATATGGCTAATTTCTTCAAGAAAATTGGGTGATGAGAGATGCACAAGAACTCTCACAGTGGATGCACTTGAATTAGCTGGTGGTAAGAAAGTAGGTACTCTTTATCTACTTGCTTATATTATTGATTCTTCTTTTGTTGCAGAGACGTGGCTTTGTAGGCTTGGCCACATGAGCAAGAAGGAGATGCATGTTCTTAAGAGGAAGTCAGATGTCTTTGGCAGACTTAAGAACTGAAAAGCCTTGGTGTTTATGGAGGAGATGATGGATAGAGATTAGTGGATGGGACTGAGTAACTCTGAATAGAGCAGTTTGGACAAGGTTTTGATCCAAAGAGAGCTCACAGGTAAAAAGACATCACTCATAGGTAGACACAAGTACCAGTGTCAGTCAGGAGGAACCAGTGTCAAACAGATAGGTGCTGATGTCAGTCATGTGCAGACCAGAGTCGGTGGTGTCAGGCAGGGTAAGACTGATGTTGGTTAGGAGGACTGACATCGGTGACATATAAGACTGATGTCGGTTAGGAGGATCAATGTTGGTGGTAGGTAGACACCAACATCAGTCAGGAAAACCAGTGTCGGTAGTCAGGACAGTCGCATGGAACCGACGTCGATTGGATGCAGACTGTGTGGTGATCGAGGTCAGTCACTGGAATGGATTTTGAGTGGATAGCAAGCTATCAAAGAGTCTCAAATGCCCATATGGAGGACTGAAAGGGTAAGTAAGCCTCAAATTCATTGTTCCTCTTCTTTATACTCATTGCTCACTACAGAGTAGGAAGGATCTAGGAAATAGTGGGAGCATGGCATGAACAGGATGCAGAACCAAACAGGAGATTTGGTAGGGTTGCCAGCTAGTATGAAAACACTAAAAGATGAATGGATACCTTAGTTAAGGAATAGAGAGAATGGACATGTGAGATGGAAGGCCATGTCATATGGTCTTGAGGAAGCTCTAGGATAGTGGTACAAGTTTGACAGGTGGATGACAAAGCATGGCTTTAGTCAATGTCATTGTAACTACTATGGTTTCTTTACCAGGTAGATGATGATAGCTACATTATCTTGTTACTGTATGTTGTGTGTTTTCTTGTATATAGGGTTACACATACAGGGTTTTTTCTAAGCTAAAGGTAAAGTTAGTTTAAAGGTATGTCATGAGGAATTTTGAGGAGCAAAATTCTTTGGCATAAGTGTGTTCTAGAGACATGGAAGATCACATGTTGATTTTGTCTCTAGATGATTGTGTGAAATCAGTCATCACACCGATGGTTGAATAGTTCTATGAATAGTGTCCTGATTCACATGATGAGGTTAAGTACATGCATACTGAATTTGGGTTTCCCCAGCAGTGGGAGCTATCAAAAAGTTTGGAGCTGATCTAGGAAAGAAGCACTGGAGGGCAGTTTAGTGGATTCTCAGGTGTCTAAGAGGGACCAGTAGTAGGTTAACATGCTATGTAGGGTCAAGTTCTTTTCTACATGGGTTTGTAGATGCAGATGTGGCAGGTTACTTGGATGACAAGAGGTGCACCATAGGTTTTATGGTGGTTGGTCTTCAAGGTTGAGCTTGAAGAGGAATACAAGCTAGAAAATAGATTAGACGGTGTACAGGTATAGGTACAGGTGTAGCTATTTATCTCTAAGTGGGAGATTATTAGGTTATGGAACTAAAAGCTTCATTAATGAAAACATGGAGGAGGTTACTAAGAGGTTGCTGAGTTGCAGAGCAACTAACGTCGGTCTGATCAACTAACATCGGTCATATATAGTGAGTAGAGCAACTAATGTTGGTCAGGTATCAGCTGATGTCAGTCACCTCCAGGTAGACAGGGACCAATGTCGGTCGCTTGTGTGGTTCCAAAACTACTTGTTGACAAATAGTTAGTTAACGAACCAATTGTTTACATGTAGAAGGCCAATTTTAGACTTGAAGCTATGGATCTAATTATTGTAATTGGATGTCTAATTATTGTTTACATGGGATATATATATTAGACTCATGAGCTATATTGTAAAGTGTGCTAGTTGAGTTGAGTAGGTCAGCTCCTTCAGTGTGTGAAGAGAGCAAGGGTAGATTCTCCTAGTTCCACAGCAGTGCTAAGTGTGGGTGCTGGTTTGGAGAATTAGAAGGGTTCTTCATGTATGTATGATCTTGGTTAGTAGGTGTGCAAGGCCAGGTTAGGAGATCTACATGGTAAGTAAGATCATTGATCTGCAAGTGTTTTTGTGTGTTTGATCTAGGTTTGCAGGTGTTGCAAAACCAAGTTGATTTGCAAGTGGTAGCAAGATCAGGAAGATCACAACACAATAGGGAGCAAGATCAGACAGGATCTACTTGGAGTATGTTTGTGTACTCAGACTTGAGTATGTGTGTATACTCGGTGGTACTCGTAGTAGTGATAATGATTGGTTAGAGGTGAACACTAACTATGTGTTTGAGTTGAGTGTTGGGACCGTAATTGAGAGAGAGCTTTGAAGAGATTTACTGTTTATGCCCTAGAGGTGTGGGAGCCCTAGAGGTGTGTAAGGAAGAATACTATGGCATCTTCTTTGTTGTATTTCCTTCTGTAAGAGTATTAATACAATTGGGTATTGTCTCTCATATTCAGTGTTATTTATGAATTCTAGTTACTTGTTTACTTTTGGTTAAATTCTGCATTTAGTTGCTTATACAAGGTAATCAATTATGTGTTTTTGGGTCCTAACAAATAGGATTAAACCTTTACTATGGAAGCAAGGTCTAAAAATGAATAAGGTTAGTCAAGGTTGACCCAATTATTTAGATAGCACATAAAATAGAGAATTGGGTTGATAGGGTCGATCTATTTAACTGTGTAAGGGTAGTTTTCAAGACTACAAATTATGAAAGGAAAGATAGAAAAGAAAGAGACATAGAAATATAAAGGAACATTAGTGCATTAGAGATGCTAAAAATAAAGATTACTAGTCAAAAACCTTGGAATATGCTTGAAAACTCTGCTAACTAGATCAATTGGGTCAATCAATCTTTAAAAAATCATGTTGTTGAGTGCCCAAAATGTATAGGGTCAACTAGGTTGACCTAGTAGCTAAATCTAGATGCCTAAAAGTGTACAGGGTCAATTGAGTCAACCTAGTAGTCTAAACTAGAAGTCTAGGAGTCTAGAAACCTATACTAGTTCATCTGAGTCAATCTAGTTACTTGTCCCTAAAAACTTGTGGATAGAGATTATAACTAGGTCGATAAAGTCAATCCAATATGATAGATATATGATAAAAATAATGCTAAAAATAATGAAATAAAGTGAAATAAATCTTACAAGGGTTAGTTTCACATTGGGTTCACCAAAATGTATGTAATCATAAGTGCATCATGTCTATAAATCAATCTTGGCTTGAAGAATATAGAGCATACCTACACTTTCAATTGGGAATACATTTGTTAAGTGAGAGCATGACCAATATAGGGATCCACTAGACTTGATTACGGGATCATTTATTATAATACACCATGTGAGGTAGGGTTCTAAAACTTATTGTCTAACACAATCATGAAACAACCCTAAAAGATTCATAAGGTTTAATATTCACCTATTCTAATAAATAAGAAAGTAAATCTAATCTACTGCATACCAAAGCTTGTGGCACAAAGTGGGGGTTAAAAATAAAATAAATAACTAAACTAAACATGCATAGAATACATATACTCATGTCAATGTATACGGAATCTTAATGCATGGGATTAGAATCATAACTATGATATATATCTACTCTTACAAAGGAGAAATAAAGTTAGGAATACTTACCTTGAAGATGAACCTGTCAAACCTCAATCTCTCCCTTGGCCAAGGTGATTTGAAAGAGATTGTTTTGGTATGTAAGGATAGCAAAGACAAATCAGGTCTAGGTTACACAACTTATCTATGCATCTAAAATAATTCTCCAAAAGACAAGATCCATATTTCCAAAAAATGTATGGAACCCTAAGATTTATTATTCAAGTAGAATGGTCAATAAGCAGATGTTCATTCACACTTATTCTTCTTTGCTTCTCTTATTACAAATGGTTGGAAATCAACTTGTATATATAGGTGGATCTTACCCTAAATGCTCCTATAAATTTCAACTATACAGGGTCGACCCACTTGACCCTATATGTTTTAAAGGATAAGTCACTAAAAATGAGCTAGGTCAGCTGAAAGGATAACAAACTTAAAGAGTGAAAAATAACCCTAAACTATATAGGGTCAACCCAGTTGACCTAGTACAACCAACTACCTAAAAGGGTGTTAAGTTAATAAAAAGAGGGATAAATCATGACAATGATAAGAATGGGTAGGACTGAGAAGAATAATCTTAGGTTAAATGGTTTTAGGAGACAAATGTGTATATGGCAAGTAGAAAAAAGGAAAATAATATTATGAAGCACCAATGGACTGTCCACCCCTTTCTTGGTGTACCCCTTAAGGCATGCACTCAGATAGATTTAGACTCAATGGGTTCTTTCAAGATATAAAGTGTCAATAATTAATAAAAGTTAAAAATATTATGTGTATACACATTCAATCGAAGCAACATATTTTCAAAAAATGAAAAGGTCACTATAATCATAAGAAATAAATTTTTCTCCCACTTTTTGTTTTTAAAGTTTTCATGAATTATGGAGAAACAAGCTTAAGAAATGCCCCAAACATCATTTGGGCAGCCCATGATGCACCCTTGAGGGGAAGACAAAAAATGTGAAAATATTTGATGGTTGGATCCTCGATTAAAATAAATAATAATCACATTAATCTTAGAAATAAAGGCTAAAATTGGAGAAAATAGAAGAAAATGGGAGGAAAAATAGATCAACAGGGCCAAAATGGTATCCTAAAAGAGATAAATGATGTGACTATAAGAGTACGGGGTGAAATTTTTGAAAAAATTATTATATTTTGACCCCTGAGGGTATAAACAATTTATTTTCACCCCTATCTATAGTAATTTCTAATTTCTTAGATTTTCATGTGAGAGAGCTGAGAAGAATTACCAACATCTCACACCATCATCACTTTGGAGAATGCATGAGAGAGTAACAGTGACCACTATGGAGTGGAGCATCAATAAGTACTTTTTTGTTTTAATTTAGTCATTTATTTCATTTATGATGCATAATATGGTGGTAGTTGGGCAATCTCACCATTTTCCTAATTTGTAAAATGTCAAGTTTGCCCACAAAAATGGTAGGAATGCCATGAGATCAATGATCATGCTAACCTTTTGATGGGATCATGGGTCAAAATGGCAAGATTACCAAGGTAATGGTGAATTCTTGTTTGTGTGTGTTTTTTGCCTAATCAAATGGTAAATTTGCCAAGATCTATGGGATTGCCTTTACAATTAATGGGAATGACCTGTTGAATGGCAAGATTGTAAAAATTAGTGGCATCATGCTACAAAGTAGTAAGAACATCCTAGTAAATGGTGAGATCACCAAAACAATAGAGAAAATGTACAAGAAGATATAATGGGGCCCATAAGAGATTAATCAAGGCATACAATTATAAGAAGAGAGAGTGAGGCCATAGATGATTGGTCTAAGCCTCATAATTAGAAGAATGTAGTGAATGATAGGAAAGATAATTGTCTTGATGCCCTATGTTTGATTTACAATAACAAGTTGCAGTCATCACATCATAGGAGTGGTTCCCCTAAGTATTTTGGTGATAGGGGCTTGTGATAGGTAAGTTCATGGGCATCTTAGTAGTATTGGATCTGTATCACTTGGCCTGAATGCCAGTGATCCACATAGATCATATTTGTTAGCACTAGTAGAGAGGTGGTATTTGAAGACATCAACTTTTCATCTACTTATTAACTAGTCCATGGTGACACTAGAGGATATACACTATATTCTATGGGTGCTTATGTGAGGACCTGAGATTATTTATATGGGGGAAAGGCAACTATCCATGTTAAATGACCTACTAGAGGTAGTGGATCAGGAGATTATTGATGAGTGTACAGACATGGATGTACTAGAGTATTTTTCTTGGAACCTAGAGGGTGGAGTAGGATAAGGGATATTTCCCTTAGAGGTGGTGGTGTTGATATCTCTTATCAACATCCTTTTATTACCTAACAAGATAGGATAGTTCTTTCCATTGGTGTTGATCATCATGGTATAATAGATGTTTAATTAGCTAATGTGATTTTATTAAGGACCAATTATTCTTGCACATCTATATAAGGACTTTCACATGCTTGCATATCAAGGAGGGTAAAACATAGGCCATATCACACTAATATAAGTATGGTCCTAAGAACACACAACCATTATGAAGCTAGTGGGGCCTAGATATCAAAAGGGACCAAAAGATCTTGTGGATGGTACCCTATAGGACTAGGTATATAAGTACACTTGGAGGACTTATTGTATTATCAGCAAGTGATTGATGAGATAGGGGATGGAAACTTAATATTGTACCCCTACTTAGGGACATAGTGGCTATGGATTGAGGATCCATTTGTGATTGGGTACATGATCACGCCATGTTATATCATAGGGTGCCATGATTATGTGGTGGAGAGATGTAGGCTAGATCAGGTCTAGTAATAGTTTGGTATGTATCAGAATGTCCTATAGGGTCCTCACTACTTCAAAGATATGACCAAGGAGATCACAAAGTAAAGGCCACCAGTGCCTAGGGTAGAGGTAATGGTAGACTATGAAGGGTTGTCCATGTTTTATGGGAATACATCAGAGGAGTGTCAAATATAGGGGTTATTTATGCATAAACTGTATGGTGGATCAGAGTGAGACCCATCTAACTAATGAGGCTATTTCCCCAGTAGTTAGTCTTATGACAAATATGGGTGTAGATGAGGAGAGGCTAAGGATAGGCCTACATAGTGATATCATTAGGTGTTGGTACAATTATCTATTTTATATGTTATTTCATTATAGGTGGTATACCCTCATGTATATAAAGATACCATAGATAATGTAGAGATATCCAAGTTAGATAGTCATGATGTGGATATAGGGGATGCCCTAGGGAGTTATGCAAGCCATGCGATAGGTTTAGGAGAGGAATGGCCCTCCAAGATAGGTATAAGTACAATATCAATATTAGGAGGGTAAGGGCCCTCTTGCATAGTGAGGTCCATGGAGGAATAGGATTTGATTAATATACTCTAGAAGGAGATTATTTCATTCCTCTTAGAGATTGAAGGCTTACATAGTATTATGGATGGGTTAAAGGCATAGTTAGTTATGGTTCAAGGAGAGACCACTAGGTTATAGGGTCTCATTATAGCCATGGATGCATATATTTTTGGTCTCAGAGGATAGGTGTCATAACTAGTATGGGTTTGATCCTTGTTATCCACATGAGATGTGGAGTTTATGATAACAATTATCAAGTGATATTTGGCTAAGGTAGAGGCTCAGAGGTTGATGTAGGAGAGGGATGAGGCTCATCATGCTGGGATGGATATAGGGGTAGGATCAATTCAAGCCTTGGATAACATGATTGTGGCCAAGGATGATTCCTTATATGTGAATGATGATGTTCTATATGCCAAGGATGAGATAACCTATTAGAGGTGAGCATATGAAGTGGTAGTTCTTGTGGAGCAGAGAGTTCCTATAAGGAGTATACAAGGTCATAGCTAACTAGACAAACCTCTAGGTCCAAACATGAGATAGATTTATAGTGATTTATTACACATCCAATGGCACAGTGGGTATTCATGGATCCTCCACCACCACTACCACTATAAATGCCTGCATCTAGGATGGGTTAGAGTTTTTAGTAAAGTCCTCCCAAGGATGAGCATGATCAAAGCTAATTTTGTTACCTCTGCTTTTTGTATTTATGATATGTATAGATACTCTCACGATGTATAAAACATGATTTTGAGATATATATATATATATATATATATATATATATATATATATATATATATGTGACATCTATTTTTGACTTATTATTACTTGTACATGGACTATTAATATTCTTTTATTGTCACATGTTTTCATTTATGTTGCTCTTGTGATAGTATATTTGGGATATGTTAGTTTCAAAAGATGCACATCCTTAGTTAGCACATGGATATTGATGCATTATTTATGCTTTATGTATAACTAGATGTTATAATATATTTTAGGAGATGCACATCCCAAACTAATCATATAAATAGTCAATTAGACTCACAGTGTATGTCAAGAGATGCACGTCTTGCATAGTGTTTTGTTTGTTTTCAAAAGTGGCCTAAAATATATCTTGTGTTAGGAATTGGGTATAATGATTTTTAGTGATACATTGACTTTTGGACTTGGATCATTTAGTGTTTACTATATCAAATTGAAATTATGCATGATAAGTATGAGTAACTCATAATAACATTGTCCTTTTGTTTTCACTTGACTAGTGCAAATGTGAATATTTATAACTAAGGATAATGATAAAAAATATCAAAATCAAAGTTACAACTATTTACATTTAAATAAAAATACAAAAATGTAACCTAACTTTAAATCAAGATATGAGCAATCAAGATTTAAGTAGGAACAAGAATGTATAAAAATCAAAACAAGAACAAATTGTTTAAACAAACTAAAATCAAGATATGAGTAATCAAGATCCACATGTATTAACAAAATATTATTTTAAAATAAACAAATAATAAAAAAAGATAAATATAAATGTAAAAAATTAAGCCTAAGTAAGAGTTAGACTCAAAATGTTGACAGAATGTATTTAAACACACAAGAACAAAAATTAATAATAAACAAAAACAAACAGTAAGACAAAATAAAAACACAATAAAACATGAAGAAAAAAATTAGAAGACACTCAATAAAAATGAACAAATGACAAAATAACAATAGAGAAATCAACTCAAAATAACAATGAAAACACAGTAAAACACCAATAAATAAAATAAAGACAACACAATCTAAGTATAAACTAATGAATAAAAAGTAAAACACCAATAAGAATAAATAAAGAGATAAAAAATTCAACAAAACAATAATAAAAAATCAAATAAACACACACAAACAAAGGTTAATCATAATGTTAGTGCAAACAAAGAAAAAATAAAGTGTTCATGTATGTGTAATAGAGGCATTACACTCTGCGACAAGGTGACCCCTAATCTAATAAATAATGATACTAGTATAATGAGATTAAAAAAATTAAGATAAATTTTCCCCCAAGTGATAGGTAAACAAAAACACAAAACAAAATGGAAAAAAGAAGAAGAAAAGGAAGGGGTGGTTGAGATAACTTCAAATCCACAAGGCAAGTGGACATTGTCTACATAGTTCCATGGTTGCGAGATCCAACATGAAATTTATGCCAAATGTAGTTCTTCTAGGATATGGGATAAAATAAAATGATGATAAGAAAACATGATTGTATTATATAGGAACAAGTAAATGAGATTGCAAAATGGCAAGAGCGTGAGAGATAATTACTCACAAAATGGTAAGATCATAAGATATTTAGCAAATATTTTTGGAATTTTCTAATCATCTCAACTTGATTGAGATTTATGAGATACTAAACTATCCAACTCTTAAAATGGTGAGAATGTGAGAGAAGAGTAAATAAAGGTTCACGACAATTTTTTTCTTTTTATTGATTAGTTTCTATGGTTTTGGGTATTTTTTGGATAAGTAACAAAAATTGAATATTAAAAAAGGTACAAGGAACTACCCAACTGAGGAGATACACTTCCAAAGATAAGATTCCAAAAAATTGCTAAATCAGCTACAATGTGGATCATGAATATTAATAATGGTATAGAAAACTACTGAGCTAAGAAGTTACACATCCACAGGTAAGTAAAATAGCTAAAGTAGATGTATCAATACTCATGATCCTATCAAGGCAACCATGCCTACCAAACAACAACAAAATCATAACAGAATAGTTTCCAGTCCATTCATTAGGCAAAAACCATGTGTTTACATATCCTTGTCAACTTGTCTACAAAAAGAAGTTGTGAAATTTTATTTAAGCTGAAATGCTTTTTATAAGAAGTGTTGAACATCTCCATAATGCCTATGAGTCATA
Organism: Torreya grandis; assembly: GCA_037957365.1. Taxonomy (NCBI): domain Eukaryota; kingdom Viridiplantae; phylum Streptophyta; class Pinopsida; order Cupressales; family Taxaceae; genus Torreya; species Torreya grandis. The sequence goes on from JARHVA010001269.1 coordinate 1,093,935, forward strand.
ATCAAGATCATAATTGGTTATGGGATATAATGGTCCAAGTTACTGTAGAGTAATTTCCTACTCTACGTCGTATTTAATTATTTTTTGATTCGAGCACTGCAATTTTGGTTCTTCGGGTGAAGCGGCAGAATTTTGAAGCAGAGGGCCAATTCATTTTGCCCAAGTATTGAGATGCAGTGGAAGCTGCCAAGTGTCACCCTCTGAGCAAGTTTTTTTCCCCTTGTTTCCTTCATCTCATTTTTACCTGAGTATTAGTTCAAGTGGATGCTGCCAAGCATCACTTTTCAAGAGACAAAGCCCACAGTTGGCATCCCTCGAGTCACCTTTTTGTAACCTTTGAGAACCATGGATCATGCCACATACCTAGTAGTAGTTAAGAAAAATGCACCATGCATCAGCATCCGTGTCTCATATCAGCGTCCGGACTTCATTCAGAGACTTTCACCATAAGGCAGCAGAGAAGATGGAAAGTGCCAAGTGGCAGTTGCGGAGGCCCTGAAAGACCTTTTTGGAGAAAAATCGCAAGCCACCACATGTTGGCATTCAGGAAGCCATGAGTCCAATGCTTTCCATTCAATGCACAAAGGCATCATTGTATTTTTCTCAAGTGCCACAAAGCAGCAGATGCTACCAAGTGTCACTCTCTGGGTCCCCCTCTATTCCATCCATAAAAGAAGCAGAAGATGCCACTTATCTTCCTCGAAGCCACGAAAGCTGCCAAATGTTTCCATCCATAAGAGTCTGATATATGCCCCTAATGATACCACGACATAGCCAAAGGGGAGTGGAAAGAGCCGTGTGTCTTTGATGAATCAGGTGAAAGGTGCCAAGTGTCATTTTTCAGTGTAGTCTAGGTGATCAAGGGGATTTTCAAAAAATTGACTAAGTGTCCTCTCCTATTTCAAACATAGCAGAGTGTTCTGTGTATCGGTTGCCAAAAGTGAAATGGAGGGAAAATTAGCTAGAGTTAATTTGAGTAGATGAAACAGTTCATCGGGTAGATTTTTGGAGCCACCCACAGCATTGAAGGTGCCATCTGTTTGTCCCCTATGAGCAAAGGACGGAGAATATTATGCGGGAAAGAAAGTATAGGGAGACATCTGGGGATATAAAATAAGAAGAATTTTAAAATCTAAAAAAAAGGAGGGGGTAATTCTCATAGTTTTAGACTTTCAGAGTTTTTGACCAATAATATCATTTGCTTTTGTTACATTTTCCTGAGTTGAAAGGTTTATATAACTATGTGTGTTTCTACATCTTTTGTATGACTGGAAGATTCAATAAGAAAATTGAACACTATGCCCTTGTTGATGTTATCTGTGTCATTTTCAAAGTAGTCTATGTTGTAGATTTTCTAGTGTTGTGATTGGAAATGTTATTTGCTTCTATCCCATTTTCTGGAGTCTAAAGTTCTACATAACTGTGCATGACTTCTATGCCTCTAATGTGATTGGAAGATTCTATTAAGAAGATTGAACACTATGCATTTGTTGACAACTCCTATATCTCAACAAAAGACTCCCCTGTTGTGAGCCTCTATTTCTATTATTTCGATCTTTTACATTGATCATGCACTTATCTGCTCTTAAATGTAATAGAATCACATAATAGTTTCACTGTGCTCAAGTTAGGATTAGGATTACTCTCAGGCACATCACCATAGTTAGGTTTCAATTCTTGCATTTTGCATTTTTGTTTAGTCTCCTATACCTTTTCCCCAACACCAAATACAAAAGAAGAGACCAACTTCTTTAAAATATGGAGGTTGTTTTCAAGCCACATTATCCCACAGCTTGAAACTTCCCATTGTTGTTGATTAAGATCTAGTGCCATTTTAAGACATCAACAGTTTTTGGCATGCCCGGTGGGACCAATATTTCAAGGAGTTGAAGAATTTTGGTGCATTCTTCAACCAATTTGCCTTTGGAGGTTTTTATCGACACCAACAATGACTCTGCATCACCAGCCAATCAAGCAGTATCGTCAAGAAATCCCTTTGGTATGTATAACTTTGTAATTCATAGCTGTGAGTCTTATTCTCCTTCAAATATGTTTTATCGAGAACAAGCTTCTCCTAGAATCATGTCGAATAATGAGGATGCATATTGTTATGAGCCACATCAGTCTTATGCCCAGTCCCCCCAATATGTCTCATCCCATGTTGAACCTAACCTTATTTTCACTCTCAAAAAAGCATTGTTGGGATTTAAAAAATATATGTTAGAGCTTGATAACAGAAGGGGATGTGGTCAAGAAATTCCTTGTCAGGTCATCTATCAAGTGAGGGAGGCAATAGACCTGATCAAAAGTAAGTGGGATCCCATTAAAAGGGCATATTGGCAAGAGCTTACATATGAAATGTTAGATGTGTGTGGATTGATTGCATTTATAGAAGAGAGGCTAGGCATTCATGAGAACCAACCTTATCAAATCTACCAAACTTCATATCCATGACCACAAATTCTAGATCAGGCATATGCCACCCCTATTCATGGGCATGGTCAAAATTGTCAAGGTCAATTCCCTAATAATGCAGATCCCATGTCAGTAGCAAGTCAGGATGACCCCGGACCCTCACTTCTTCCTCAACTCTCCCCCACCATTCCTCAAAAGGCTCCTCACTTCCATGAAAATTCCTATGAGCCCGCTTCAGAAGAAACTTCTTATACCACTCCCCAGATCTTTCAGCATGATGACGAGTCTCTAAGTTGGACCGAAGAGGATGATGAAGTAGCTGAAAACTTTGCAGAGGAGTGCATTTAATTCATGGCTAGTCAAGAGGATTTCATCAGTATAGAGTAGGAGGAGATCACCATAGACTCTCTTTTTTATGAGCAAGAGGATAAGCCGCAAGTTTTTCTTTAACTTCTGATGAGGAGGAGATCATTTCTAATTTTTTCCTCACTCTGTAAGAGGATATGGAGGAACATGGACACTCAACCAAGTCATTGAGATAGGAGGCGTTGAGCAAGTTTTCGATGAAGAAGAAAGCCCTAAGATTCAAATGAGTATGCAGAAGAGATGCCAGCCTTTTAATTCATCCTTGCAAGAGGATGAAGTCATCAAAGAGCATGATGATGAAATAAAGCTGGAATATGAAGAAGATGTGCCAAAAGATAATGGATATCAAAAGGCACAGCATGAAGAACCAATAGCCCATGATTTCTTGATGACACCCAACAACATGAAGAACCAGTATTCGATGGGCATTCAAGGACAAGAAGAGTTCATAGGTGTCGAATACATGTTTTGCTTAGACTCATTCGGGTGCAGGCAAATCTGTGTGGCTAGTGCAGAGAACATTCCATCAATGACATATCTATTGCAATCATTGGTATGGCAACACAAGTTGGTTTGTCATAAAGAGGATGTGGGAAAGTTCATTTTCGATCCCAGAGGAAAATAAGGATTTTAAATCAATGTAGTTAGGTAGTTTCCATTCTCACATTGCTTTGTTTTGTTTTTTGCTTTCCCAATTTTCTTTTAAAATAAGCATTTTAAATGCAGAGTCAGTGTCTTAGAAATTCTTTAATTCTTTATTTTTTGCTACAATAAATGCATCCCTAAATCTTTCAAAATCTCCAAGGTACCTTGCACCGCATAATGTGTCACCTCACTATTTCCTAAAGATTGAGTAGGATTTGCTAATGGTCACCTTAATTTAATGTTATTTGGGACTTGATAGGCCCATAAAAATCCCTTACCAAATTGTAAAGTTTACAAACTCTCAAGCATTCCTGCAAAAATATCTTGCTCATTATGATTGTGGCACCTAGTGAAATTTGTTGTAGCAAGCATGTTTTTATCTTGCAAAAGGTTCATACCAGGTTATTATACAAGAGATTTAGAAATGGTGGGAACATCAAAAACACCTAGGAAGAGAGGAAGGGTGTAGTCCCAATTGGGCCAGAAGAGGAAGAATAGCCTTCACAGCGCCCAGTGTAGATCACTGCAACTTCTCCTCAGGTAGGAATTACTCCCCCTCCTCCCTCTCAATCCATGCCTCAAGCCTTAACATTACCCTATTTCTCCCCCTCTGTTCCCAGAAAAATGCCCCTCTAACTCACCCCAAGCTAGCCAATGGTTATCCAATATGGCCTGTCACAAGGATTTCCCTTTGTAGGGGGATATATTGCATCCCCTTCCACTTTCCAGATGTAGGTTGATGCCTCAAGGAAGGCAAGAGAAGCCCGATTAGAGAAGAAGAGGAGTAAAGTGAATAAAGTGCCAGTAGTGCCACATTTAAGGTCACAATTTGACCCCATTCAATAGCAGCTGATGGTGACCCATTTGTCGCCCAACATTGCCAAGCTGAGCGAACAAATGCAGTCAAAAGACTACAACATGAACGTAGTGGCCATCGACATGTCCCTGTTCAGGCCTCAAGATAGAGTCGAGCTCATGATCAAATCCACTTCTGCAGTCAAAGAAGATTATTTGAGGATATCAAGGAGACTGTAGAAGATGGAGGCCAACTTGGCCATGAAAAAGGCAAACTGCAATAGTTTGGCCAAATAAATAAACTAGAAGGACAATGAGGTAGCTAGTCTACAGAAATAGCTGTAAGATATTGTTTCCCTCTAGACTTAATGGGTAATTCAGGCCCAAAATGATTCTCTAAAAGCAGAGCTTGAACTTGCCAAGGGTGCAGCAACAACTCTAAGATGGGAAAATGCAACATTGCAGGGAAGAATTGAAGGACTCCAACTGCAGGTTACCCAATCACAGAAAGGGTTGTTGGAAGAATAGAACAAGGGTGCAACTTTTCAAGCCCAGCTCTAAGTAGAGCAACAGTAGACCACACAACTAGTAATTGAGTTGGCCAATAGGCCAAGAGGTATCAAAATGGTGTAGCTAGTGAAGGAACTCTACAAGTCAACATGGGAGAGAATCTCTTTGGAGATTCTCTAGCTTAGGCCACTTTTCACCTTCCTACACCACACATAGCAACTATGTGAGATAGTCAAGAATCTAGTATAGAGCGCTTTGGCCACTATCTCTTAGAGAGTTGCAAACTCTCATTCTTTGCTAGAGAAGCTCTACAGCTCAAGGGATGCAACATTGGTAGCCACAGGGATTCTTGATAGAATGGCTATCATGAAATAGGTCAGTGAGGAGCTCAGTCATAATGCCATAGCCAACAACTATAGAAGCTATCTTGATGTCATCGAAGAAGGCATCGACAAAATGAGGCAACACATTGAAGATCTGGTGCAACTGGGCCTTCCTTCCCCATTTCTAGATTCAAGGATGGTGCTGCTGGTGGATCAAATCCATCCATTGATGTTGGCCAGGCAAAGGGATCAAATAGTTTTTCAGAGCTTGTGGGATGATTCTCCAACCTATGAGGTCAAAAATGTTCTAATCCCTATTTCTAGCTAGAATCCAAGCTAAAAGCCACTGCCCAGATCCTGCAAACCTTTTCACACAAGGATCTCATTAGCTTGGATTTGGCTTTTGACGAGTTACAGAGAAAGGAAGGATTATCTAACCATGAGTGGTCTATCTTTTAGACAGCTCTTTTGAAGCTGTAAATTTTGAAATTTTGATCGAGTGGGAGTCAGGTTATTTTTAAGCAGGCTCAAAAGCCCTGATGGTCACCAATAACTATAGAGTAATTTCCTACTCTACGTTGTATTTAATTATTTTTTGATTTGAGCACTACAATTTTGGTTTTTTAGGTGAAGCGGTAGAATTTTAAAGCAGAGGGCTGGTTCATTTTGCCCAAGCATTGAGATGCAGTGGAAGTTACCAAGTGTCACCCTCCGAGCAGGTTTTTTTCCCCTTATTTCCTTCATCTCATTTTTGCTCGAGTATTAGTTCAAGCAGATGCTGCCAAGCATCACTTTCTAGGAGACAAAGCTAACAGTTGGCATCCCCCAAGTCACCTTTTTGTAACCTTCAAGAACTGTGGATCATGCCACATACCCAGTAGCAGTTAAGCGGAACACACCATGTGTTAACATCCACGTCTCATATCGGCGTCTGGACTTCATTCAGAGACTTTCACCATAAGGTAGTAGAGAAGACAAAAAGTGCCAAGTGGCAGTTACGGAGGCCCTAAAAGACCTTTTTGGAGAAAAATCACAAGCCACCATGTGTCAACATTCAGGAAGCCATGAGTCCAATGCTTTCCATTCAACGCACAAAGGCGTCATTGTATTTTACTCAAGTGCCACAAAGCAGTGGATGCTGCCAAGTGTCACTCTCTGGGTCCCCCTCTACTCCATCCATAAAAGAAGTAGAAGATGCCACTTATCTTCTTCGAAGCCACGAAATCTACCAAATGTCACCATCTATAAGAGTCCGATATATGCCCCTAATGATACCATGGCACAGCCAAAGGGGAGCGGAAAGAGCTGCGTGTCTTCGATGAATCAAGTGGAAGGTGCCAAGTGTCATTTTTTGGTGTATTCTAGGTGATCAAGGGGATTTTCAAAAAATTGACTAAGTGTCCTCTCCTATTTCAAACATAGTAGAGTGTTTCGTGTATCAATTTCCAAAATCAAAATGGAGGGAAAATCGGCTGGAGTTAATTCAAGTAGATGAAACAGTTCATCAGGTAGATTTTTGGAGCCACCCACAGCATTGAAGGCACAGTCTATTTTGTCCCCTATGAGTGAAGGATGGAGAAGATTGCATGGGAAATAAAGTATAGGGAGACATCTGGGGATATAAAAGAAGAAGAATTGTAAAATCTAAAAAAAAGGAGGGGGAATTCTCATAGTTTTTGACTTTCAGAGTTTTTGACCAATAATATCATTTTCTTTTGTTACATTTTCTTGAGTTGAAAGGTTTATATGACTGTGTGTGTTTCTGCATCTTTTGTATGACTAGAAGATTCAATAAGAAAATTGAACAATATGCCCTTGTTGATGTCATCTGTGTCATTTGCAAAGTAGTTTATGCTGTAGATTTTCTAGTGTTGTGATTGGAAATGTTATTTGCTTCTATCCCATTTTCTGGAGCCTGAATTTCTACATAATTATGCATGACTTTTGTGCCTCTAATGTGATTGGAATATTCTATTAAGAAGATTGAACACTATGCCTTTATTTACAATTCCTGTGTCTCAGCAAAAGACTCCCCTATTGTGAGCCTTTGTTTCTGTTATTTTGATCTTTTACATTGATCATGCACTTGTCTGCTCTTAAATGTAATAGAATCACATAATAGTTTCATTGTGCTCAGGTTAGGATTAGGATTACTCTCAGGCGCATCGCCATAGTTAGGTTTCAATTCTTGCATTTTGCATTTCTGTTTAGTCTCCTATCCCTTTTCCCCAACACCTAATACAAAAGAAGAGACCAGCTTCTTTAAAATTTGGAGGTTGTTTTCAAGCTGCATTGTCCCACAACTTGAAACTTCCCATTATTGTTGATTAAGATCTAGCACCATTTTAAGACATCAACAGTAACAATGGTCTATAATGGAAGTAAAATGGGCTTTATCGTGATAAATGATCCAAAGTGAAAATGGTCCATGGTTACAATTGTTCAAGATAGTAAAAGAATATTTTTCAAGGTAGAATGGTTCAAGATAAAATAAGTGAAAATAAAAATTATCCAAAATAAGATGGTCTATAATATAATAGTGGGATAAATGACTTCAGCACAAGTTTCCCCCAATATTTCTTATAGACAATGGTTCAAAAGGTTGTCAAGCATAAAACCTCTTGAGATGTAAAATTGTCATGGGATCTAGGAGATCTTCACCATTTAGAATAGACAATTGGTATGCCCCCACTCCATAATTTGTTATGACTATATACAGACACAACTAATTGGGTTGAAACTTACCCTTGTTCTCACACTCAGCATTAGTGTTCTTTTGGTTCTCCTTCAAGACCAAATCACTAATTTCAAACTCTTGAGAGATAATGAGATTGTTATAGATTTTATGCAATCTATTTTAATATGCTTTCAAGTTGTCCAAGGAAGCCAAATACTTGCCATCAAGGAGTTCAAGCTCTTATAACCTAGAAACTCTATAATCTTCAATGTTCTCAAAGGATACCTATAGTGAAGGTAGTTAAATCTCAACTAAAAAATAGATTTTACGCCATAAATAAGGTAGGATGGAGTGGGTCCTATTGGGATTCAATGAATAGTACAATAGGCCTAAAGGGTAGGAAAATTTTGCAAGTGCAAATTACAGCTAGTGTCATTAACAATCTTATTTAGTATTGCAATAATGGTTTTGTTAGATTCCTTGACTTGACCATTACCTTACAAATTATATGGTGTGGATTTCTTATGCTTGATTTTAAACATGGTGAAAAGAGCTTTAACATCTTAGTTTATAAATGATCTACCATTATCAGATATAATACCTATTAGGATACCATATCAACAGATGATGTGGTAATGGATAAATTTGGAAATCTACTTCCTAGTAATGTAAGTAGATGAATGGCCTTAATCCACTTAGTAAAATACTTAGTAGTAGTGAGAATGTTCTTATGACCATTAGAAGAGGTTGGGTTGATTTTCCTTATGAGATCAAGGCCCCACATGGATAACGACCATCGTGTAGTGATCGATTGGAATGGCAAAGAAGGTGTGTGTATCAAATCACCATGTTGTTGGTAGGCAACACACTTCTTAATGTGATTGAAAGCATCTATTTCCATATTATTCCAATAGTATCCTATCTTGAGGAGTTTCTTGGCTAAGACTACACCATTGATGTGGTCCCCACATATTCCTTCATGAAAATTCTTAAGTGCTAGCTTGGATTATCTTGAATATAAATAATCAATAAGTTTTCCATCATAGCCTTTATGATAAATCATGTTTCCAAGGAGTGTATAATAGGCTATGTGATGAAGGAATAGTTTCTAGTGATTATGTGAAAGGTCAAGCGGAAAGACTTGGTCATGGAAATATTTTTAAATGTTTTGAAACCAAGGTAGTTCAGGTGGAGGATTGGGACTAGAGATGGTACATACCCTCTATGAATCTACCAATACATGAGCATCATATAGAATATTTTCAATGAGAACTGATACTCTTTAACACTACTAGTAATCTATATCATGGACCTAATTATTGTCATAGCATTGATGGATCTATTATTGGCCCATGGTACATGTTAAAATTGTAGGGATTTAAAGTGAGTCTTGAAATTATACACAATGTGCTTGTAGGGAACAATCTTGTTATCTCAAGTGTGAAATTGATATGTGGTTTGATTAATAATCAATTGAGATCCCCATAGACCATTAACTATTAGATATCCCACTGTACTGTAAGATGAAGTCCTATGATAAGGGTTTCATACTCAGTCATATTGTAGGTACATTAAAAATTAATATAAATATATTTGGGAATCAGATCCCCTTGTGTTGTAATAAACAAAATATCAGCCCCATATCCATGGGATGTAAAGGATCCATCAAATAATAACTTCCACTATTCAGGTTCATGTATCACTTCATCTATATCATAATAGAATCATTTGGAAATTCAAATGTGAGTGCTCAAGTGTCTATAATATGAGGTTCTGCAAGTTGATCTATAATAACCTACCCCTTGATAGCATTTTGATTTTGATACTCAACATCAAATTTGCTTAAGATCATGATGCATTTAACCATGCAACCTATAAGAGTTACTTTGGATAGTAAATACTTGAGAGGGTCCACTTTAGTAATGAAAATATTTTTATTATTTAGCATGTAGTGTTGTAAATTTTGGGAAGTTAACACCATTGCTAAATAATCCTTATCAATAAGATTATAATTATGTTCATAGACCACTAGTGTGTGGATCAAATAGTAACTACATGTTCCTTTCCATGCTCATCATGTTAGGCCAAGAGTACCTCTAATGCATGTTTACTAGATGAAATATAAACAATTAATCATTGTCTAGGTGTTGAAGGTCACAAAAATTGCAAGTTGGCCAAGTATGTTGTGAGCTTCACAAATGTTGACTTACATTAAACATCCCATTAAAAAGTGACCCCTTTCTTTAATAGGTGTGTAAATGGGTGCCATTTATATTTCAATTATGAAATGAACCTGTGAATATATTGAATCTTTCCTTATAGGATATGGAGCTATTTGAGATTAGAAGGTGGATGCATTTCCATAATGGCCTTGACCTTATCATGATCTAATTCAATCCCTATTAGTGACACAATGGATCCTAGTAACTTTCTTGAAGTGATGCCAAAGACATACTTCTTAGGATTCAGATGAAACTTGTACTCATGAATCCTCTCAAAGATTCCTCATGAAACATCAGGATATCCATCATGTGTTGTTAATTTTTCTAATATTTCATCAACATAGTCCTCAATAATATTGTACATCATGTCATGGAAGATGATAGCCATAGCATGCTAAAAGGTGGATCCAACATTCTTCAAGTTGAATGGCATGACTTGGTAATAGAACGTTCCCCGTGATATGGTGAACATAGTTTTCTGTTGGTCTTATGAAGCATTTTGATCTTATTATATCTTGAAAATCCATCCATGAGGTATAAAAACTCATACCCAGTAGTATAATCAACATTCATGTCAATATTAGGTAGAGCAAAATAATCTTTGGGACATGCCTAATTGATACCTCTAAAATTAGTATAAATGTGTATACCCTATGGCTTTTTGATTACTAAGACTATGATTGATATCCATTCAGAATAGTCTAGTCTGATGAAACATCTCCCTATAGTTTTCCCAATTTTGCTTTTATCAAAAATGTGATGTATGGATGAATCTTTCTCAATTTATATTTGACCATCTTAACATCTAGATGGATAACAAGTTGATTCACAACTAATTTAGGGTCTAAGCTTGGATATCAGAATAATCCCATGCAAAGATATCAATAAAATCCCTCAAAATGGAAAAAATGTAGTCGTGATCTTCATCAATGAGGGAAGATTCAAGATAAATAATCTTTTGATCTTCATAATTTCCTAGGTTCACTTCAGTGGTGTTTTCTACGAGTGTAGAACCATCTTCTATAATAGTGGGTAGTGTTTGATTTTGATCCTCCTCTTTCACTTCAACTTCTGGTTGTTCTTCTCAAAGATCTGGATAATGAGATGAATCTGAGTCTATCAATTCAAGTAATGGCCAACTAGAAAATGTCTTTATAAATTCAAGAGTAAGACACTCAAAGATTTTATGTTGTTTAGATTTGATATTGTCACTTATAGAGCTAGGACTTGGTGGACACTATGCTTCATTTGGAGATGAACAAACTTCCCCATCCAAAACTGCCTAAAATAGATTTTCGCTCAAGGGATTATCTTTCTCTTTACTTTTTCCCTCATTAACAAGTACCTCAAATAGCTTTTCACCTAAATATCTCAATTTTTTATCTTTTTGATGACCAAGAAAGTTTGGTTGATATCCAAGGTAGGCAGAAGAGTCCAAAGAGAATTCAAAGCCTTACTTATGATCACCAATGGGAAATCCATCTCTGAGTCCCATGTACTTAATAATAGATTCCTCATTCTAAAATTTGTCAAGGAGTATAATAGAATCTTATTGGTTCCAATCAATGAGGTCATGATGGTAAAGGCAAAGGGGATAATGGGATGTGATATTTATAATAGAGTTAGAGTCAAATAGGTTAATGTTAGCAAGCTCATCGTAAATTCTATAATGGGACATTACATTAATACCAAGAGTCTCATTACTAGTCGATTCAAAATAATCACTATCAAAATATATGAGGTCACCCCTAAGCGGTATAAATCCAAGACCTTGACTCATATTAGGTTTACCAACTAATAATGGTTCTAGGATTCCTTGATCTCATGGCCTAATGCCTTTAATTGTATAATCAAAGTTGTCCATGATCTAATTAGGGATAAGATACTTAATTTTTTTTTTTAAATTAGAAAGGCCCTTAGAATATAACTAGTCTCCTTCAATAAAGGCTTCCTGATCCTGATTTGGTGAAGTTGTTGGTATATATACCATTTGTGGTTTTTGTGTACCTTTCTTAATTTTCTAAATCATGTTGGGTCTATAAGGGTTTCAAGAAGGCTTGGGTTTGTTTGCCAAAAAATTTAGGAAATTTAGGTACATTATCAATTTTAAAGGCATCTTTCAGATGGTATATGGAAATGTTTGTGTCCTCAATAATGACTTGTGTAAGTGTTGTAGGGAATGGATCAGTAAAAGTGGAAATAAAGTCACTTGGGTTGATATAATTAGACTTGGGTGGTTATAAAACTGCGTATCTATTCTTATTTTCTATGAATTTAGAACCAAGGTAATAGTTATAATTGTGAAATTTAGCCTCTAGGATTTTGTAATATAGGTAGATTTGTAGATCAGCAAGAATGGTAACTGCAATCCCATCATGGGGGAACTTGAGGAAATGATTCAAGGTGGATGGTATAGCCTATACTTAATGTACCCAAATATGAAAAAGAACTATATTATATATCAATTAAATGTCCATAATATGGCACAAAGTATGATGGGATACAAACCTAACAATGATTGGCAAACAGATAGAAAATTCCCTTTTAGTGTTATCATATGCCTTGATTGTTATTGTTTTAGGATATATGTCCTTGGTAGTATAACCCAATAATTTTATTAACTTTAGTAACACTATGTTCAATCTTGAACCATTATCTATAAGGACCTACTTGATTTTGTGATTTTCTATAATGACCCCAATTTACAAGGGGTTGTTATGGCTAGGACAAAGAGTAGACATATCTCTCTAATAAAATGTAATTTGTCAAAAAGGAGATATATGCCCTACAAGTGTCTAAAACTTTTTAGGTTTAATTTCCTTAGGAATAGTGTACTTTTAAAGGAAGTCATTCAAAATAATTTTATAGACTTCTAACATATGTAAGAGATCTAAGATAGAAATTTACATGAGGGTTTTACTTAGTTATTCTGATATACTTTACAAAATTTCAATATAAGTACATGAGGGTTTATCCTAAGATGGATTAATATTTAGTTTTGGATCTAAAGTCACAATGTTAAAGTTTTATTTAGGGTTGAAAGAGTGCAAAGGGCCCTAGAGCATGACTCGTGAGCATCTAGTTATGACTGCATAATTTTGAGCTGGCAAGGAGTCTTTATAATTAGAATAAGAATTCAAAGGGCCTTGGATGGTGAATCACAATCATCTAGTTATGTTTTAATAAGTTTGAGTTGGCAAGGAATCATTATAATTGAAATAAAGTGGTAGTCTATAAATAGTAACCCATTAAATCCAAGCCATAATGGAATTACTTGAGCTGGATACAGTGTTACTTGAGGAAGAGGGCATTGACCCTATAATGGGTGGTATAATAATTCATGTTGGAATAAAAATGATTTATAATGGGTTTGAATCAGTCTTCAAAACATTTCTTATCAATTTCACTTAAACAATCATGAACCATTCAAATAAGCACATATATCTGGCAAGCATAATCACATATCCACATAAGCATAAAACACAAAACACATCACATATGTGGAAAACCAACAAAGAGAATAAAATCCACAAATTTCTACAAATGGAATACATTCCTATAATACAAACACCAAATTTAATTAAGCACCAACTTCACATGAAGGACCAACCCCAACTAGATAAGCACCAACCCATTTAGGCTTTAGCAAGCACCAACTTGTAAAGAGGCACCAACCCATAGACAAATTAGTGAAAATTAATCCACTTATAAACTTTCATCACCTTCATAAAACCTTTTTTCTCAAACAATAGATTATTATCACCTTCATTATCTCTTCTCGCTATTCTATCCCTCTCAAACTACCTTCTAGGCTTCTTCACTAAATTAGGTCTATTTCAAGACAAATTAGATCATATGACCTTGATAGTCATATGTATGCCCATTTTCATATCTTCATAAAAATTTATTTATACTCTTATTATGGTCTAAAATACCTTATTATACTCAACAATGTGATATATCATTCACATTCTCTCATGCACACTACAATATGCCTTAAATTGCCTTTTGTTTATACAAGTCTATTGCTCATATCCCTCTTAGTCAGATGCACACACTTGCATAAATTAATTACCCTTTAAATAGGTCTTATATCATGTTTCATACATGAATCAATAATTTTAATAGGTTGCTCACATCATATAGGACCAAAACCTCTTTTAGGCTTTAAAGAGACCTAATTCAATTAGGCCTTCATTAGCACATGTTACCCTTTGATCTCTTTGAAACAATTCAATATTCACACATGATAGTAATATATCATATAATAATAAAATTTACCTATCCTAATCTCATCTAGGCTCCATAAAAAAATTTAGATCCAACCACCACTTGAAGCACACCCTTTGTATTATTCATAATTAGGCCATTTCATACACAAAAAATCTATCTTGAACTACTCAAGATTAAACACAAATTAGATAAACAAACATGGATTTAAATCTCAATATAAAAAATTATGACGTTATAAACATTACCATGTTCTTTATATTTCACAACTCAAGGAAAAAGTACTCAAAACCTTCTCTATAAATAGCCCACTTAGAACTGTTAGAACACTCCAAAACCCAGTCATGAATAACTTGATTTTCAACACCTAAAAGAACACTTACCATGAACATTTATACCTTTAAAATATTCTTTGAAATTTATATACCACTCTCAAATACAATAATTACAAGGTCTAATTTTAAATATTGATCTTTCAGACTAATCATTTGACCTCAGTACACACAGTCAATCCAAAACCAGATAAGCCAATTTAGATTCAACATTTCAATCACTTCCACTAAATATAAAAAATTATACAAAGAATGTATAGGAAATAAAAGTCCCAAAAAAAATACTATATATATATATATATATATATATATATTATATACTTCAACTCAAGACATAGAGTCTCAAACTCATCATTGCAACTTGTTTACCTAGAACTATCAGTTTACCTTAAAGCATAGTCATGGTGGCAATGACCTTCAAAAAATGTATGACAATTTTTAGAGACTTATAATACATGTATATGATCCTATGAGATAATTATACCATTATCATGTATAAATATAATATGTTCAAATGGAAATATTGGTCTTGTGGACCAATCTCATAACCTTATATCTCATTGTCTCATCTAAACCAAATAGGTCAACTTGTGAGTAATGTTTTCACTATAACCACTAACCTCCAAAACTTATATCAAACATGAACATGTCTTAAAATTATTAAAAAAAATATCCATGTACTTGGTTTCATCACTACTTCATGATAACACATTCCTAATCATCTTCTCACTATTGTTTGGGTTTCTCACTATTTCCATCATTAGGCCTGTTAGCAACTCACTAACTTGAATGATAATTTTACCATACTTGAGGGATATGACACATCAAAAAACCTTCTTGGACATGAAACATGAGTCTCAAAATTAATCATCCATCCATTTGATACTTTGGCTTGGTCAACTTTGACTGCTACAGTAAATCTTTAAGAAATGTGCACTTTCTTATAGGGTCTACTCACACACTTGAAAACTTAATCACACTTGGAGGTGCCTAAGAGAGTTTTAAATAACATCCAATCACTTTTATAGTTATTTAAGACCATTATTATCTATTTTTAACAATATATTTCACATTAGGCCATTGTTACAGTTTTAGAGAAGTGTAACACAAGTTTTGGTGTTAATGATTGTTCATAATGGATTATCCATTAAATCCAAAAATAATGGCTATATATATATATATATATATATATAATCTAGGACCCTTCCTGATATCTCATTAACATCTCATATTCCCATGCAAAGATTACATGTGCCAATGAACACCTAAAATTCCTTTCTAGGTTTGCATGCCTTTATTTTATGTACTCGTGAGACCTCAAAACCACTTTTCATTCCTTTTCCTATATATCCTAACCTAAAAATGTTTGTAAATGATTTAAATAAAATACCTCCCTTTGAAACTACTTACATAATCTAAATCACTCTAAAATATTATCATGACCCCTCATTAGGCCACAATCTTTCTTTTTTCTCTATATTTCTTGACCTACAAACCACATTAGACCTTGAGACTGACATTCATGTCTCTTTCAATGTGTTCTCTACCTTAAATACATACTCAATAAAACTCTCTCATTCTTAAAAAGTTCCATAAATCATACACACTGCAACTTCTAAAACCATTCATTCTCTTTCTTTGGAAAAATACTCAAAAAATCTTCTATGCTTGTCAATAACTACACTTGGAGCTTATGAATAATTTGAATAGCTCCTTCTCAAACTAAGCACCCACCATGCTTCTACTAATAGAATAATGTCTATATAAATCCTATTAGAGTCAATCCTTTCACATGGATTTAAAACAATACAAACTCAAGATATACCTAGATATCCATGCTCTCACAAGACTTAATACCTTTCAAGATCCTATTAGGCTTGATTGGCACCTTAAGCTTGACTTTTTCATTAACTACTTGATCAATAATATGAGTTGATATCAGACATTTCTGACTTGATTTCACATCTAAAGTGTACTCTATCATAGAAAATAGTCCACTTGGGCTTATAGACTGATCATGACTCATATTTACTATCTTTGGTTTCCATACATTCATTTTCCTTCTCTCTTTCACTCTTGGGGATTCAAACTTCTTGTTTTGACTTGATGGCCTTCTAACTCTATTAGGGTAGATTCTTACAATCTGTCCCACATAATGACAATTATAGAAAACAACCTTATTCATACATCTTTACTGATGATTCCTCTCATAAACCCATGCATAATCATTTTTATAATGTCTTCTACACTCTCTTGATCTATGACTAAATTGATTACATACAAAATATTAACCATTAAATGAATTAACATACCTCATAGCATTAGGTTGTTTGATTAGTCTCTTTATGTCAACTTTCTTGTCTTCATTAGCCTTTTCTTTGACTTGAGTTTCCTCCTTTTGGTCTTATTTTAAATTAAGACTTGTATTATCACTTGTAAACTTATGACTACTCAAGATGTTATCTAAAGCATCAATACACTTTTTAAACATCACAAAGGTCTTCCACTTTCTAGATTATTGATCCAACTTAGTTTTTAAAGATTCCATGTCAATTCCATACCCCATACATTCTTGCTCTTTATATTTTAAGTTAGCATTGACTATCCCCATTTGTGCTTCAATCTAATTGATGATTTCATCATACTCCTTAGATTTGTTATTTACTCTCCCCTCAAACAAACCAATTTTATCTTCATAGTCCTTGACTAATGATATTAGTTTGTGATTCTTCATGTTTTAAAAATTCAACTCCTCTAGATCACTCACCAATTCCACCTAAAGGTTTACTTTAGCCTCTTCTTCATCATATTCTTCATCATTCATAAGGTATTTCCCATTTAAGGAACCCTCATTATTTGTTTCTATATCTATGAATAAGGTTTCATTATTGTCATGTTCATGTTCATTATTTTCATCATCACTCTCAGATGTGCTTGTGTCAGTTACATCAGATGATTTATTATCCTCTTTGGTATAAAAACTTTTCTTGTTCTTAAATAACCCTTTCCTACCTTCATACTTCTTGAAATCTTTATTGTTTTTGTTAGGATTATGAACCTTATTATCATATCCATGATTATGATCATGTTCTTCATCATGTTAAGCCTTATCCTTTTTAGGACACTTAGATTCAAAGTGACTAATCTTACCATAGTTAAAACATATGAAAGGCATCTTACCCTTGTACTTACTAGATCCAAAACTCAATTTCCTAGCAAAAATGGCTATTAGTTTATCATCATCAACATCAAAACATACCTCATCCTTGACCTTCTTAGATTTTGACTTATTCTCATCTTTGAATTTTTCTTCCTTCTTGGGAGGTCTTCCTTCATTTTCTCTCATCTCATAGGTAGTCAATATGTCATGAATTCCATCCATTTCCATCTTATCCAAATCTTGCATCTTTTCTATGGTAGACAATTTAGAATCAAATTTAGGAGTTAGTGATCTCAATAAATTTTGAACAACTATAGACTCTTTCACTACTTATCATAATCCTCTAACGACATTGACAACTTCATCAACCTTCAACAAGTAAGATGCAGTGGTTTCATCTTCAAACTTTCAAACTATCTCTAGTGGGTCTACAACTTGGCCATTTTCACCTTTGTGTTTCCTTCATATATAGTATTCAATTTATTCCATATCACCTTTGTTGACTCATAGTGCATCACCTTCACAAATTTTACCTTTGATATTCCACATAGAATCGCATTAATTGCCTTAGAATGGCTCTCACTTTCCTTTTTGCTTGCTACATTAGTTGGGCATGTAAGAGGTGGAGTGTATCCATCCATAATTGACTAAAATATGTCATTACCCATTGACATTAGATATGTCCTCATTTTTATACTCTAAAAATCATAATTATTCCCATTTAAGAATGGAACTTTACTAGTAAAAAAACCACCTTGAGCTTGCTGACTAGCCATCCTCACTTCTAGGATCTCCTTTAGGATATTAGGCCTACTTAAAAATACCTGATATAATACCAAATTTTTGAATCAAAATTACTGAGAGGAAGGGGGTGAATCATTATTTAAAACTTTTCTTATCAATTTCACTTAAATAATCATGAACAATTAAAATAAGCACATATATCTAGCAAGCATAAGCACCTATCCACATAAGCATGAAACACAAGAACACATCACATATGTGGGAAATAATCAAGGGGAAAAAAATCCACTGATATGTACAAATATAATACATTCATATAGGATAAACACCAAATTTATTGAATCGCTAACTTCACATGGAGTACTAACCCCAACTAGATAAGCACCCACCCAACTAGGCTATTGTAAACACCAATATGCAAGGAGGCACCAACACCCTATATGAATCAACACCAACTAAACCAATTTAAACCTTCTATCACCTTCAAGATGCCTTTTTAATGATACAGTAGATGATGATCACCTTCTTTATCTCTTCTCACTATTCTATCCCTCTCAAACTGCCTTTTAGGCTTCTTTGCTTCATTAGGTCTCTTTCACGATAAATTAGGTCATATAACCTTGATAATAATACATAGACACATTATAATATATTCATGAAAATTAATTTATAATCCTCTTATGGTATAAAATACCTTATTCTTCTCAAAAATGTGCTATATCATTTGCATCCTCTCATACACACTATAATAGGCCTAAAACTACCTTGTATTTATACAAGTCTCTTGCTCGTATCCATCTTGGTTGTAAATACACACTTGTATACTTAAATTACCATTTTATTATGTCTTATAACACATTTAATACATTAATAAATCATTTAAATATGTTATTCACAACATATAGGACTAAAACCTCTTTTAGGTCTTAAGGAGACCTAATTCAATTAGGCCTTCATTAGCACACATTACCCTTTGATCTATTTAGAATAATTTAAAACTTAACACATGATATTAATATACCATATAAAAATAAAATATACCTATTATAATCTCATCTAGGCTCCATAAAA
Organism: Torreya grandis; assembly: GCA_037957365.1. Classification (NCBI taxonomy): domain Eukaryota; kingdom Viridiplantae; phylum Streptophyta; class Pinopsida; order Cupressales; family Taxaceae; genus Torreya; species Torreya grandis. Next base: position 1,113,425 of record JARHVA010001269.1, read on the forward strand.
CTTTTTAGATCCAACCACCACTTGAAGCACACCATTTGTATTATTCATAATTAGGCCTTCTCATACATAGAAAGTCCATCTTGAACTATTGAAGATTAAAAAAATTATATAAAAAAATGTAAATAAATATCATTAAAAAAAATTAATGAATTTAAAAACATTACCATTTTATTTATATTTCACAATTAAGGTCAAAATTAGTCAAAACCTTCTCTATAAATAATCCACTCAGAACTGTCGGAACACTCTAAAACCTAGTCATGAACAACTTGATATTCATCACCTAAAATAACACTTCCCATGACCATTATACCTTAAAAATATAATTTTTAATTTATATACCACTCTAAAATATAATAATTATAAGGTCTAATGTCAAATATTGGTCTTATAGACCAATCTTTTGACCTCAATACACATAGTCAATCTAGAACTAGACAAGCCAATTTGGATTCAACATTTCAACCACTTTCACTAAATATAAAACTTTTTAAAAATATTTATATGACATAAAATTCCTAAAAATAAACACTATATATTTTAGATACTTCAACTCAAGGCATAGAGTCTCAAACTCATCACTACAACTTGCTTACCCAGAACTGCCAGTTTACCTTAAAGCATAGTCATGGTGACAATGACCTTCAACACATATATGACCATTTACAAAGAATTATGATGCATTTATATGATCCCATGAGATAATTAGACCATAATTAGGTATAAATATAATATTTTCAAATGGAAATATTGGTCTTACAAACCAATCTCATAACCTTATATCTCATTATCTCATATGAACCAAACAAGTCAACTTGTGAGAAACTTTTTCACTATAACCACTAACCTCTAAAAATTATGAAAAACATGGACATGTATTTCAAGTCATAAAAAACATATCCATTTACTTATTTTTATCACTATTTTATTATAGCACATTCCTAATCATCTTCTCATTATTGCCTAGGTTTCTCACGTTTCCATCATTAGGCCTATTAGCGACGACTAACTTGAATAATTGGTTTAGAATACTTGAGGGATAAAACATATCAATAAAACTTCATGAAAATTAAACATTAGTTTCAAAATTCATGCTTCATCCATTTTTATACTTTGACTTGGTCAACTTTGACTGCTATAATAGATCTCTAAGAAATATGCACTTTTATGTAGTGTCTACTCACACACCTAACAACTCAATCACACCTAGAGGTGCTTGCGAGAGTTTAAAATAACCTATAATATATCTTATAATAATGTGAGACCATGATAATCTATTTTAAACAATAACTTTCACATCAAGTCATTATTAGGGTTTTAGAGAGGTATAACATAGGTTTTGGTGTTAATGATTGTTCATAAAGGATTGTCCCTTAAATCCAAAACCAATTCCTATAGTTTTTATCTAGGAACCTTACCCATATCTCTTTAATATCTCAATTTCCCATTTATATGTTAAACATGCAAATGAACACTTGAAAGTCCTTTTTGGGTTTGTATGCCTTCATTTTATATACTTAAGAGACCTCAAAACCACTTTTCAAGCCTTTTCTTACAAACCATGACCTCAAAATGCATGAACACACTTGAAAAAACATAAAACACATCTAAAAATTCTTACATAAGCTCAAACACTCTAAAATCTTATCATGAACCCTCATTAGGCCACACTCTTTCTCTTTACTCTCTAGACTTTGACCTGTAAATCACATTAAACCTTGAAATTGACCTTCATACCACTTTCCATGTGCTCTCCACCTCACTCACATACTCAAGAAACCTATATCATGCTTAAATATTTCCATACATAATTCATATACCTTGACAATAGATCATGATGCCTTATTAGGCTAGGTAGGGTCTATAAATGTTTTAGTTGCAAACTTGATCGATAGGTCCTACCCTTGTAGGCTCACCCTGAGACTCTCATGAGTGATTAAGAAACCTTATACATACATTAATTCCTATTTGAATTCATCTCACCAAGCCATCATACTTATACCTTCTCACAAGGTCTCTTCATGATATGACTAGTGTCATGACTAGGCTTCTCAAGTACTTAAAACTTGAGAACTAACCTTGAAATAATTTTAAAATTATCTACACTTATCTTGAATGATCACATAATTTAAAAAAACCTCTCACAATATTTTTCTTACCTAATTCACTAAAATTCACTATGCACACATTCTCACAAGGTCTAGAGTAGACTTCTCAAGACACCTTATACTCAAGAACTAGTACTCAAACATGATTTAATGCTCACTTGACCTAAACCTTGACATCAACTAATAGAATAATCATTACATTGCCTTTGAATTATATATAAATAAAGATATATTAGGTTACCTTCAAATTCTATTTTATTACATGGATTCCTTGTCACATCAAGCACACAAGCTCATACCTTAAAGACCACTCACCACGCATCTTCACTAAATGCACCTTGACATCAATGGCATCAACCTTGACATTAATGACATCAACCTTGACATAAATGACATCACTTTGAGAAGCATTGGATAGTTCACAAGATTTGATGGTGATAGTGGTAACATGACTTGTAGAAACACATCCCATGGTGTTATTATAATCATATGGCATGTTATTGTAACCTAGGTTATTGTCATGGGTATTACGATCTTGATTATGACTATGATGATTATGGTTCTAGCCTTGTGTTTTTTGACATTGTTTCTTCCCTTGATTCTAATTATTTCTTATTGGCTGATGATTATGTTTAGGAAATGGGTCTTTATAAATGCCCATGTCTTAATTAGTTTTACATGCCATGTGTTTTACTTCATTTTCACCACTTTTGATCAAGTCCTCTATAAGATACCTCAATTAAACACATCAGTAATTGGCATGGCTGATAACATGATGGAAGTTACAAAAATCATCTTCTCAATACCAATTAGGTTTAGGTTGATCTTCAAGTAATGGCTTTCATATATGGCATACAATCAGATTGGTTGTCACTAGCTGTTAGAACACAACCTCAACTAGTTCTCCTAGTTTTTTGAATTCCATATATTTATTAAATGACCTTTGAGGAGGGTCTCTTTACAAAGTGGTTGATGGATTGGATGAGGATAGTTTCATATTTGGATATGGTGGAGCCTGCACCATTTTCACATGTCTATATTTTGTCACTCCATTTCCTACCATGTTTTTTGTTTTTACTAAACCCTTTAGGTTTTTCCACAATAAAAGTTTGAATAGGTGATTGGGTCTGATTAGACATTTAACCCTATGAATAAATCTTGAAAAGGCCCTTATTAATAAACACCTTCTTAATATGTACACCTTTGTCTATGATCTTCTTGAATGTATTCACACAAGTGCATCATAGATTATGAGCCACCTTATGGTGTAGGTTTTGTGCAAAAATATCATCTAGTTGTTTATCTAGCAAATTGTGTTATAATTATCTAGCTAATGCCCTCCATCCTTGTAGGTATGTTGTGAAGCTTTCTCCATCCCATTGTTTGGCTTTGAACAATTCAACCACGATTATTTCATGATCAATGTTATAAGAGAAATGATTGACAAATTTATTAGATAAATTATTCCAATTTTCCACTAATCCCTTAAGTCATTCGAGGAGACAATCCAAAGCTTTTCCAACCAAATTATGTGTAAATAAGTAAAGCAAATAAACACTGTTATAGGCTACCTATTATAATAGTACAAAAAGGCTTGGATATGTTCTCGAGGGTTACCCTTCCCTTTTTATTTATCAAATTTAAGTGCCTCAAAATGAGGTGGAAATGGGACATGGATAATACTTAAGTGAAATATATATGGACATATCTCATTGAACTTATAATTCTTCACTCAGTTTCCTATCTCTAATCTTAACATTATTTATTTCATCAAATTCCACTCCTTCATGTTTGGTGCATTTATGGGTGGAATTTTTTTTTTTTGGGGTTGTATGTGCCCCTATATAATTGTTTTATTAGGGATATAAACCCTACGATCAGTCATTTGTTTGGTTCACTCCTTAAGTTAATTAGGTTAGTCATTGGTTCCTAGGTGGTTGATTAACATTTCTTAGAATCTACCACTATAAAATATAAGTATATCATTTATTTTGAGGAATATGAAATCAGTTTACTAAAATATGTGATGGTTGGGAATAAATTTCCAAAGTGTTTTGAACAACACCCCCAATAAGCATTGAGTTTTTCATCCTTTGGTTTTAGGAAGGGATAAGAGCCTCATGGTGATTAAAAAATGTATGCTCTATATCTGGTGAAACATGTTGTGAAACACCCCTAGGTTTGTTTCATTCAAATGAATTTCCAAGATATATCATATATGTAGGATCAACTAGGGTATGATATGTTTGATCTATCACATTCTATTTCTCTATAAAAGTATTCTTGTTAAGCAAAGTTACAACCAAAGAGTCTGTTAGGTCTATGATAAGCTACTTTCCATATCATTGACTAATTTTTTTTGATCTTGGTAACAAGATCTTGATCATTGAGATTGGACTCTATGAGTGATCTTTTTCCATTTATATAATTATCAATGTTGGATTTTGTAATATGAGAGAGATATTTCTCTTGTTGTTTCTATTCTACCCTAAAAAGTATGCAATTATTTCATTAGGAAATATGGTGGTAACCTAGTGCCTGATTCTATCAACTATAAATGGGATTCATCCTTATATTTTAAGTTTTTATGTTCATAATAATCTTCTTTAGACCCTACAGTTGTTAGAATGTCTTCAAACACAATGAAGTTATCCTATCCTTCATAAACAAATTCTTCCTCATAACTAGCACCATAAGAGACCCCACTATGAGTATACCTTTGTGGTATGCTTGAAGTTAGTTTGCTACATTTGTTAAGATGTGAAATTTGTTTTATAAATAGATAAAAGGGGTGTTCATATTTCTTAAATAAAATTATAAGGTAAGATTAGACTATAATAAAATAAGTGGCATATTACCACACAACTAGAAGAAAGTGGTTAAAAATTTACTCAACCTTATTAGGTTGAAATCATAAAATTAAAAGAGGGTAAGATAAATTTTTAACCTAAAGTTAATGTTAGTATAATAAACTTAGGTCAAAGATATGTCAATACTATAAAAGCTACATACAACTATGATGAGTTGTAACTAGAAAACTAGAAGAAGGTCTTTCTGATCAGGAATATAAAAATATGAACCAAGAAGATCAAAATGCAAATTACCATAATAAATATTAAGTATAAAACCAAAAATAAACATGAATCACAATGGTGTCACATGGAAAAAATATGTAAAATGGTCTAAGAACTTAGAGCATGAGCGAATGTAAGATAACCTAAGTGCACAATAAAAATGAAAATGAGCCTAGGTAATGGCTTTTAGTCCAAATAAGAAATCATACCCAAATTACTCAAACAAAGTGTGAAAGGTAAACTAATATCACCTTGGATCAGAACTTAGAAAGGTGAGATTTTAAATTTAGACATAAATGAAGGAATTTGAGATTTTTCAAAGTGTACAAGTAGTCTAGACTCAATGGGCAGCATAACAATGTTATAAAATACATACACAATTTTTGGAATGAATAGTTAAACAAGGCATGAAGTTATTTCAATTTGGTCATCATAACACCTCTTTATTTAAATATAATGGTGTATAATAGAGTTTTTAGTTTCTCAACATGTTTTGTATTTTCACACAAATAGTTTTAGACTCAAAAATACCAAGCAAGTAAAGGATAAAAATGAAAAACACACCTAAGTGTAACATCCTAAATCTTAAAACTGACAAGGTTGCATGATACTATCAAATTCCATGTGTGTGTGTGTGTGTGTGTGTGTGTGTGTGTGTGTGTGTGTGTGTGTGAGAGAGAGAGAGAGAGAGAGAGAGAGAGAGAGAGAGAGAGATCTTGAGAGAATTTTAATTATTTATCCAAAAATTAAAAGTGCATGAAAAATAGGGTTTTTAAAACCCCTCTTCTCTTAAGATTTTTTACAATGACATGGAACTTTGGGCTACTCACCTTGCATCAACAATATGTCTATGAAAAGTGGGGTTTATCTAAAACTAAATTTTTTCACATCTAGATGATCTCAACTATGGATAATACTAGATATGTTCATGTCAATTGGATCCATGTCAACTGGATTGTTGTGAAAAGGTCTTGTCCTTTTCACAACCACTACATCGATCAACTACTTATTATAGTGTGATGTTTGAGTTGACCCTATAATCCAAGGCTAATAACCACTAACAGAGCTTATTTTAACCACTAAAAACAAGCATCCTAATGGGTTACCCTCAATTTATATATCCCATGATATATTGAGGTTGAAATGATGCTAGGAGATTAGTTCTTCCCTAGAGAACCCATGAGGAGGTGATGAAGTCCCGCTCATAAGCCAAAGTGCATAAAAATAAAGACAAGTGAAAAGACATTATGGTTTTTCTGGGTCACCCAAACCATATGAGTTTAGGTAGGGCCTTAGAAACTTTCCTTTCACACCTTTGGACAAGGCACCAAATACAAAGAATGAGCACTTTTGGTCATCTAAGTTCCCTAAAGGGTATAGGGAGAGAGCATATATGTAACACTAATCTTGATTAAAACACTCATTTCAAAAGAAACACAAAAAAATGAACTCTTAAGAATATTTAGCTAACGCAAGAGTTCATTTTATGGCACCAAAATGAAGTATGTAATGAATTTTGCCTTTGTTTTGTTTTGAAATGGAGACTAAATGACTTAAATCCTACAAACAAGGTGTTAAAATTCTAAAACCAAGGTGTAAATTTATTAGAAATACCTATAGCTTGCTACTTTAAGCCTTTGTTTTCTATGTAGGTTGATCTCACCATTCCACAAGCCAATCTCCCTGCAATGCATTCCTACCATTCATTAGATCGATCTTGCTAAAAAATAGAAAAGACATTGGTTCACGATCTTGTCAATTAATAGGTAAATATCATTGATTAGCAAGGCATTCTCACCGAGGTATAGGGTGTTTCCACCAAAATGATAAAAATAAATAATCATCACCTGTCAATTTTTGGCCCAGGACAATCTCATCATTTTATAGTACAATCTCATCAATCCATAAAGCTATCTCATCGATCCACAATATGATCTCATCAATCCATAGTGTGATATCACCAATCCACATCATGATATCATCAATCATATCAAACACATAGTTAGATAGAGAGCAAATTAAGTGATTTCACCATTCACATATGCATTTTTGCCATTTCCCAAGGCAATCTTTCCAATTTTTAAGTTAATCCCATTGACTTCTAGAGTGATCCTTCCATTTTATAGGTTGATCCCACCATTTGTCTCAAAATCCATAGAAACATAAAATGCAAGAAAAATAAGTGAAAAATAGCCTCCAAAGAGGGTCTAAATTCAAAATTATAAGGTTTAACGACTTGTTTGAGGTGCAGGTCCCATCGAGTGTGCTAAATGTAGAGTAATATAAAAAGATGTGTTAGTCCATGCGTTAGTCAAGAAAACATCTATAAAGAAGCATATAGATATAAAACATCAAACTTACTCCCTCATTGGGTGTTTCTATTGAATTCTAAGATCTATTTAAGAAAGGAATACTACCAAACCTTCTAAATAACATCCCTCCTTCCAAGAGTGGCTAAAAAGCATGTTTTTCCTGAATTTGATTCTCCAAATCTATGTTAATGAAGAGTAACATGCTCCTCCATCATTTCATATTGCACCAATGGCTTAGGCTCACAAGTTTGATCAATTTATACAAATAGGTGAATCTTTATGGATATAATTATGCATAATAACATTACACAATTCAAGCTTAAAAATGGTGGTATTGGCTCACTTATTTGTAGCTTTCTAAAAATGTTAAGGATCAACCATGACCATTCATCTTGAGATCAAGATATGTGTAAATAAACTAATTCAATTTTGGAGGGATAATATATAAATATTCCCATTAATATTTGGAATAATGGGGCATTGATGAGGCATGGGAGGGCTTAATCTTGATATTTATGTCATTAATGGTTAATGGATGCTACCCCCTTAATGATTTTAAGGGATGATGCATATTTAGGTAATGAATTTCCAATAAATAGATTTTCAACAACTTTCATATAATTTTCACTTAGGCTCTTGATTTGATTCAATTTATTTAAGTGAGTTTGATTAATTTTCTATAATTCTTTGGAATTCTATTGCACGCTTAATCAACCTAGTAAAAAATATCATTTTACTAAGTCATAATTTGACTAGAGTATATATATATATCAAATCCTTTTAGAAATATCTTGCATAAAATAAATTAGGTATATATAGGGATACATTTAATTTTTAATTTTGATGAATTTAGGGCATTGGGAACTCATTTTAGCATAGGACACTAGCATCGACATAGTGGTTTGATTGGGACTGTCCTATGCTAAAATAAGTTCCCAATGCCCTAAATTAATCAAAATTAAAAATTAAATGTATCCCTATATATACCTAATTTATTTTATGCAAGATATTTCCAAAAGGATTTGATACACACACACACACACACACACACACACACACACACACACACACACACACACACACACACACACACACACACACACACACAAGATCAACCCTCATTTATTCGAAACCTAGCACCTACCTAGAAATCAATTACAAAGATTCCAAAAAACTATCTATTAAACACTCAAGTGAGGAAATATTCTCTATTGTCTCATATTTAAAAATCACTCATAGGAATCTCCCATCTATAGGTTTGAGGTATATAAGGATCAACTCATGAGTTATATTTTCCAAGTTACAAGCTATGTCACTATTTGTTCTTAATTTCCACATATTGTAAACTTATACACACACAAGCCAACACAATAAAGGATAATTGTACATCAATATCAGGCCCTCTTCATAGTAGTGAATATGTATGCATCACCCATTTATAGATGGGTTTTTAATTTTAGATTGACACCATGATCCCACTAACCCATTTTTACCATAGTCACTAGAAAGATGGAGAACTAGGGTTTTACTATTTGACAAGGAGAAATAACCCAAGATCTATATCTAATCACACTAAAAAAAAGGTAACACATAATCAAAAATATTTAAGGTGATTGCATCTAGATTTAGTGGGTATTATATACCAAACACCTACATCCAATTTAAACATCTACATCAACATAAGCATCTAAGGTTATAGAATGCAAATTTAAAAAATCTAATGACTAATCTAGGGCACTAATTCTAATCTATTTATAGCATATTCCATATCATATCTAAATGTTCATAGTTGACCATCTAAGTACTCATACATTAATTTCATTATTGTATCAATCAATAGTTATATTTACTATTTTTATTATATTTTAGTATTTAAATTTAGAATAATGTTTATATGAGTTTTGCAATTAATTGGCCTATTATATATATTTTTTTATCACCATTTTGTATAGTCATTTATATATTCTTAACCCTATCCATATTGGAACTATTTCCAATTTAGGTTGAATTGTTATTATATAGACATGGTCATTGTCTATATTATGCATTTTAGGACCTTATGTGATCACATTATATGAACTTCAATGATATATATACCTAGATATGTTTTTTTCTCATAGGCTACATCATACATACATAGTTTATATAATTATATTATCCTTTTGAGGTAAGGTAACTACCATTTTATACTTCCCTCACCTCAAAATTAAGGCATATTAGTGGGGGCATGTCATAGAGGAAATATTTCTACATTTTTCACATATCCAACTCATAGTGGGGACATGTTATGAAAATATGTTCTCCACACTTATCATAGTTTTAGATACATAGAGATGGCATGTTATGTAATATGTTCTTCACACATATACCAATTCTCAATTTAAGATTAATAGTGGAGGCATGTTATGGAAATATATTCTCCACACATAGACTAGTTTTCAAATATTAGTGCAGGAATGTAATGGAAACATTTTCTAAAATATTACACATTTTTCAAATTAGTCAAATTACACAAGCATATGATTTAGATACACATATGTGGCAACATTTATTTAAATTACTACCATTTTTATACCCAAGTTTCACCATGAGACATATCTAAGGTGAGATTTTATGTAAATAAAACCTAAATTACAAAATCAAATCAATTTTCAAAATTTAAACACTTTTATAGACTTTAGCATACACCATAATGGAATTTCATGGACTGTTATTAAGTCAATTTGATGCAATAATTATTCTTTTATATAAATATTGAGGTGATTACATCACTCGTTCTTACCAAGATTATAATTTATAATTTAATAAATCATCTCGATTCACTAGATTAATAGTGTGTGATGACTTGGATCACTCATGCTCACTAGGTTATAAATATGATTAGATTTCACAGTTAAGCTAATATCAATTGTCAAGTGGAAACTCACCTTTTTCACCAAGGTTGATGGCAAGGTGTCCTCTAATATATATGTGTGTGTGTGTGTGTGTGTGTGTGTGTGTGTGTGTGTGTGTGTGTGTGTGTGTGTGTGTGTGTGTGTGTGTGTGTGTGTGTGTGTGTGTGTGTGTGTGTGTGTGTGTGTGTGTGTGTGTGTGTGTCATATTATTATGTTATAGGCTTCATAATGATATATCTTTTAAAACAAGTTTCCAAAAGGCAATATTATTACATCGATAAACATGTACTTATAACATTGCTCTCTTTATTTTGAAATATTTAAATGCTTTTGATATAATAGTATATGCATTGATTATATATTTTAACATGCTTTTGGTTGTAGGCTAGTCACCATAAAATCACTCATGTTGAGCTCATGCAATGTCAAGGTTGTTGTACACACCCAGGTACTCATTTCTTTTCCTTTGAACTATAAATTTAATGACTAGATCAAAATGGGGGAGGGGGTGTAAATTTATACTCTAATTATGAATTATATAGAACCTAAGTATTGTATACCTATAAATTACCTCTCATTATTGTACCCTTTAGTTATTAAGACCTTCCTAGTACTGAAAGGCTTGTATCCTCTATGTTCTTATTATTTATCTCTTATTATGACCATATGTTATTTTAATGACCTATACCTTCTATCATTCCAAAAATTATATAGACCTATTTATCATCTATCTATTAAGTTTTGGACTTATACTTATATTCAATATTCCTAGACACTTGTGTCCCAATCAGACACTTATATCAACACAAGTGTCCCTTTTCTTACAAAGTGTCTAGTGCCATAAAGTCATGAAATTTGTAATTATAATGCATCCCTATGTTCATAATAAATGCCTTTTGTGATATATTTTTAAAAAGGATTTTTATAAATAAATAATCAATCCTGATTCATTCCTCATCATGTACAAACCTAGAACCTACCTAAAAATAACTTAGAAAACTACCAAGGAACTATCTATTGAGCACACAAGTGAGAAAATATTCCTTATTCTCTCATATTTAATTATCAATCATAAAAATAACACATATATAGGTATAAGGTATTAAAGGATCAACTCATGAGTTCTATTTTCCAAGTTATAACCTAGGTCATTATATATACTTATTTTCCACATATTTCACCCTTATGCACAAATAAACCAACACATTAAGGGAGAAATACATAATTTTATGTCCCTCTTCAAGATAATGGATATGTAGGTAGCACCCATTGATAGAGGGTTCTTTGGGGTTAGCTCAACACTATGATCCCATTAACCTATTTTTTCCACAATCACTATAAAGATGAAGAAACAGGGTTTTTTGTTTGATAAAGAGTGATAACCCATGATCTAGATCTAAGCACACAAGAGATAAAGTGACATAAAACCAAAAATATCTTAAGTTTTTTCATCCATATTCAGTGCGTATTTCATAACTGAGACCTGTGTCTAGTTCAAACATATGTATTATTACAACTATCCCATATTGATACAAGCATTCAAGGAATCATGGTGTAAATTTATAAAATATTTTGAATGATCTAGGGTATTTATTTAGTCTATTTATAACATGTTACATAATAGATCTGAATGTTCATAGTTGACTAGCTAAGTACTCTTACTTTCCTTTCATTCTTATATTAATCAATAGTCATAATTATTATTTTTAGCACATCTCAATATTCAAATTCAAAATATTATTTATTTGAGTTTTAAATTAATTATCCTATTATTTATACATATATATACATGTGTGTGTGTGTGTGTGTGTGTGTGTGTGTGTGTGTGTGTGTGTGTGTGTGTGCGCGCGCGCGTTTATCACCCTTGTGCATAATAATTTAAATATTCTTAACCCTATCCCCATGGATACTATTACCAATTTAGGATTAATAATATAGAACATTAATTGGCCTGCATTAATACCCTTGTGGACACACAATACAACACATTAGGGGATAACTATATTAGTTTGAGGCCCTCTTCAAAGTAGTGGCTATGTATGTATCACCCATTGATAGAGGTGTCTTTTGGTTTAGCATGACTTGTGATCCCACTAACCCATTTTTATACAATCTCTATGAAGATGAAGAACTAAGGTTTGATTATTTTATATAAAGTGACATCATATGATCGATATATGAGCACACTAGTTGAATGTGATAAATAACCCATAATATCCTAGGTGGTCATATCTAGATTCAGTAGGTATTTCATACCAGACACCTTCATCTAGTTTAAACATCTATGTCAACAAAACCATCCTATATTGATGAAAGTGTCTAAGGCTATAAGGTTTAAATTTATAGAATATGATGATTAATCTAGGGCAATGATCTAGTCTATTTCTAACATGTTCAATATTAGATATAAATGTGCATAGTTAGCCAACTAAGTAATCTTATTTTTATTTCATTTCTATATCAATCAATAGTTGTACTTACTATTTTTAGCATATTTCAGTATTTAAATTTAGAATATTATTTAGTTGAGTTTATAATTATTTGGATTACTAAATATCTTTATATCATCCTTGTGCATAGTCATTTCTATATTCTTAACCTTATACCGATTGGTATTATTTCCAATCTATGGTTAAACATTTAGGTGACCAAATGTTTATATAAATCTAATCTAGTTCATACATTTACATCAATGTAACTATCCCATCTTGATGCAAGCATATAAAGCTATAGGGTGTAAATTTATAAAATATATGACTAATTGAGGGTACTGATATTGTATATTTTTGGGTTGTTCCATATTAGATCTGAATGTGCAATATTTAATAGCTAAGTACTCTTCTTGAAATTTCATTACTATATCAATCAATAGTGATACTTATTATTTTTAGAATATCTTAGTATTTAAATTCATAATATTGTTTATCTAATTTTATAATTAATTAACCTATTATAGATTTATTTATCACCCTTGTGCATAGTCAATTTATATATTCTTAACCCTATCCCCAGTGGTACTAATATCTAATTTAGGTTTAAACATTTGATGAGGATGGGTTGGTCCAATTTATATAAACAATATCATTTGAATATGTCTTCAGTCACAAGACAATGTTGGATAAAATTACAAAAATGATGGTAGATAAATAAATTTAAGACATATTCAAGTAATTTTTTCTTTCTCCTTTACATCAGTCCATTGTATTTTATATATATATATATATATATATATGACTTATGTGATATTTTTAGGGACTGTGAAATGATGCTTATTTCATTAAATAAGCTTAAGTATGTAGAAAACACTAAATAAATCTAAATCTAATATCAGTTTTACTATCAAACTAAGTTACAAGGTAAAAGTTCCTAAACCTAAAAGATAATCAATCACCATAGTTATTGTAGTGTCATAGCAAACTAATCAGCTTGTCTTATCTAATGCACCAAGGAGACAGTTTACACACTTACCTAAATCTATAGCTTCATTACTCCTATGGCTTGTGAAGTCACCTCATATCTCCTCCTCCTATAGAGGTTGATATGAATCTACCTCTACCCAAACGATATGATTCAAATACTTATTTTTATTATCACCAAGGCTTTGAGTATTCTACAAACAATTTTTCTACCTTGAAGCATAAAATTTAAGACCTTATTGATGACCAAAATATTTCAATTTATGATCTTCCAAAGGAATCACGTTCATAACCTAGTGATCACTAGAAATAGAAGATTTTTAACAATCCTTTGCAAGATAATTCTAAAAAATATCTATAAGTACAAATGACATATAATGCACATAATCCTACAACACATTATGATCACCCATTAGATGGGATTATTTATGCTTATACATGGCATACACCTACTATTGTTTAGAGACCTTCTATTTCCTTTTATGGCATTAACATTGTGGATGATGACTCAAATATTTATTCCTTATTCATTTGATCATACCTTGATTTCCAGCCTATACCTAATATTATGATTGATAATGGTGCAAGGGATAACCTTTGCACCATAGCATTACTCACACATTTGGGATGTAATCATTATAATTTACATCCTTTTACCAAATTATTCAGAGCACCTATCATGATTAAATCAAACCTAAAATAGTTAAATTTTCTTTGGTGAACCCCACCTCTATGTTTTTTCATTGAACTCCTAGTGTTGTCTAGTGTTTTTTTTTTATCTCTCAATTGTTACAATTTATTTAAAAAATAATATCTTATTTTCATAAAATCATGTTTACTATGGCTAAATAAGAAATTATTCCTTTGCATAACCCTAAGTAGGGTGATAAATTTCATCCCTTTAACTAGGTCCATGCTATCACACCTTCAAGGGGTAAGGTAGATGGTATATATATGTATGTTCAATCAGATGTACCTAGGATTTATGATTCTGAATCCCTAAAATATCAAATAAATAATATGATAAAATGAATAAAAGACTTGTATAATTAGATTACATGCATGCATAATCCAAAATATGCTAGTGTTAATCATGTGTTTGCCTCTTCATCTAGCAATGTTATACCCAATAATTTTTATATAATACCTATAAAACAAGTGATTCCAAAATTAAACAAAAGGCTATTAATATTCCAAGTGAAATCATAAGAAAAAATTCTTTGAAACAAAGTTATTAAATTACCTTCTATACATCCTATAAGGAGATCTAAATACTATTTATTTGCATATCATAGAAAGCATGGGAATCATATAAATTATTATTTTATATTAAAGAATATAATTCAAGTCTAAAATATAGTAGTGATCCTATAATTGATGCATCACTCAAGCAATCCACACACATTATATGTACTTATACTAAAATAGAAGTGCCAAAATAGTGAATATAGTTTAAAAAATACAATTGAAAGCAAGAGAATGATGAAAAGAACAAATAAATAGAGCAAATACCATTATCAAAGGTTCCAAAAAATTCAAATGAGTTATTATATTATTCATAATACCAATACGATAGTTCAAAATTTGAGCAAACTTAATTTTGATCCACTCGGTACCTTACCACATGATCTATTTATACCTATAAGAACTAGTACATGTCAGTTGAATCTATCTCTAGAAAGTATAGAACCAAATATTTATAAATGAAAAGTAAACCATATATCTCAAGATGTCCATAAGGTATTAACATCTGAGATGCACATACATACACACAATCACATACCAGAAAGTCACAAACAAAGTATGGCACAATTCATTACTCATATACCAATGATTAAAGGGACATATCACATGTTTAAGAATAGCCTAATAGGTTATATTTATTTTGTAACAATAATAAAATTGATGATTATGATCCTAATAATACATAATATTGGTATGATATTGATGATTTTGATTATGTAACATACAAATATGACACACATGATACAAGGCCTCCATATAGGCGTCTCATTGATGAGATCCTTGGGTTCTAATGGAACTTTTCCTAGTCCATGGAACCTTTTAAATATCTGAAAGCACTTTCAACATTTTACATATTCTATTAGCTCCTTTTCATCTATGTTGTTAATTAAATGTTGGTATATAATGTCTCATTTGTTTCTATATACACATTATTTCATACATATTTTTAGTATGATACTTGAACTTACACAGACACATGATCTATGTAATTTTGAATGTTGTAACTTCCCTTTACTTATGTCACATGGATATTAGTGGAATCTAGCTTATTTGATCATAATACACCTAGGTTATATCAATATATGTTCATTTTTTTCCATTGTCATGTTTGAACTTATATGCTTATACATGTCATTGTCCATGCTTATATCTTTTTTAATGTAATTAACATGTTATGTACTTAACATTTCTTAGTAACACATATATCTAGGGACTAGTATTAAATGCTTATGTTGGTTGCTTATTTTCCATGCTTCTATATTATGCACTTCCTTGAGTGTCTTATCTCTCTTGGTCTTATATTTCTTTTTCGAGCATTTAAATATGGTCAATTATTTTCAGCCCATGTGCCTTTGTTTACTTATATTTTGAAATTTCATATGTCATTTATCATTGTATGGACATTTGAATTTGTTTCTTTATGCTCTTTGTAAATTTGACCAAGTCATGTCCCTTTGTTTGTGTGAGATTTCAATATGACCCTTGTTTGAGGTATCATTAGACCATGGTGTTTTTATTTACTTTTTATTGCTCTTATATTTGTTCTTGATTACTTATTGAGCTTGTAATATTAATATCTATATGTTCTAATGATCTATATCATACATATAAAGATTTTATGTGATCACATTCTACACACTTCAACAATATATCTACCTAGATATATTTTTTCCTATATGCTACACAATGCATACATAGTTTATACAATTATATTATCTTTTTAAGGTAAGCTAAATACAAACTTTCACTTCCCATAACCTCAAAAAGGGAGTGTGAGGGGTGGAATATTTGTGGGCTCATGTCATAGAGGCATGGGTTTTAAAATTTTAAAGTTTTATATTTCAATAGGGGCATGCCAAAAAGGCATGGCTTCCACGCTTATGTAGTAGTTATTTTTTTCACATTAAAGTGGAAGTATGTTATGAAAATGTTTTATCCACACTTATAATATCTTAGTTTTATATTTCATTAGGGGCATTACATGGGAAAATGCCTTCCACACTTGAAATTTTTAAACTAGTCAAATTGCAGAGTTATATGATTCAAATACACACTTATCACAACATTATATACATTGGTACCACTGTCATACCTATGTCTAAGCTTTAAACATATATGAGGTGCATATTCCATGAAAAAAAAACACCTGAAATTACAAAATCAAATCATAATTCATATTTCAAATACTTTTATGGACTTTATCATAGACTAGGATGGACTTTTATGGATTGTTATTAGGCCAATGTATTATAGTAGTTGGTTCACTTTTGATAAGGTTGAGGTGATTAAATAACTCAATATTACAAATTATATGGGATTGAGTTATCAAATCATCCACTCAAACCATTTTTATAGTTTATTTGACTTGGATCACTCACACTCACCAAGTTATAAGTATGATTAGGCTACATGATTGAGTTAATATCAACAGTCAAGTGGAAACTCTTTTTTTTCCAATGTTGGAAGTGATTTTCCCTCCAATGTTTATAAATATTTTATCTTTTAGGTTTTTAATATTATCCTAATCTTAGCTCCATAGCTTTAAAATAAAGCATATCTTCAAATCAAATTGAATAAAGACAAGATGGTTGAATTGTACACTCCTAACCTTCTCTTTAATTTCAATCATTTCAAATTCTTTAAATTTTTAGTTTATATGTATTTATTATATACTATAACATGCTCTTGGTTGTAGATCAATCACTAGAAAATCACCCAAATGGGACTCATGCAAAGACAAGGTGTGCTATACACACCCAAGTACACATTCCTTTCCTTTAAACTAAAAATTCCATCAATAAAATAAATGGAGGGAAAATCTAGAAACTAAATCTAAATTATATATAACCTCAATATTGTATAATTAGAAAGTAATTTTCATGATTGTACCCTTCAGTTCTTAAGATCGTCCCACTATTGAAAGGCTCACATCCTATATTTTTGTGCTTATTATTTATCTCTTAGTCCAACCATATTTTATTCTAATAAACCAAGCCTTATGTCATTCTAAAAAGTCTATAAACATAATCATCATTTGTCTATAAAACTTGTAGACCTATACATATTTTTAATCTTCCTAAATACTTGTATCCCAGTTAGACCTCTACATAGATGTAAGTGTCCTTTATCCTACAATGTGTCCACTGCCCTAAAGTCATAAAACTTGAAATTTTAACATGTAACTATGGTTAACATAAGTTCATTATTATGATATATTTTCCAAAATGATTATATTAATACAATATCAATCCTCACTCATTCCTCACCTTATACAGACCTAACACCTACATAGAAATCACTTACAAAGCTACCAGTGAAATATCTATTGATCACTCAAGTGATAAAATCTTCCCTATTCTCTCCTATTTTACTATTAGTCTTAGATGCATGCCATCTATAGGTTTAAGGTACTGAAGAAGCAACTCTTGAGTCCTATGTGCCAATTTATAAACTAGGTCATTGTATGTACTTATTTTCCACATAATGTACCCTTGTGCACACACAAGAAAATACATTATTACATAACTAAATATATATAAATCCCTCTTTTGAGTATTGGATATGTAGGCAACACCCATTAATAAAGGGGTCTTTAGGGTTAGCTTGACATTGTGAGCCCACTAACCCATTTTTACCATAGTCACTAAAAATATGAAGGAATAAAGTTTTATTATTTGACAAGGAGAAATAACCCATGATCTAGATCTGAACACACCAAAGTGAACATGATACAAAACCCATAATATCTAATGTAATTACATACATATTCAATGTGAATTATGTATGAGATAGTTCAGACATCTATGTAAACATAACCATCCAATATTGATGTGAGTATTCAAGGCTATAAAGTGCAAATTTATAGAATTTAATGATTGATCTAAGGAATTGATCCAATCCATTTACATCATATTTAATATAAAGCTAGAATACATAGTTAACAAAATAATTATTCTATTTTTTCATTTTATTACTATACCAATCAATAGTTGTACTTGTTATTTTTAGCATATCTCATGTGTGCTTCCTCAACATTCGTATCAAGTTAATTTTTGTAAATTTCCATCTATATTCCTTCTCTTTTTTTCAATCACATTTTTTTCATATGTAGGTATTATTTTTTATATGAAAAAATTAATACATACATCTAATCTAAGGTGTAACATTTATTGTAACTATGTTTATGTAGGTCTTATTCTACCTTTATATGGAGAGATTGTACTAAATTGTGAGGGAATGATTAAAATTGGTGTTGATTACAATAATATTTTAATACAAACATCATTGGAAAAGATTAATTTTGTTACCATAAATGATAATGATGACCCTAGTGATGAATATGACCTATAAATGTGACCAAATTATTCAATATGATCAAGTTATGGATATTTTCAACCATAATGATCAACATGGTGAATCTATTTCTTAAGATGATTAAGTTCATGAAATTTATGCTAATGAAGTTGATTAAAGTGAGGGTGATTAATTTGGTAAAGTTAAAAATAACCAAGAGGATTATGAAATCAATAACCCAATATCGATATATTACTACAATGATTTTGATTTGCATACAACCAGATGTATTTTTTTATTTGATAGGATAAAATACAAGATTTAGGATGTATTTTAACCTCAAAAAAAAGATAAAATATTAAATCTAAAATAGTATGTCATAACCCATGACCCATTTGGAACCAAACAAATGACAGACACTAAAACCAAAAATAACTAAAAAGGGGAATCCCTACCAAACATCAAGAAACTAGAAATAGGTACAATGTTAACCATAAAACATATGCCTCTATGAGACAACCTAGAACCACTAAAATAAAAATTCCCTCCTGAGTGAAATGACTTTAATGACAACAAATGAACCATCCAAATCTGAGCAAAGCAATGGAGACTACCAACCTAAAATGGATAAAAATATTCCATGGAAAATAACAAACAGTAGTGACCTCCTCCTAGAAAATAGGGGATCTTTGAAAAAACTTCAACCATAAGCAACCCTGATGTAGTAAGGAATACATCCATGTTACATCAACCAATCTTCCACATGTCTTCTATAAAAAATCCCACCATGGCTCGAAGGTCATGAAGATCAACTCTTCTACCTTTCTTATGCCCCCCTTAAATGGAAAGTCATACTAGAAAATTAGACCTATAGTCTTCTTCTATTCTTCTTTTTCTACACTTTGGTCCACCCACCCTTGTCTTCTATAGTTTTTGAGTTAGTTGGTAAAAAAAATTCAAATGATTTAAAGGAATGATATTTGTCTTCTACTAAAACAACATCCATTGGTTCTACCCTTAGTGTTCCAATAAATATGTTAGCTTCCACAGATATAATTTGAATAGGTGTTTCCAAAATAGAGGCCAACTCCCTCTAAGTTGGATTGAAAGGATCAACCATAGAATCATCCTCTAAGTGAGGATAACCTACAATGTCCTGATTTTAAATAGAAGGCCCAAACTTATCTCAAGACAAATCATAATTGACACTCTTAGAAATAGGGGCATTCATTGTGAGGTGGGTAGGGAAAAAATATATCCTCCAGGATGTTTCTTTATTTATTATAAGGTTAATAGAGTATTTGGTTAAATGGATTGTGTTAAAGAAACTATAATAGAATAATAATAATCCTTCATAATCTATTGGTTAGAACCATGAATAGTTGCCTACTTATAGCATAATGTTTTTAGGGAGGTCCTTTGAGGTGTCAACATTAAATATAATTTTGGTAAAGTTAGTATGATAAAAAGTAGTAGTATTTGGGTATATTTGTATAAACTTACCCAAGGAGTTGCCTATGGTTTTAAAACTGGGTATAGACCAAAATTAAAATGAAAGGTAGGGTAGGAGATTTTAGGTAGGTCTATTATTAGAGGTGCTTTGACGGGGTTAAAGAAGAGGGACCAGGGTTTCATGATTAAGGGATGGTGATTTAGACTCCATAACTAACTTTGAATTAGATCCTTTTTCTTAATACAATAAAAAATCTTTTGGTGCTAGGATAAATATCGAACCTACCTTGAAGAAGTTATTTCCAGTACTTTGAAATCTAGGCATGGAGATCTTGGAGTTTTGTCCATAGATTTGTGTATCTACATGTGATGTCATTAAATGAGAAGAAATATTCATAAAATATCACTGTTTTTATCCCTTCCTCATAAAAAATCACCATAGTAGGTGAAAAAGAAGTTTTCTAAGGCTTAGGGCTTGATTTGGATGGTGGCTTAAAGTCAACCTCAACAAATGATCTAGATTGGTTTTCCACCATGGCTTCCAACCCTTTTGAGTTGAATCCCTTATCAATAAGATGGACCATGTCCATCTCTTTATTCACAGTAGATATAATAGTCACCACCTCCACATGGTGCATAGTACTAGGATTCTTCTTCACTGAGAAAGCTCCTTAGATAGTGTGGCCATTCAGGTTAAGGTATCCAATTACCACCCCTATTCCATCCTTTTTTAAACTCTTAGTTGAAAAGGAATGGGAATTTATGAGGGTGGAATGAAAAAGGGAGGAAGTATAACCTAGGAATGCTTGTGAGGCCTTCTACTTAGGAAAATTATTTTTAGATTATCGACATTCATTCTCTTGCTTGGAAATTAGAATAGGTAAGGAACAAGAGACATGGGAGGGTAGGGGAAGGGATTTATAACTAATTTTTAGGCACTTTTGAGCACAACAAGGTGTCATCTAATCTAGGGGAGATGCTTAGGTTTGAAAATACATTGGGCAAGAGCAGATGAAGGGTAAAGGGAGTATTATATAAATAAATATGTAGAGTAAATTAGTACTAAATTCAAATACAAATCATGCAGAAAATTGTTATGTTGTGGAGCCTATTTCCACATTGCAATGTATTTCAAATATTGTACATTAAAATGTACTACACACTCTTAATGTATTTTCTAGACCCCCATTTTTTTGGTAGTATAAATAGATGGTTTATCTATAGTTGTATATGTGTGGTGTCATCACCCATGATTAATTGGGAACCATTATGGGTTGACTTGGCCCATGATTTTGCTACCCATTATTTTTTAAAATTACCATTTCATTTAACTATTAATGTAATTATATATAGATGGACATACATTAGGTAAAATATAGGAAGAACTAAGTTTGAGAAGGTGAACAAAGTGTGTGAATTTGAGAGAGTTTATTGAGCATAGATCCAAACAATATTTGTGCATTGTAATGTGAGAAGACTGATCTAAGACTGGATTGTAATCTTGTTAGATTGTAATAAGATCTGAGTAAGTGTTTCTTGGTTGATGTAGCCCACATTTTGTGAACCATGTTAAATCTTATCTTCTTGTTTTGTATTTTAATTTATATTCTTTATGTACCTCTATTCATAGTTCTTGTTATTGTGATTCTATGAAATTATTATGCATTAATTTCTATTTTATTCCTAACAAAAATTTATAAAGATCAAAATTAATAGTTTAAAGATTCATATCAATGTGTTTTTAAAAGGATTTTACACAATCAAAAATTGGAAAATCATATTTTATAATATTTAAATAAGTAAATCTATTTTCAAGTTTGATAAAAAAAATATTTGGTATACTAAAAAAATTAAAATGTATATTTATAGTTTACAATTTAAAATATATGTAATTATTATATATTAATATATTTTTATAATTTTATACAATAAAATAACAAATTCGATCACCTTTGCAAGGGAGGTGTTTGAGGAGGTGGTAGACCTCAAATTTTAGTTCATGACCAGAAGAATGATTTTCTACTTAAATCACTTCTGTCCTAGTCTCTCTTATCTTCACGAGGGGGGGGGGGGGGGGGGGGGGGGGGGGGGGGGGGGGGGTAAGGGGCGGTGGGGGGGTGGTGGGGAGGGGGAATGGGTTGGGGGGGCTTATATAAACTATAAATTTATCCTTGTGTTAATGGTTTTGATTTTATGGTTTTTTTATCACATATATGAAAATAATTTGATTTTCCAATATCAATTCTAGATTTGGGAACAACATCTCCTTCTTATAAAGCCATGGTATTTGTCATTCAATCCAATTACATAATGTTTCAATAGCACACCTATCTGAGATTGAATTTCCCATATTTTTCTCAAGTTCTAGGATGAATCTTACTTTAATGATATAGTTGATTCCTTAGTTGATTACTTTTCGATGGAATATTTTACTAATAAATTAGCTCATGCCACTTTTTATATAATCCTAGTCAACATATATGTATTTCAAAAGACTTTATAGCTAAAATTAGTTTAAGAGTTGAGGATCTACATTGGATACAGCATGTTGATTATGAGGGTTTACCTTTATGATGTCATAAATGTTTTAAAACTAGATATTTGGCCACAACCTTCACTAATTTCAAATTTAAGATGAAGACATCTTTATGGATGGAATCTCTTCTTGAATGTATTACTATAAAAGGATTAAGTGATCAAGATAAGAGTGAAGTACCCAAATTGACTTTGAAAGGTTCTCAAAACTCATGTGGTTAAACCTAGGTCTATAGACAATATGAATGCAAATATACATGAGGTAAAAAGAGCCTTTTTTAATTCAAGGGTTGATCTAACTAAAGGTGTAATAATTCATGGTTCAAATGTTAGATCCCATACCACTAATTAGATTTAATTATTTATCCATCTCCACAAGATTTAAATGTTTTAGGAAAAATAAAGGATTGGATTCTCATATTCAAGAAGAAAAAATGTCAATGGTAAAATGTCCCTAAACCAACTAACATGACCCTCCACTCCTAAAAAGGTGATGGTGTGTGAGGGACTTAATCATTTTTATGATTTGAGTTCAAATGTTTTTTGGTTTTCTATATTTTCATTACATGTTATTAGTATACAATTTATACATGTGCTTCATTAGATATTTTATTTCTATATTTTTCTTATCCTTTATATAAGGATGTGATTTTAGGCTTATAAAACCCAATAAAACAATTAAAAAATACTAAATTAATCAAAATATTATGCATTCTATTTAATAGTATAGTATATTAAAATATTTATATGTGCATATTAAATTAATAACATTTCACAAGGTGACACAAAAGTTACAAAAAAATCACTCAATTTTCATGAGTATTGTATCACATTGACCCCTAAAATTAAAATAAAAAGTAGGAGGTCACAAATACCCTGATTTATTTTTATTTTTATTCTCAACAGTAATAAAAGGTGAAAAAAGGATTCAAAGGGAGAAGATAAAGGGAGAGGATAAAGGAAGATGAGAAACATAAATGAGAAATGTAAATGGGAAAGGAAGAGAAGAAAGGGAATGGATAAAGGGATTAAAAATGAAGAGGAGAAAGGAATAATGGAAAGTATGGAGGAGGAAAAACAAATAATTTCATACCAATATAATCATGGAAGAAAAGTGAGACCAATAATGCAAGTTGTGGAGGAAGAAATACAAGACTATGTGGAGCATCTATGAAATCCTATATTAGGGATATATAATTTTATTTAGCACATTTGATGGTAAATTATGTAAACCCTACGAATTAAAATTTTGAAATTGTAGGATGTAAATTTTAAGATAAATTGTATAAACCCTATGATATGTTGTGGAGAATAAACCCAAGTTAGTATTTGAAAATTGGAAATATAAATCCCAATTTTTCCAATGAAAAATAAATTATATAGTATAAGCTGAAAAAAAAATAATAAATAAATAAATAATACTTAAAGGAAACCCATTGAAAAACCTTAGTTTCAAAAAAATAAAATTCTTCATAATAAAAATGTTATGGAAAATATATTTGCTTAAATACTTGTAATTTTTCCCCATCAATCACATTTTTTACTATTTTTTTTTATTTTTTTGTAATGATGGTGTTAAATGAGAGTATATATGGATAGGGGCGTTTCCTTGGAAATCCTTAAAAAACTATCCAAGTTATTTTTCACATACCCTTAAATCAATGTATCCCATTAACTAACTTTTTGGCAATTTTTACAATAAGTATCATCAAATATTTGTGCATCTAGGAAAAATGTAGGATTAAGGTAATTCTTCATGTGATTTTATAAACTATCATGTGAATTCTAAGTTGATTTTTCTCTCTATTCATGTTGTGTGAAACTTTAAAAATAGTTTCAAACTTAAATTAAAATGTATAATATAAAACTTTAAAAATATTTGATTTAGTGTAATATCTTATGCATTCCATGTTGTTTTATAGCATTCACATGTTGTTTATTGGATATTAAAGATGAAGTGTTATTTAAAATAGGGAAATTATCACTATTAATATTAACATAAGGACATTTGATACCTTCATCTATGGTGGCTCTAAAATTCATTCTTAGGCATAATTTTACATGGAAGACTAAGTTGATATTATGTATGAGTCATCTTGATGTTATTTCATTAGCTAACATACATCAATGTTTATAGGCCCACCATGGAGGTGTAAGTTTATATTTTATTTTTTAATAAAAAAATATTTCTTCTAATTAAAATTTTATAATTATATAACTTGATAATGATATGTGTACTATTTATTAGGATATGTAGGAGACATATGAAAGACACCATCAAATTTGTTTGAGTAGAACCACTCAACTTTTAATGACTATACATTGAATATAAATTTATATTTTATTTTTTAAATTAAAAAATATTATTTTTCATTGAAAATATAAAGTAAAACGTGTGCATCACGTGTCTACTTACCATATAGACTCACAAGGTATCAAAGACCTAGAAGGAGTGGACTTCATTCATCTATACTAAGAAGTCTTTTATAAAAAAGTATAAACTTATAGTTTTTTATTAAAATTATTTATGATAATTGAAATATTATAATAAAAATTTACTATGATAGATATAATTCTTATATTGAGTGATTGGATGAGTGTGTTGCAAGGAGCAAACATCCTTTGTCTAATGTGCAGGAATTGCCTACACAAGTATAGATTTTAAGTATATATTTTAAGTTTGATTTTAGTAATGATGTTTTAACATGATGTAATTTTTATTAGATCCTCATCTGGTGCATGAACCTCTTGTATTATTAATAAAATAATTGTTAAATCTAAACAAAGAGAGTTTTCTCTAATTAGCATCAATAATATACTACCTAATGTACTAAGGGGATAAAATAAAAATTTGGGATACTTATGAACATGTTAGATGATGATATAACATGTAAATTTACTCATGAGGATTAGAGACATGAAGTTTTTTTTTTTTAATATGGGTAAAAATGGTTTTTTTTACTAGGGACCCAACCCTATATAGATAAGATATATTATTTTTCATTGAAAATATAAAGTAAAACCTGTGCATCACGTGTCTACTTACCATATAGACTCACAAGGTATCAAGGACCTAGAAGGAGTGGACTTCCTTCATCTGTACCAGGAAGTCTTCTACAAAAAAGTATAAACTTATAGTTTTTTATTAAAAATTATTTATGATAATTGAAATATTATAATAAAAATTTACTATGATAGATCTAATTCTTATATTGAGTGATTGGATGAGTGTGTTGCAAGGAGCAAACATCCTTTGTATAATGTGAATGGATTGCCTACATAGGTATAGATTTCAAGTATATATTTTAAGTTTGATTTTAGTAATGATGTTTTAACATGATGTAATTTTTATTAGATCCTCATCTGGTTTATGAACCTCTTGTATTATTAATAAAATAATTGTTAAATCAAAACAAAGAGAGTTTTCTCTAATTAGCATCAATAATATACTACTTAATGTACCAAGGGGATAAAATAAAAATTTGGGATACTTATGAACATGTTAGATGATGATATAATGTGTAATTTTACTCATGAGGATTAGAGACATGAAGTTTTTTTTTTTTAATATGGGTAAAAATGGTTTTTTTTACTAGGGACCCAACCCTATATAGATAAGATATACAGGGCCTGCCCACCCCCACCTCTCCTCTTTAGTGGTTTCTAGGGTAAATTTTAAGATCCCATATCTGAAACCCCATTAGATTCATTTAGGTGAATCTGATTCATAGCCTTGGTGAATCTATATGCTCTAAATATTTTTTTGATTTTCTAGGGTTTCTCTATAACTATTAAACTGCACCAAAGGCATCCACCAAAAGACTCTACCAAACATCTCCATTGAATGGTTGTGTTGAATGGCTTTGCCTTGTTTGATATCGGGGGGTTATATTGTGTGTGTGTGTGTGTGTGTGTGTGTGTGTGTGTGTGTGTGTGTGTGTGTGTGTGTGTGTGGTGAATTAAATTGTATTCTAAGATGATGTTGTAAATAGTATTTGAGATGACCCTAAAACTAATTTATATCCCTAAAATTTAGGTGATCTAGTCCCATTTGCCGACCCTAAAAATTTGCCAAAACCAAAATATAAAAAATTAGAATATTCATGAATTAATAAATATTCACTACCAAATTTTACCCTAGTGGTGTCTATCTATATCTTATCCATATAGAATCATAGGCCATCAAGATCCTATCCCTATGTGTAGAGAATTATATAAGATGGGCATAGCATAAAAAACCTTGCTTCAAAATTAGTTATACTCTAGCTGCACTCATGGCTATATATATATATATATATATAACATGAATCATCCAAGCTATGATCAAATGAATCAAATGGACTCCCTCTCCTTACCATTATAGATAGGTGGGTTTGATCACAAGAATATTAAGACATGGCTCTAAAATATAAATAAAACATTGAAGTCTACAACAAAGTAAAATAAAATAAAAGGATTTTTGAATCAAGGCACAACCCTATAAAAGAATAAAAAACAAAGGCCTAGAAGCCCATATATTCAACAAGGGAACCCAACCAAAAAATAACAAGATGAAACTAAGACCTTTCTAATTCATTTTCCTTACTCGAATTAAGGGTCATTTTTGGAGGTTCCATATTACCTTGGACCTTTTTCCCTTGCAATGGTCCAATCTCCTCCTTCCTTATGATAGATTGGAATGTAAATCTCTAATTAATATGTTGAATTCAACTCTTTCAAAGGTGTCAATAGGATAAATAATATATTCTTGAATATAAAGCTATACTATCCATTTCTTTTATATAAAATGTATTTTCCTTAACAGGAGGTGTGGTTTCCATCCTAGGTTCTTCTTGGGGCAAATCTAGAACATCCTCAAGTTTTTACATATTACACTTAGAATCTACACTTTTTCTATCATTTTCAACAAAATAATTCTCTAAGAATGCATACTTATACCAAGATACCCTTTTCTTATGCTTAGATATATTAAAACAATTATCCAAGTGCCTTGTTTTGAAATAATCTATGCATCTAAAAGATAAACTTTCATAGTCTAAACATTGCTTCCATACTCGATCCTGAACTTTCAATTCTATTAACCTAGGAAGATCTTTGGAGACATCCAAATTCACTAAAACCCTAGCTATAGTAATATGATAGTGATATTTTAAATCAAGAAATAAAAAATTTCCCAATGTATTACCAATAGCATTAAAACAAAAATATGTCTAAAATTATAATGTTAAATAAGGCAACCTTATCCAAACAATATTGACATTAAATACCTCAATGTGTGGGTCAAAATATGTAAACCATGGCTTAAAGGTAATAATAATTTTTCCATGTGCCCAAATGGGGTTCTTAAACACTATATTCTTTCCCTCTAAAAGATAAAAAAGAAAAATGAAGAAGCCTCTCGCACATGGGAAAATTTGTAAATTACCTCTCATCAATGGCAAACATTTCTCTTTAATCCATCCATTAAGGTTAAGGATAGTAGTCCATATATGCAATAAATGGAATATCATTCCATAGGTAGACAGCTCCTCCTCTCTCTCTAATAACTCCTTTAGTTTTTCTCCCTCAAATTAAATTGTGGGATTAGATTTTGAAATGACTAAAGGTTTAAAACCCTTCTCCCTATTATTATGATCTTGATGGGTAGATTTCACTAATGCCTCAAGATTTTGGTGTAATGCTTTGTTATATTTGGTATCAGAGCCTCCATCTCTATTCAAGTTGTAGAGAGGGTGGCTACTCTAGCATGGAAGTGTTTGTCTAGGGCTTGTACATGCAGTAAATTCTGGTGTACAAGTGCAAATCCATCCCAGAGTCTGGGCTTTGGAAGCATGGTGGGATGTTATGATCTTGATGGGTAGATTTCACTAACACCTTGAGGTTTGAGTTTAATGATTCATTACACCTATTCTTAGATATAATGGAAACATAAGAGTGTCATGCAATAGTCTCCCGTTAGGCCCTTAGTTTCAAACCACCTCCTTATAAAAATCCAAAATTATATTCTTATTCATTCATAGATCTACCAGTTTTGGGTTGAACTAAGTATGCAATTGTCCTCTTGATTTTAGGACTTATCCCATTTTTTGCCCCAATAGCATCATCCCCTATTCTTAATGGTAAAATAGGTCCTCCTAAGCTATAAATCCTTTTTTCCTTACCTTTCCTTACCCTTGGAGACAACACATGAGATTTGGCTGACTCCTTACTAGTTTTAAGCCCTATACACACTTTTTGATATTATTCCTTGTAGTCATTGCCTATTCCAAAAACTTCATCCTAGCCACTACTGGTGAGTTACTGCTTACAATCCTAGCTATGGATTTGGCCATTGTTAACCCTATCAATTCCTCACTAAGTGAAACCCTATAAGATGTCATGGTAATGAAACATTTTGTTGCTATTAGAAACACCAAGTAATTCAAATGATGACATATACATGAAGAAGATATTATTTATGCTTGGGGAATGTAAGTAATTTAATATTTTTTGTTTGAAGACTAATTATATGTTTTAATTTAGTTTATAATTTTATGATTTTTTAAAATTTTATTTTTTTTATTTATTAATATAACATGATTAATTAAATTACAATATATTTTAATTACAATATTTTTTAGTTTTAGCTATTATAAGATTAGTTATCTAAGCGAAAAATTATGTTTTTCATATTAACATCTAGAACAGTATGAAATACCAGATGAAAAACATGCAAAGTTGGTGGTTTTGGTTCATGATGACTTCGATATTGCTCAATACAACAATAATTTAATTGAAAGATATAGATCATAATGGTTTAGGAGAATAAAGAGGCACATGAGGGTGATTATTTTATGTATGTACAACATTTTTTTTAAGTTATATTATAATAATAAAATTTTAAAGCCATAAATTAAAGGTTCAATCCAAGGAAGCATCGATGCATAAGGGATAAATATTTGACCTCCTTGAATAAATAGGGAACATTTGAATTGTTTTTATGACAACTAATAAAGATCAATGATTGGATTGTGGATTAGTTAAAAAAATGTAATGATATATATATATATAATTAATTTTATTACATAAAATAGTTTATAACAATTATAATTGATAAAGGGCAAAAATGTACCTAGTTAAAGGGTTACAAAATGAGATTAAAAAAGGGCAATAGGTGCATCATTGTATGATGTGATTAAAAATAGATAATATTATTAAAAAATTTATTTATATCTTATTGTATATTTATATTTTTTAATATAATTTTTTTTATATAAATTATTAATACATATAATTTGATCATATAATTGCTTTTCTAGGAAGTGTGTTATGATAATTTCAAAATAAAAGAAGTGTGCACGACATTAAAAGATTTGGGACAGGACACACATTCATTCAAAAAATGTGTCTATTATAATCACTTTGTGTTGGTAAAACATGTGTTGTCTAATTATTTAAAATAATTTAAATTATAAATTATAACACATAAATTTATCAATATATACTTGTAGATTCAAAAGAGATATGTCCTTTAGAAGGAGGTTGAAGTGTATTACTCTTGTTATGCCAAGGATGAGGATGAAGATGATGAAGACAAGGAGGAGGACAATGACTGAGGTCTTTTACAATATATCTCTATTTTTTATTTTTGTAAATTATGATGGAACTTTTATTACTCCCTAAGAATTTAAGTGTTATACATTTTTTATACAAAATTATTTAGTTGTAACAATTATGTATTTTAAAAGTTTCATTGTGTGTGTTTGTGTATTCTAAATTTAAATTAATAAATCTATAAATATATAATATAATAAAATATAATATATATTATTATATATTTTATTATATACGGTAATCTAAAAAATTATATAAAACAATAATTTTATGTAATATATTTATAAATAATTAACAAAATGAATATAATATTATTATTGTAATTATATAATATGATTTATAATTATAATTATTTTTATCATACTTATTTACTATTTAGCTAATTTCAAATAAGTTTTCAAAAAAAATTATTGTTCATGTGTGGAAAAAAAGGTGGTTGTAATGTCACTCTAAGGTGGAACAAAAGTCATATAAGTGAAAATGCTCAGTTGATTCACTTTCATGCCACCTTCGTGCCACTAAAAATAATTAAAATTCTTCAAATTTTTATGATAAAAACATAAAAAATAGCCAATTGGTCATGTAAATATAACCCTACTTGTATTTTTAATTACACTTTGTACAATTATGTATAAAAATAATCATTCAATATATTGTATTAGACATGATTTTATTTATATTGAAGGTGAAAAAACTCAATGTGAATAGGTATGATTAAGTTAATGACACGTCTTATTGATTAATCAGAGTTGATAAATAAATCATATTTATTTAGTTTTGTTTTATTTGTCACTAAAATTTATACTAAAAAGTTCATGTAAAATTAACATATGTTAATATTTAGATATATATAAAGACATTTTTATGTGACATGCATTCAGATATGGAAGAAACTAATAGAGGGGCACCTTTACATATTCTAACATCACAAGGTGAACCATTTACAATTCCTCTTCTTTAAAGTTTAGTTGGTTATTATTGTAATCCCTTATTTGTGTATGTGTGTGTGTGTGTGTGTGTGTGTGTGTGTGTGTGTGTGTGTGTGTGTGTGTGTGTGTGTGTGTGTGTGTGTGTGTGTGTGTGTGTGTGTGTGTGTGTGTGTGTGTGTGTGTGTGTGTGTGTGTGTGTGTGTGTGTGTGTGTGTGTGTGTGTGTGTGTGTGTGTGTGTGTGTGTGTAACTTATATATAAATCACTACCTATCCATAAATAAAAATGAAAGCTTATTATATTAGTTATCATATTAATTAATTTTAGGGGAACATATTTTTTGAAGGCACTTATCCATGTGCACATGTGCATTGTAGGTTTATAAGAGCATTATATGTGTTTTAAGAGTGGTGAAGTTATTTTAGGGGTTTATGTAATATGAAATATTATTTATATCCTCCCATTATTGTTTTTTTATATTTATGCATGCACCCACGTAAATGTTTGACATTATGTAGAAACCTAATTTTGTTATGGGATGGTAATTAGTTGAAAATTTACATTATTTAATAATATGTGTCTATTTTTACATCATCAATTCATGTTAGGCTCTTATTTTAAATATTTTATTATGTTTATGGATTTCCCTTATTCCCTTTTTTACTCATTACTTTCTTTATCCTCTTTGTCTCTCACACGCATTCCCAGTTTTATGTGGTTTTTAATTTTTTTTCTCAAAAAATTACAATGTAGGGTTCTAGTTAAGCCTATGTGACACTTGTTGTAGGATCCTTGTGACTTTATTTTTTGACATTTTATGTTAATTTTCCTTTTCCATGTGTGTAAATAGAGTCCTAATTTGAACAAGATAAGTTTATAAATACACAAGTGCATTAGTACATCTAGGAAATGAAATGATTTATTATGACGTGAATTCTATTTTGTAAAGATTAATTTTGGAAGTGTAAGATAGTTAATTTGAGATATGAGAATAGATAATTTAAGATCATTTTTTTATATTTACTTATATTCATTCTAGCATAAAATGTCATATAGGATTAAGCCCCACATTTATTGGACTACTTGTTGGCATGCATTGAGTGTTTCTCTTTGAGTTTATTTTTAACATGGTACATTGTAATCATGTATTAGTTTGTAAAAATTTCCATACATATACATTTTAATCATGTATTTATTTGACTACTTTTTGGCATGTATATGTTAGAATAATTAA
The DNA here is from genome assembly GCA_037957365.1 of Torreya grandis. Taxonomy (NCBI): domain Eukaryota; kingdom Viridiplantae; phylum Streptophyta; class Pinopsida; order Cupressales; family Taxaceae; genus Torreya; species Torreya grandis. The sequence continues at coordinate 1,146,509 of JARHVA010001269.1, forward strand.
TTTATCCTAGTTTATATGTAATAAATATCACATGGTGTAGTTACACCTTTGATTGACATGTAGCATAGGTTAGTTAATTGTGTTATTTCCTATGTTTGATTATTTACATTGTGATTCCTAATCACATATATATTAGGATAATTAATCTCACTTGTTGATGTATAAATAATCACCTCGTGTATTGCTCAAGCTAATGCAATCCCTTTCCATCTTTCATTTGGTATCAGAGCAAGTTATCCCGAGAAGGTTTCAAAGTGGTGGAGATAAGGTAGAGATTGATAATAAGTTCATATTATCCTTGATAGTATCACATTTCTCCAATTTTTGCATCCCATGTTAAATCTTTGATAAATTTTTATAGAAAAAATTAAATTTTAATTAAGGGTTTGATAATTAAAATCTCAATTATTTGATTATTAAATTTGTATTGAAATGCTGATATATATTTTTTTTGTTTGTCACACATATAGTTTTGGATCTAATATCTATGTTTAGATAGGTTTTACTAATTATTTTTAAATCAGATCCATGTCCCTACCAAGTAGGTCAACCTTTCTTATTTTTGGCATAATTTTTTCTTACTAATCTGTAGACTTTAGCATTGAAATACTGAGGCATTAGAATAGGTTATTATAATAAGGCATTAGAATATTCAAAGTTTTTGGTGTTAGACAAAGACCAGATCTAAGCTAAACTCAGTATCCTTTCATGATGTCATTTGACCAGTAGCATCTGTTGAATTATAGTAATTACTCAAGCTCTCCTAAATTACCTAAAGAAATACATCAATTAACCTATAGCCAACTAGAGTATTCTTCCATCATGCCAATCACCCAACAATATCATTTGCATCACCTCTTTGGTCAATGGTCAATCAACAACCCCTTCTTATGCATTGCCCAAACACCTAAAAATAAACTTTGGTAATAGATTGACCTAAGCAACTAGCTCATTATTTGGTAGTAGATCAACATTTTTTACTAGCTAGATCATAGCATTAATAGCATCTAGGAAAGATCAAACTCCCCATTTCCCTTTGTCCTTCATCTTTCACTACAAAAATCTAGCCTGATGTGAGTGTGGTAGAACAAAATAGCTAAGCATCGACTACCAAATCAGGTTTCACACCATTCCATTCTTCCATTCAGGTTCATGCATTATTTTGGTTTTATTTTTTTAAATAAATAAAACAAATATAATTATAATTATATTATATTAGTTCATGCATTATTTTATTTTATGCATTAATTATTTTGGTCTTATATTTATTATATAATTATATTTAAATATAATTATATAATATCAAAACCAATATACATATCCAAGAGTGGGAGGAAGGATTTATTGGAGAGGGTTATCCCATTTATAGGAGAGATTAAAAAACAAGTTATTTATATTTTAAAAATTATCATTTTATAAACTTCATTGGTAAAATCTATCGATTCATCACAATAGTGAATATTGTAAGGTAAAAAGCCATTTTTTAGGGTGAATTATCTACCCCAAGAGGCTCTTTTGACAAGACAAGCTATTTTTCTACAACTATAAAGACCACAAAAGGGGGGATATTTTATTTTATCAACACCCTAAAATCATCTTGTAATAGTAAAATTAAGTTGTAAACTCCTTAGACACATTTTTAGTTGAAACCAACATCTAGATTCCATGATTCTCCATCGCATTTTAGGATGCATTTTCGATGATATCTGACATCCTTTATGTGCTTGTGTGCAATTGCATTTCATCATGTTTGAGAATTTTCAACTTTTATTTTTGCACTTAAAACACACTTGTAATTTCTTGTCATATGCAACTTGTATTTTGTGATGTCTAGTTCTGGAACTCATTTTGTCCTCCTTGACACATAATTCCTTCATGGTGACAACTACACTACTTAGAAAACAAAAGTACAAACACATATAGAGTTAAAAGATATTTGGTTAGTGGTAGAAGGCACATGGGTTAGACATGCAATAGATGTTTCTCAACAACAAAAATATGACAAAGCTAATAAAAATATTAAGTTAATAATCAAGTTTAGAGTTTGGATGAGGTACAACCTCATATCCAAAGTGTTACAATTACAAAATATGCTTAGGATAAGTTTAAAATAATATATGAAATAAATACTTAAAATTAAATCTTGGATCTTCAAATCAAATTTCACACTCTCAATCTCAAATTAGATGAAAAAGTAGAGTCATTCCTTAGAAGGTTTGAAACTTTTTAGGATTCACTTAAATCTTTGTGCAAACTGATGATATATGATTCTTTGGTCCCTATAGTACTTAGAGCACTACCCCCCACAGAGAGGATCTTTGTGACCACTTTGAATGTCATAAGACAAAAACCAACCTTTAAAGTATTGGTAATTTTGTTAAAATAAGAGTAAGCTTTACATAATTTGGATGAAATAGATGATGAGCATGCACTCGCATTGAATCAAAAGGGGAAAAAACCCATAAAGGGTAAAAAACCTTCTCCAAAGCATAATAATCAAAAAAACCAATAAGGGAACAAATCATGTTCTTTTAGAGCATGTCAAATTTATGAAAGATAAATACATGACTTAAACCATTTTTGGTACAACAAATTTCAAAAGGGCTCATCAAATAGGAAGCCCTCTTTTAACAATTCACCACAAATAGAAAAGAAGCAACTACAACAACAAAACATATGGAAATAGAAATTTTCCAAGCCTAAACAACATGGAAATATTGTTGAAGAATATGATTCTTCAAATGAGGAAGATGGTTTAGGTACTCAAACACATGAGTATACCAATCATCCAAGTGTAATTTGGTATATTGATTCAGGAGCAACTAGACATATGACAGGGATAAAAGAATGGTTTTCTACATTGACCAAAATAGAATCAAATGAAAATGTATCACTTAGAGACGATACCTCATATATAGTACAAGGTAGTGGTGACATCAAACTTCAGGTTGGAAACAAAAATTGTAACATTTCAAATGTTCTCTATGTTCCAAGACTTACAAAAAATATGTTATATATTAATCAGTTACTTAACCATAAACTCATGATTGAATTTGATAACTAAAATGGTCAAAAAATGTATCACAACAAAGACAAATTTAGGCACTTCAAAGAAATATCCAAGGCTTCCAACATTGAAAAAATGTTTTAGATTGATTTTGTTCAAAATTATCATCAAGTCCTTGTGGTCAAAGATACATAACTAGGCAACTTATGTCACAAAAGATATAGACACTTGAGTTATGGTTAATTAGTTGAATTGATAAAAAAAATATGGTTCGTTGTCTTTCTGAACTCAATAAATATTATGATATATGTACTAGTTTCTTATCAATAAAATAAATAAGAGATCCCTTTGGAAATACTGAATATCAATCACTTGGTAAGTTGGACTTGGTGCACACTGATCTATGTAGACATTTTACTCCCAGACTTAGAGAGTACAAATACTTTCAGCATTTTGTTAACGATTACTCATGGAAAATGTGGGTATATTTTTTGAAGACTAAGGATCAATTTTTTCAAGCCTTTAAAGAATTCAAGGCCATGGTTAAAAATGAAACTAGTAGGAAAACCAAGACCCTCCACACAGATCATGGGGGGTAAATACACCAATAAATAATTTTCATCGTATCTTAGTGTGAATGGAATTAATCAAAAATTAATAGCTCCATATTCACCTTAGTAGAATGGAGTTGAAAAATGGCATAACAAAGTTGAGGATGCCTAATACATATTGGGAAAAAGCTTGTCACACTACAATCTACTTGTTAAATAGGTCACCCACTAAAGCTCTTGATGAAATCACACCATGTGAATCTTGGATAGGGAATAAACCAAAGGTTACTCACCTTTGAGTTTTTAGTTTCAAGTCATACATGAATGTTCCTAAGAAGAAAAGGAAGAAGTTGGATTAAAAACAAAAGAAGGTATTTTTATGGGAGACAGTGCACAATCAAATGCATACAAGCTCCTTGATCTAGAAATAAAGAAGGTACTAATCAACAGAGATGTATTATTTTATGAAAAGAGTGGAATTAATCCACCTTCTACACAAGCAAATGATACAAGAAAAAATCATGTAATCTTTTCAGATAGTGATGCTGAAGGTGAAAAGGAAGATAGTTAAATAGGTCCTCTAGCACCACTACCTATAGCTCAAGATATGCCCAAGTGGTATATAAGTGTTATATGAGATTATAACTTGAATGGAGTACCATATACATCCACTTCAAGATCAAGGACTCAAATCATGGCTTTAGAATAGGTTTAATATGGCCCTTATGAGTATTGTTCAAGAAACTTATGAGCCCTCAATAGTAACATAAACCATATAGTAAAAACCTTGGAAAGATGCCATGGATTCAGAATATTGGTCACTAATGAAGAATAACAATTGGTATCTTGTTGATCTTCCACCAGGGAAGAATCTTATAGGATGAAAATGGGTCTTTAAGACCAAGTACAAAGCAAATGGTAGTATTGATAAGTACAAGCAAGTCTTGTTACAAAAGGGTACTCTTAGAAAGAAGGCACTGACCATGAGAAGACTTTTTCTCCCATAACTAAGATAAAGACTATGAGAATGGTTTTTGTTATGGCTACATATTTTGGATGGAAATTACATAAAATGGATATAAAAAATGACTTTCTCAATAGAGATTTTCAATAGAAAGTTTACATGATTTAACCTAAAGGATTTGTGATACCTTATCAGGAATATAAGGTGTGTGGGCTTATCAAGTCTCTCTATGGGCTAAAATAGGATCCCTAAGCCTGGTACATCAAGATTGATGAGCATATCATAAAACATGGATTCAATAGGATCCTATATGATCCTACCCTCTACCTCAAACAACATGGTGGGGAGGTTATTATAGTGATTGTTTATGTCGATGATCTAGTCATCACTGGCAATACAGTAAAGATGATTGATGCAACTAAAAATGATCTCAAGTGATCTTAAGACATGACAAATCTCAGGATACTACACTATTTTCTTGGATTGGAAGTATGGCAGAAGGAATATCACATTTTTATTTCAAAGATGAAGTATACCAAGACCTTACTCAATAAATTTAGGGTGATGGAATGCAATCCTATTGCAACACCTATGAAGATAAGACTTTAATTATATCATATAGATCTATCACCAAAAGTCAATTCAACTCTCTATCAGTAGATGATTGAGAGTCTCATATACTTGGCATATACTAAGATATATATTAGTTATGTTGTCAGTTATCTCTCTCAGTTCATGCAAGAACCAATGGTGACACATTAGAAAGTATTAAAGTGGGTATTGAGATACATCAGAGATATAGTTGAGTATGTCCTAGAGTACAAGAAGAATGATATGTTATTTTTGATAGGATACAAGAATGACAATCATAGAGATTATATTGATGATAGGAAATCCACTTATGGATTTATGTTCTTTTTAGGACCTGGTCCAATCTCTTAGGTAAGTAAGAAGTATAATTATGTTTATACATATTCCATAGAGGTAGAATATCATGTTGTAGTAATATCTATTTGTGAAGCAATATGGATACATTACATTCTTTTAGGACTTGGAGTTCCACAGACTCAAGTTATATTTTATATTATGTCAATCAAGGTGGTATACATCTTATTTGTAATCCAATGTGTCATGAGAGAAACAATCACATAGAGGTTCATATTTATTTTATATGCAAACATGTTCAACATTACAACATACAACTTTAGTATTACCCCACTTAGGATTAGTTCATAGATGTCTTCATGAAGTCACTTGCACATGATAAGTTTGAGGCATTCAAAAATTATCTCTCTTCTTCTCTTCAGGATATGATCAATTAAGGGGGGAGAATGTTAGAATAATTAATTTATCCTATTCTATATGTTATAAATGTCACATGGTGTAGTTACACCTTTGATTGACATGTAACATAGGTTAGTTAAGTGTTTTTTTTTATGTGTGATTAGTTATTTTTGGTGTTTTAGATTTGTACCCTAGCTGAGTAAGGGGATTATTTAGATCTTCCTACTCAAATCTAGACCAACATGGGACTAATCCTAGGTTGTGGGTATCCTAATAATATATCAAACATCCAGAGAAGGCCAACTTTATTCTATATCTATCACCTAAACTAGACCTAATATAACACTTACTTGGAAAAGAGATAGAGAGATACAATAATATAAGAAAACATGTAAAATGGGAGGATGCACCATTAATTAGAATACTTGTACTTTGCACAAGATACACTATGAAACACATTCAAGACTAAAGAAGATTAGTCCCACATGAATATTTGACAATAAAGTATGAATCAATTATCAAACTAGAATGAGAGAGAAGACATCCACTTCAAGCTAAACAATAAACTATAAATTGCACATACAATGACCTATGAGAACTACCAAATAATTCATGAAGGTAGGAAAACTCAGACATAGACAAGGAACATACATTCACTTAACTACAGTACATGAGTTCATGGAATACACTTCAATCTAGCTTGTAAAATTATGGAATTCAATCTTTATTACATCAAAATGTGTCATAATACAAATTTTGGCATAATTTAAGCAAACCAAAGCATAAGAGTATATTTCTATAAAAAATTCCAGATATTTCTTTCAAAAAACTTTTAGATTCTATGAGTGGAAGAGGTCGGAACATATATATAAAAAAGGAAGAAAGAGAGGGAAATGTGATGTATTAGCATAAGCTCAAGAATGTTGACTCATGACCTTATCAATAATGAAAAAACTCTATAAAAGAATTAAATTCTCATTACCCTTATCCAACCACTAGATCTCCTTCTTGGAACTCGATGTCATTATCTATATGATCTACTAATGAGGACCATGTCTTAGAATTGACATATTATGCCATATCTGCTTTGGGTGGCCAATTGTGCTTGTTTATCAAAAATGTGATCCTAATGATATGTGAGAAACCTATCTATGATCACATTCACATATTTATTTTCATTAATATCAAACATAGGTCTATTATATGTGAAAACCAATTCACTTATTAGTTTTCACACATTTATAATATCCATGGAAACCTGCAAACTCTTGATTGTGTTTCATAATCAGTAGTATATTTTTAATCTCTATATTTGGTCCAAATTGACCTATTTTACCTCTAGATCCCTATGAGAACTAACAAAGGACCCTTCATTTAAAATCAATGAACATGTCAATAGAATTACTCTACAATAGAGTCCACAAGTTCTAAGTTATCAACCAGAGGTCTTGTTTAAACTTTAATGGTGATGTAGCCTTATCCTTAACCATCTTGTTTGTATGACTATGTCTACTCTATGGTGTTTGATCAAGATTTAATGGTGGTGGGATGACCCTATAATACCTTTTCTACTTTGATAAAAAATGGCTCCTTTAGTTTGACCTTATGCATCCAATATTGCTCGAGCCAATCAAATTACTCTAACTCTAACTCATCTTCATTCCCATTGGCTTCATAAAGCCCATCTATCAAAATTTGACCTCATTAAACTCTTGTGCACCATAAGATCAAGATATAAAAATCAATTTGGGCCCTCTATTTCCTTCCATCAAATATCCTTTGACATGTTGACTTGATTATGCACCGTTAGATCATAATATACAAAGCAGTGTTCATCATTGATTTACTTAGACCCACTTTCCTATCAGTGCCTACACACCATCAAGTCATTGGTATGAATGAATTAGGTCTATTTATTTAGGCTCAGACCCACCTTTTTTTTATTGAACATGCACCATTAGATTTATGTTCTCTTAATCCCTACTGTCAGATCATGCCCAACTTGTATCTCTTTAAAGGGCTTTAACCCAGGGACCTTTTGACTAGTTTGACCCCTAGCATGAAACATTAGATCATGTCTATAATAAGGAAATATCATGCAAACCATTATATATTTCTCAACTTTAAACCTTTTAAGGACTTTTTGAATCCAAATAGTCATTTTATGAAGCTCAAAATTGACACTTGTGTAAATATTCTATGATGCAAGTCTAACTTTGAACACTTAGATATTGAGCTAGAAAGCTCACACAAATATGAAAATTGTAGATAATGTTACTAACATGGAGAACTCCACATCACTATAATATATTGTCTAGTGATGCTTTCTAAGTGGAGTTATAAAATACATAAGATAGATGGTCCATTCATTTCTCTGTGACATCCTAGTGATGGTCTATTTCTTTAAAATTTCACAATCCATATTTTGCTCAATATTTCTAGCTTATTATGATATTTTAAGGAGTTTTAAACTTGTTTCATGCTCTTGAATTCTTCAGACACCATGAAACCTACTTGGACCCTTCATCTATAATTATAGAGTCATCCCTTGAAGATCAATTAGATCACACTTTAAGCTTGCTTAAAGTGTTTCAAAATATTTACAAAATCTATATGATCTTCACTTGAGTTCTATCTAATCCTTCTAACATTGGTTCACTCTTCAAATAGTATCCTACTCCTTCCAATGGACTCTTGGACTAGGCACATTTTGGTATGTAGACCAAATTTAGTCAACATCTTTGGTGACTTGGCTAGGTAGCATGTCTACTATGCTCATGAACTCAGACCAAATACATGACTCTTAGATAATTTACATGATATATGGACCATTTAAAATACTAAAAGATATCCTTTTGACTTGGAAATATAAATAATTTCAATGAATAGGGAAAGAAAAAACTTGAAAGGAAAAATAACTTAATAAAGTGAAGGCAACTAACCTATCAAATACCTATGCAACAAAGCACTTATTTGTGACAAGGTATAAATAGACTAATGTGTTATAATAACACTTAGAGATAATCCAAAATAATTAACAATGTACATGAGACTTAGATTCCTTAATAATAATGATTTATATGTATCCTATTGACTGGGATAGGTAGCTCTTCACCATCATTCTTCTGTGTTGGAAAGCATTGTAGTATTTACAACTAGAGATTGTGTATAGAACACATCAAAGAGAATCAAATTTTGTGTGCCTTCCTGGCTTAGCTCTATCCTCATCCTACTTGAAGACCAAATCTCCTTCTTGGAAACTTCTTGAAGAATCTCCTTTATCAAAAAAATTCTTCACCATTGCTTGATGGGCTTCCATGGCCAACATGGAATGATGCCCTATCTTTTCTAGTTCCATGAACTTATCATATTTTATTTTCATTGGCTCATTTTCCAAAATCTCAAGTAAATGTTTTAATTATAAAGCAGGTAATTCAAGAGAAATAAGCATTCTAGCTTCCTTACCATATACTAGTTTGTATGGAGAATTGGTGATTGACCTCTTATAGGTCATCTTGTTAGCCCAAAAATCTAACTTCAATTTGATATGCCATGACCTTTGATTATCTTCAATAGTCTTCTTGATGTTCTTTAACAAATTCTTATCAATGGACTCAATAAGGCCATTGCCTTATGGATAATAGTTTGATGAGGTATTGAGAAAAACACTATGTTGCAATGCCCATTGGCTAATCTTAGACCCCATAAAATTGAATTATCAAAAATAATAGTTGAAGGGACTCCAAATCTAGTAAGTATACCTTAATAGAAGTCTAGAACATCAATTTTATTGGCTTCTTTTAATACTACTACCTCTATCCATCTAATAAAATTATATATGGTAGTTAGGATCCACTTGTGTCCTAAGCTTAAAGGGGGGTTAATGAGACCAATAAAGTCCAATCCCCATTAGACAAAAGGTTAATTTATTAAAATTGGTTGGAGAGGTAAGGCTGCAAGATTCACTTTTTGAATAAATATGGCACACTATTTGTATATCCTAACCCATGTATGACAATCACCAAATAAACTTGGCCAATAATACCCATCTCTCATAATCTTATGGGTTGTGATCCTTGTTGATGTCCTCCACCATGTCCATCATGGAATTACTCAAGTAACCTCTATATTTGACCTGATCTATACACCTTAGAAATATGTCATTGATATCATTTTTGAACAACACATTATCAACAAGAAGAAAATTAATTGACTGTAATCTAAAATATCTCCTCTTTGAAGGTGTCAGATAAGAAGGATAAACACCATCTTGTAAGTATCTTATCATATCTTGGAACCAGCTAGAAGATAGAGTGTTATTAGTTGTAACTTCTTCATCATTTGAAAACATAACCACCCTATTAGTCTCTTGTAAGTCTTAGGCTAGGTGTTCATAAAGTCCTTTGCTTTTAACTAGTTTTTTGACCTTGATCTAAACATCATATTCTATTACTTTGGTTATCCAACCAGATCTTTTGTCATTTATATCCTTGTTTAATAAAAAAGCTGACACTTAGATGTGCAACCATCAAATGTATCTTATTATTGGATAGCAAGTACTTAAACTTTTTAAGAGACCTTATGACTAGAAGTACATGCTTATAAATAAAATAATACCTTATTTCATATTCTTATAAGCCTTGACTGAAGAAGGCTATTGGCTTCTATAAAGTCTCTTTATTTTGATACATGAGAATTCCTAAAATTATGTCAATGTTAGTATAGGTGTATAATAAGAAATACTTTGTGAATTCAAGGTTTACGAGTATAGGATCAATGGCTATAGATTTATTTATCTCTTCAAAATTCTTACTCCTTATTTAGACCAATTGAAAATCTAACCCTTCTTTAGCATGGTTATGAGTGGCCTAGCTAATGTAGAAAATTTTTAAATGTATATCCTTATGAAATTGGTCTTACCTAAAAATCTTTGCAAAGATTTCTTGTGCTTAAGGAAAGTATAAGAATTGAGTCTATCCTATCAAAATATATATGTGTACCATATTTTAAAATTACATGTCCAAGAATACTACCTTCATGAAAAGAGAAAACATACTTTTTTGGATTCAAAGACACTCCAAATTATCTACATCTTTCAAGCACTTATCTGAGGTGAATCACAGGCTCATCTGAATTGTAGAGAATATTGTTATGTCATCTAGATAACCAAGTATAAACTTGTTAAGGAGACCTTTAAATTCCATATCCATAGATTTTTGAAAAGTTTCTCCATTATTGGGTAAACCAAAAGGCATCTTTCTATATGAAAAAGTCCCCCACTTTGTGGTGAAGGCTATTTTGAACTGATCTTCTTCTTTGACCAAAATCTGGTTATATCCACTATATCCATCCAACAAAAAGAACCTTTCTAAACCTGCAACTAGCCATAAAATTTGGTCCATTTATGGCAATGGATAGTAGTCTTTAAGATAGGCCTTATTCAACTCATGTAAGTCAATGTATGGTCCTATTTCACCATTCTTTTTTAGTATTAAAACAAGGTTTGCCACCTAAGTTGAGTGCTTAATTATAAATATTATAGCTGACTCAATGAGCTTATGTAGCTTAGCTCTGATCAAAGGTTCAAGCTTTGCATTAATATGCCTTTGTCTTTGTCTAATTGGCCTAGACACATCTTCTAAATCAATGGTATTTTAAGCTAGACTTGGATCAAATCCTTTAATTTCACTGTACTACCATGCAAATACATCTATAAAATTTGAACATAACTTAACAAAAGTTTCTTTCTTTGAAGATGTGCAAAAATTTTCTAACCTTAAAGTCTCACCAGTTGCAATATCTACATTTGTATAGTGTTCTTCCTTGTTTGATAAAGCAAAATTTTATTTTCTCAGTTCATCATCTTTGTTGAATATGATTTCAAGGGTGACCAACCCTTTAGGTAACTTATTTATCTTTAATTGCACAATTTGGTCACCATACTATTATAAATGCTTGTCTTTATTCCTTTAGGATAATTTAGCTTCCTCTTATAATAATATAACTATCATCTTTAAATACTTTCCAATTTTCAATTTTTTATAGGATATAAGGTCTTACAATCACCTTGATGTGTGATTGAACTTTTTCATTTTTTATCTCATCTGGGATATTGAATTATGACCTAATGGCAACCAGCCCATCTACATGCTTGTTCTTATTTCTTGATATAGTCTAAATATTGAAACCTTGAAATTATTCAAATAGGTCCCATACTCTATGATTATAAGACCTAAGTAATGGGTTCTTGCATATATTAAGTCCCCTTGGTGAACTACCAATTCACAATCTCCAAATACTTGTAAAAAATTGACCTTCATCTTTCTTGCCCATTGTAAACCATGCACTAATGCTTCATATTTAGTAACATTATTGAAAAAACCAAAATATAACTTGATAAAAGATAAATACATTTTATTAACTATATAAATCAACATCATTCTAGCTCTAGTGCCATGTTTGTTTCTGGATCCATCAAAATGTAGTTGCCATAGTCCATCATTGGGCTGATCATCTTTCATCAATGTTGGAATTGGTGCATCATTTTGATGAAGATAATAGACACCAAGTCATTTTTATTCAATAAACTTGTATATATCATGTCCATGAAAATCATAGGCCCATTCATCAAGGAAAATATGTAGGACTCCATCTAGAGGTGATTCAGTTTCCAACTCACTATTTTCTAGTACTTTGTCTAAGATAACACAATTAGTGTTCACCATTCTTGTCAGATATGGATCTAAATAAAATATCACAATAGGTTTAGAATTTATTCTTACCTTAGTACCATACCTAGTCCTAAACATTAAATAGGTCCAATAAACTGATAAATCTCCTCTAATCTTTGAAGTAAAGTCTCTTGACAGACACATGGCAAAATAGGGAGGCAAGTCCACTACAACTACATCTTGTTGAATAATAACATTATTGCAAGCATGTAATGTCAATTTTATATCTTTTATTATTCCTACTATCTTTGTTGGTAACCCATCTAATTACAATACTCCTTTGGTATTTAGCTCATAGGCAAGACCAAGCTTGTCTACAATTTATTTGGGCATGATAGTGTTGATAGCCCCACTATCTACCATATAATTATGTATTAAGAAGTCATCAACTATCAAAAAGAGATAAAAGGGAGGGGTTTTATTTTATTTGATATTTTTTAATCCACCTTTGTCATGTTAGGTACCTACTGATCGGGTTTCTTGATTTATCAGTCTAAATTGGCCAAATAGCTCCTTATTTCTCAGCTAGTTCTTTAGATACCTTAAGATCTTATAGCTATTGAATAAGTATGTATTTTTATCCTAGAATGGTAAAGTAATTCAAAATGCTAATGATAACATTTTATTTCTTCATTTGATCTATTATGTTGAATGAGGCTCCACTAACCTTTGGATGCAACTTTTGACCCAATAGTTATTTTCTAGTTAAACGTATTTGGGGAACCTTCACTATCTATGCATTATGAATCTTATGTGCTACAGGAATAACAACTTGATCTTTGACACTCTTAGAAATAATATTAGGAACACTATACTTATTTTTCACATCTTGAGCTTCCTCAATTGCTATTCTTTTTATCTCTAGTTAGAGTTGCAACTTGACCATTTGTGTTACTAGTTTCACCAATTTGGTTGAATGCAATATGATCATCCAATTACCAATTAACATTGATAGCATTAGTCTGCCCTAGAAATTGTTAATATTCTCCTTGGAACTCCATATTTATGTCTTGATACTAACCACCTTGAAGAGATAACTCTTCCTATGTTATTTTTGTCATAGTAATATCTTGTGATACCAAGGCTTGATTTTGGATGTCATTTAGATTAGAAGGCTGCCAACCTGAATCTTACATCAAGTTATTTTGAGAAACAATAGCTTTTAAACTAGAAGGTACATTAGGATCAAGGGTTTCATATGGCTTAGTTTAGGTTATGGTTCCTTTATTTTGATAAGGTTTCCTATTGTCCTTGAAACCTTGGATAAGGGAGTTGTTGGTTATTGAAAGACTGATAAGTGTTTTAGTTTTACTCCTGATAAGGTCTACCTTGGTACTATTGTCTCTTGAGTTGAAAAATCTCATTTTTAAAATATTATAACATGATTTTTAGATCACTAATCTCATTATCTTGATTAAGAGGGGATCCAACATGGACTTTTGGGGATGGAATAGGGGCTATAAATGGAATCTAGGGAACCTGAGGAGGAAGAGGTTGCAATTCTAGGAATATGGGCATTAGAGGCCTTGGAGAAAGTTTACCAAATTGTATTAATCTATTTTTTTCTCTTACTAAAATTTCATAGGCATTTGGCAAGGTATTACCACCCATAGATTGTATCATGACACTTGTATAATAATTAAGGGCCTTAAGATAGAAAAAAAATGCATACTCTAGAGATGGTCTAACCAATGTAGGGATCCTAGTCCATATCTTTTAGAATTTGAAATTAAAATCAGACATGAACTCATAGAGGTACCTCTATATGGTAGTCAATTATTCAACCAAAGATAGATGATTAAACTTGTATTCAAATTACCTAACTAAGGCTACACCTAACTCATCCTAAGTAGCAATGGAACTCAAATGGAGGTTCCTATACCATTGTAATGCTTTTCCTTTAAAGGAGGCAGCAAGTAGTTTGATAGCCACATTATCTTGAGTAATATTATGAACATAACATAGATTGTCAACATCTTAGATATGCTCAATAGTAGTAGTTTTATCCCATTCCCCTAAGAAGAAAATGATACTTTTTAGGTCAGACATAGGGATGTCATCATAGGCTAAATTCAAGGGAATACCCCTATTAAATGGAACAAACACTTGATTTCTAATAGTCATCTAGGAAAATAAAATTACATTATGGAGATAATAGATTGGAATAAAATAATAGGATGACCAGGAGATGAATGATTTTTTTGATGATAAGGTATTGTACTATTGAATCTTTATCTTTTATAAGGCAATTCAATATGTTTAAAAGGAGTACCTTTACTTGATAATCTTGTTGTAACCTTTGGCATGAAAACACTATCTGAAAGATACTATAAAATATGTAACTCAAAGTATCTTCAAATTTTGATGATGGTATATGTATCCTCATTTTACAATTTCTTCTTCTCAATATTCAAACTTCAATTATGCCAAAGAAGCTGTCCCACCAAGCATGCCAAAATTGTTGGTATTCTAAATTTGCACCCTAGCTAAGTAAGGGGATCATTCAAATATTCCTACTCAAATATAATCCAACATGGGACTGATCTTAAGCTATGGGTATCCTAATAATGGATTAGACCTTTGAATAAATTTAGCTTCTTTCTATATCTATCACCTAAACTAGACCTAATCTAACACTTAGAAAAGAAATAGAGAGATACAACAACATAAAAAAACATGTAAAATGGGTTGATGCACTAGTAATTATAATACTTATACTTTGAAAAATACACACTATGAGACACATTTAAGACTAAAGAAGATCAGTCCCACAAGAATATTTCACAATAAGGCATGAATCAGTTATCAAACTAGCATGAGAGAGTAGGCATCTACTTTCAATCTAAACAACAAACTATAAATTGACTTACAATTACTTGTGAGAATTACTAAATACTTCATGAAGGTGAGAAAACCTAGACATAGACAAGGAACATACATTCACTTAACTATAGTAGATGAGTTCATTTAATACACTTCAATCTAACTTTTAAAATGATGGAATTCAATATTTATTGCATCAAAAGGTGTCAGAATACAAATTTTGGAATAGACTAAGAAATCCAATGAATAAGACTATATTTATCTAAAAATTTCTAGAGATTTATTTCTGAAAACTTTCAAAGAGTCTGTGAGTGGTAGATGTTAGGACATATATATAAAAAAGGAAGAGAGAGAGGGAATTGTGATGTATTAGCACAAGTTTGAGGATGCTAACTCATGACCTTATCAAAAAGGAATAAAATATGTAAAAGAATTAAATGAAAATTTACCTTATTCAACCATTAGGTCTCCTTCTTGGAACTCCATGTCATTATCTATCTAATCTGGTGATGAGGACCATGTCTTGGAATTGATAGAATTATGACATATCTACTTTCGGTGGCCAACTATACCTGTTTATCAAAAATATGATCTTAATGATAGGAAAGACACCTCTCCATGATCATGTTCACATATGTATTTTCCCCAATATAGAACATAGGTCCATTATATGTGAAAACCAATTCACTTTTTGGTTTTCACATAGTCATAATATCCATGGAAACCTACAAATTGTTTGATTTTTCTTCATAATCATAGGTCTATCTTTAATATTTGTATTTGGTCCAAATTGACCTATTTTACCTCTAGAGCCCTATGAGAACAAATAATTTTTTTTATATGATGATCCTTCATTTAAAACTAATGAACATGTCATGGAAATGACTCTATAATAGAGTTAACAAGTTCTAATTTATCGACCAAGGGTCTTGCTTAAAATTCAATGGTGATGGAGCCTTATCCTTAACCATCTTACCTATATGACTATGTATACCCTATGGTGTTTTATCAAGCTTTAATGGTGGTGGGTTGATCCTACAAGACCTTGTTTACCTTGGTTTAAAATGGCTCCTTTGGTTTGACCTTATACGTTGAATATTACTCAGGCTAATCAAATTGCTCCAACCCATCTTCATTCCCTTTGGCCTCATAAATCCCCATTACCAGATATTAACATTGTTGACCTCTTTAACACAATAGGATCAATATATACAAATGAATTTGGGCCCTTTATTTCCTACCATTGAAGATCATTTAACATGGTAACTTGATCATGCACTGTTAGATCATAATATATGAATTAGCGTTGATCATTGATTCACCTGAACCCACTTTCCTATCAGTCCCTACACACTATTAAATCATTGGTATGAATTAATGTGGTCCATTGATCTAGGCTCAGACCCACCTTCATATCAGTGAATTCACACCATTAGATTTATGTTCACTTAATCTGCACCGTTACATCATGCCCAACTTGTAGCTCGGCTTTAACCCAAGGACCTTTTGACTAGTTTGACCCCTAGCATGAACCATTATATATTATCTATTAGAATACAATCTCATGAAAACCATTAGATCTTTCTTAACTTTAAACCTTTTAAGGAACTTTTAAATCCAAATGGTCATTTTGTAAAGCTCAAACTTGACACTTGTGCAAACATTATATGTTGCACGTCCAACTTTAAACACTTAGATCTTGAACTGTAAATCTCACATGGACATGAAACTTGCATATCATGTTCTTAGCATGGATAAATCCATAACACTGTAATATCTTGGTTGGTGATTCTTTTTGAGTGGACTTATAAAATACACAAGATAGTTTGTCCATTCATTTCTCTATGACATCTTGGTGATGGTTTGTTTCTTTAAACTTGCACAGACCATATTTTTCTCAATATTTCAAGGCTTTGATGATATTTTAAGGCTTGTGAAACATGGTTCATGCTCCTAAATTCTTCAGACACATGAAACTTTCTTGGACTCTTCATCTGCAATTGTAGACATGTCCCTTAAACATTAATTACATCACACTTTAAGCTTACTTAAAGTGTTTCAAAAGATTTTCAAAATCTATATGATCTTCACTTGAGGTCTATCTACTCCTTGTGACATTAGGTCACTCTTAAATTAGGATCATATTCCTTCCAATGGACTCTTGGACTAGGCACTTTTTTAGTATGTAGACCAAATTTGGTCAATAGTTACATTGTGAGTCTTAATCCCCTATAGATTAGGATATTTAATCTCACATGTTGATGTATAAATAGAAACCTCTTATAGTGCTCTAGCTAATGCAATCCCTTTTCATATTTCATGTTTTTCCATTATCAATTCATGTTAGGCTCTTGTTTTAACTATTTTATTGTACTTATGGATGTCCCTTGTTCCTTTTTGTACTCATTACTCTATATATCCTCTTTGTCTCTCACACACATTCCCAATTTTATGTGGTTTTTAAAATTTTTCTCAAAAAATTATAATGTAGGTTTCTATGTTGAGCCTATGTGACCCTTGTTGTGGGATCCCTGTGACATTTTTTTAACATTTTATGTTCATTATCCTTTTCCATGTGTGTAAATAGAGTCCTAATTTGAACAAGATAAGTGTATAAATACATAGATGCATTAGTACATCTAGGAAATTAAATAATTTCTTATGACATGAATACTACTTTATAGAGATTAATTTTGGAAGTGTGAGATAGTTAATTTGAGATATGATAACGTATAGTTTAATCTCATTTTTTATATTTATTTATATTCATTCTAGCATAAAATGTCATATAGGAGTAAGCCCCAGATTTATTGTACTACTTATTATCATACATTGAGTGTTTCTCTTTGAGTTTATTTTTAACATAGTACATTATGATCATGTATTAATTTGTAACAGTTTCCATACATATACTTTCTCCTTTTTGATGCACACATTTATTATATCTAGGTCTTATTTTTCATTTCAATATTTTATATCTACATTTATACTAGGAACTAACCTTTATTGTAACTATGTTAATGTAGGTTTTATTTATCCTGATATAAAGAGGCAATTAAATTGATAGATATTATGGAATTGTGATGTAAGGATAATACATGTTGTTTATGACAATAATATTATGACACAAACATCATGGTAAAAATGTGATTATGTTAACATAAATTATCAATATGAGTCCAATGATGAATATGATCCTTAAATGATGTTCAATTTATTTAATATGATCATGTTATTAAAGGGTGAGATCAAAAATATCAACATGGTGAAGTTTATTTTGAATATGATGAAGTTTAAAAAAATAAAGTTGATGAAGTTGATGAAAGTGAAGGTGATAAAATTTGAAAACTTGTAGATAATGAAGAAGAAGATGATGAAATTAATATTCCAATAAAAATATGTTACTATAATTAATATGATATTGCTATTAAAACACTTAAATATAACATATATTATACAAAAAATAAGAATACATGAAAGTTAAATAGTAAAGAAGATAGTTGGTATTCATGGCTCAAAATCCTCATGAGAATAAAAATCCCATCTAAAACAAGGGTGAAAAGTAAGAAAAAGAAACAAGGTCAAACACACAATAATCAAAAAAATTACAACACATAAATTAATCACAAATTATAGTACTTTAGGGAGGAGGCAAAGCATCATCATGTGGTGGTAGAGTCACCCAAGTATAAGGCTCTATGATAGGAGGATATGATGCTACCCAACCATCTAAGGGGTCCAAAATCATATTAATAGTCTAGCCATCAATAGGTTTCACCTGAGTAATAATGTCAAAAAGAGATATTATGTGAGAGGGAGTTGTGTCAACTTTACCATATGGTAGCTACAAGCCCCACCCCGAGATGAAAGTGATGAGAGAATTTTTCATGACTATATGACCAACCTCTACACCTCTTAGGAGATGGAATTGGTGGCCCCTAGGGTGGTCCATTTGGTGGCACTTGACTTGTAGTGTAGGAGGCACTCCCCTAGTGGTATAAAAGTTCATAGAGGTGGTAAAATTCCATCATAACCTTGTTTTTTAGGGCTTGAAGATGCATATAGGCTAGCAATATAATAAAGACCTTGTCGTTAATAGGAAAATGATAATATCATTCATAATTTTATAATATATCATTATTTCAATAACTGAAAAAATAATAATTTTTGTAAGAAAATTTTATATAAAAGTAATAAAAGCTAGTTAGTTGGTCGAGTCCCCCAAAATATCAATCCAACAAGAAAAAGGCTCAAGGTGATAAGGATGGAATAGGTTATGGATCCATTTTTAAGAAAAATGGGCTTGTGGGTAGAACTAAAAGATGTGATTGAATGACTCAAGTCATTGGCAAGTAGGGCATTTGGATGGAACAATTCTCATGCAAGAGAGCCTCTCCCTAAGTAGGAGACCTTGATAGACTAGGCAACACAAGAAGTGGGAGAGTTAGGTTCTATCCCAACATTACAAAAATTTACAATTTTGGTAAACCAAGTTTTAGGGGAGGAGGTAAGCCCAAAACTCCTATTGATCTTACTGAGAGTATGGGAGAGAGGATTATGACTTGATACATAAGGCCTAGAGAATAATTTTTGAAATGGTTGTCATAATTATATCGATAGTCCATCCACCATGCCTAGGATGGTTGTAAGCCTAAACTGTGAAGCACAACATTAGGAAGAAACTCTTGGATGCTGAGAATATAAGGTAATTCAACATTGTTCAATTGAAATTTAATTTTAAAATTTAGCCAAAGAATACAACCCCTAGCAACAACCAAATTTCAAATAGTATGAATACATTTGTAATAGAGTATGAGGGATTTAATTTATGGTCATTCAACCAATAACACATTAGTTCTTGTCATAATATGAGACCACCATATTATGTGATCATTGAGAGATAAACCTATATTAAAACCATCCTTAATCTATTTCATATGTGGCTTGATAGCTTCAAAATATTTCCATTTACTTTTGGCAACAATAAAGCCTTCAATTTTGACAAGAGTTGTACTAATGTGAATGGAATATAAACCTATATTATTCTAATTGTGTTTACCATATGGTACCATAAAGGATATACAATGCCTTAAAAGGATTTTATAGGTCTCATTACCTTCAAATGTATGAATAACCCATTTGGCACATAAGGATACATTATGTCTGTAAAGGTCAACAATTCCCATATCTCCTTTTTCCCAAGGAAGGCTGAAAATATCCCAAGATGCACAATGGAAACTCTTGGTATTATTTTAATTAGAACAAAT
The DNA here is from genome assembly GCA_037957365.1 of Torreya grandis. Lineage (NCBI taxonomy): Eukaryota > Viridiplantae > Streptophyta > Pinopsida > Cupressales > Taxaceae > Torreya > Torreya grandis. The sequence continues at coordinate 1,167,136 of JARHVA010001269.1, forward strand.
AAAGTCCCTAATAATTTTAGCCAAGATATCATAAGATGATTTTGAGGGATCCCAACAGGTAGAATAATAAACATTGGTGGTAGCCATAATCTTTGTGCAAATTTGGAATTTCCATACTAAGGATAATAGCTTGGCAATCAATTATTCAACTTTCTTATCCATTTTATTGATTATATACTACCATATCTCATTCAGAGATAATTTGAAGGAAAAAGTAATGCCAAGAAATTTTAATTATTCTCTACAGGTAATCCATTTTTAAATAAATTTGAGATTCTAATTAGGCATACGCACAATACTTTGTCTAAAACACTAAATCTTACTCCATTGAAAACTAGAACTAGAGGCCAAACAAAAAAAATTAAGACACTTCATATATTCTAGGAAGGTTTATTGGTATTATTAGAGAATAAATAATGTGTCATCTATAAAATTCTAATTAATGAGCTAGGAAGAGCATTCAAATAAAAAGATACCTTGAACCAAGCCCTACTCAGCCTTAGAAGCAAGAAAAGATCCTAAATATTATGTAGCGAGAACATAGAATGTCAGAGGAAGAGGGAAACCTTGCCTAATGGAGTGTTTTAGGATAAGGCTATCATAATTAAATCCATTAATTGTGATGCAAGTTAAAGCATCTAAAAGTAAAGTTTGGACTGCTAAAAGAAAGTACTAGTTGAAACCTAAAGCCTTTCACATATCTAGGATAAATAGCTATTTAATTCTATCATAGTATTTTTTAACTTCAATCTTGATAAAAATGATTCAATGACATTAAACTCTATCCCATTCCATGCCCTCCCAGATGGTAGTAATATTATCATGAATATGCCTCCCTCTAATAAAACTAGTTTCTTCAAGTGTAATAATTGTAGGAAAAATAAAATGGAATTGATTTGTAAGGGCTTTGGCAAAAAAATTGTAGGATACATTTAACAAGGTGATGGTCTACCAATTGGTAATGAACTCTAAATCACTATTATTAATATGACATTCCAATACCTAGATATACAGAAATAAAGATGAAGAGTAAATTATTATAGACTACTATTCCAAGGCATGTAACAAAGAAAAAATTGGAGGAAGTTTAAAAAAATCAAAATAAATAGTTTAAATATTCATTTAAATATTTTTTAAATATGATTTCCCATAATATATTATTAACACATAATTATTGATAGTATATTTGCTTTGACAGTTTTAAAAAAATGGTATGCTAAAAAAAATTACAATATATAATTATACTTCAAATATTGTAAATACACATTAATTTTTCTAGTATTTTAATAATTACATATTGTAAAATATTTAAATATAATTTTTAAAATTTTATATGATAAAATAATAATATTAATATTAAAATAATAAATATTTTATTTAATTATTAAATATATTATTTATTTTATTTTATAGTATAGTATATTATATTAAAGTATGCTTATATACATATTAAACTAAAAAATACATCAATTGACACAAAGGTCATGCAAAATGCATGTAATTTGCATGAATTTATCATCATATTGACCCTTAAAATTACAAAAAACAAATTGTTAGGGCCAAAAAACACTCTCACTTTTTTTTTAATTCTCAAAAGTAATAGGATGAGAAAACAAGAGTGAAAGTCAGAGTAGAAAGGGAAAGGAAAATGGAAGAGAAAAAATAAAAAGAATAAAATGGAAGTAGAAATGAAGAAAAGAAAGGGAAAGGATAAAGGGAAGAAAAAAGGAGAGGAGAAAGAAAAAATAGAGAGAAGGGAAGAGAAAATATAATAATCACATACTAACATAGTCATGTTGGAAAGGTGAGACCTCTAGTGAAAGGAGAGGAGGAAAAAGAGGAAGATTATGTAGAGATTCTATGAAGTCTAAAATTAAAGGTATGAAAAAATTATACCTAAAATTGATGAAATTTTATAAAAACCATAAGATATATTGTAGTAAACAAACTATAATTCTTCATAGAAAATTAGAAACATGAATCCCTAATTCTTCAATGAAAAATTCTTTGTAGAAAACAAGTGAAAAAAATAGATATTATTCAAGGCAACCCATTGACATATCCTAGTTGCAAACAAAATAAATTCTTCGGGATAAATGGATTTTGGAATATTGATTTGCTTAAATACTTGAATTTGTTATCCATCAATCCATTTGGTGATTTTCATTTTTAAAACCATGTTATTCAATGAGGTGGAATTTGGATAGGGGAATTTATTTGGAAATCCTTAAAAATTTCTTCAAATTTATTATTGACATACCCTGAAATCAATGTATTATATAAACTATTTTTTGTATTTAGGGTATTTTTTCAAATAATTAGTGTGCAACATTTCAAGATTATTTATATTTTGTCAAATATTAGTGTATTACAGAAACAAAAATAATATAGGATTAAGGTAGTTCCTATTGTGATTTGTTTAAATATCATGTTCATTTTACATGTATTTTTATCATTATTCATGTGATGGGAAACTTAAAAAATAGTTACGAATGTAAAGTAAAATGTAAGATTGAAAAATAGTTGATTTGGTGTAATCTCTTTTACATTTCATGCTATTGTATATCATTTTCATATTATCTTTTTATATATTAAATACTATGTGCTACTGAAAGTAGGGGATTCGTCCCTATTGAAATTATTAGGAGGACATTATATTCTTTTATCTATTGTGGATTTAAAATTAATGCTTAGTAAAAATATGACATGGATGACTTTTTAAAAATGATTATGACCCACCTCAATGCTTTTATATTAACAAACATATGTCAACCTTTATGGGCCCAACATGGAGGTATAAGGTTACATTTTATTTTATAATTAGTAAATATTTATTTTCATTAAGAAATTATATTTATACAACTTATTAATGGTATGTAGACTACTTAAAGGATATTAAAGATCTAGAAGAAAGACACCATCACATTTTTATGAGTGAGCATACCTAAACCTTTAGGGACTTGGCATGGAGTTATACATTTAGAGTTTATTTATTTAATTATTTTTAAATATTTATTTTTATTAAATAGTTATAATACAACTTATGCATCACATGTCCACTTTAAATATAGGCTCATAGGCTAATATGAAGGAGTTAAGAAAAGCATATTCGATTTATATTCTAGTATGAAATCTTTTGTATAAAATTATAAATTTACAATTTTTAATTAAAAAATATTTCTTGTGATTGAAATTTTATAATAAACCCTGATTATGATCTATATTCTTCTTGTATCGAATGAAAGGAGGATGAAGTTGTTGAGAGGAGTAGACATCCTTCATTTTCTTTTAGGGACTCCTTTATACAAATATATAAATTTATATTTTGTTGTTTACTTTTATATTAGTAAATTAATTTATAATGTGATATTAATTATTTTATATCCTTGTTAGGTGTATAACCTTATTTTTGTCTTAATAAAAGATTTGAAAAACTTGAATGGAAATATTTTTTTTCCGAACTAAGATCAATAAGATACTCCCCAATACATTAAGAGGGAGGGTGATGACAAAGTTCAGATAATTCTACAGACATCAGATAATGAAAGATCCACTCGTTTTACTTGTGAGGCTTAAAGACACAAAGTTTTAGGTTTAATCAAAATGGAGATACATGTAATGCCCCATGATGAGACCCATTTTTAGTAAGTATGGGAATCATCTTTGTGATTATTATTATGTTATGGACTTATTTTTTTTAATATTTTTATACTATAAACTTATATATAAACTCTTCATGATAAAAGATAAATATTTATGTGTTGAGGTATATGTGGATACATATATTTTTATGCATGATTATGAGATTGTAACTATGTGTGAAAACTTTACTGTTTAGGAGATATTATGTTTATTTTATTAATGATGATGTTAGACTTAAATAATGAATTGAAATAATGATTTCATGATAGACTATGGTTTTATTTATTAATGGTATTGTTTATAAATATTATGGATTACCATCATGAGTCTCATTTTTGTGTAGATGATAGGAAAGGTAAAATAATTATAGTCATGTGGAGATGAAATTGTATGAGATCTACATATTGTCCATAAATGTGGTATTTGAATTTACACAACATAACAAGAGCTATAACAATGGATAGCCACATTTCATATAATGGGTTACATGAAACTTTTATCTCTTGAACAATTTACAATTAAATAGAAGTAAATATATTATTTTTTAATGTGAATAAGTTACATGAGCACATAGTCATGAAAATAAAGAATAAATTAAAATAATGACACATGTTATGTGACCATTAAGATATGAATAGGGTAATTTATTTTTAAAAGAATACATAATGTGAAAATGGAAGATATTCCCATCAAAAATGATAAATATAAATTATCATTGAGTAAAATAAAAATCTACATGGTGGTATCCACAAGAAAAGCTATTTTAATTAAAGATTTTTTTTGAAAATATAGAAAGAACACCCAAAAATCCAAGAGTGGTTGAAAAAGTAAAGAATGATCAACTCATTTTTTCTCTTTAAATTGATATGAGGAGAATCAAAACCTAAGACAACTAATTGAAACAAAATCACAAATAAAAATTACAAGTGAATTATTAAATACCAAATAAAAATTTCAAGTAAATTATTAAATACAATTAAATATTTGGTAAGAAGGGACAATAAATTCTATTAATATTTTAAATTATAAAAAGGATACACAACCTTTAAGAAAAACACAAGACTTAGTTTGGGAAGAATAGACTAAAGGATTGGGAATAAAAGGGCAAAATGTGGGAGAAGTTGGTAGCATTACATTTGTGTAGAAGGTATTGCTCTAGTGTTTTATGTATCTTTCTCTTTTGTTTGATGGTTTGGATCTACATTAAAATTTTAAAAAAAAAAAAAAAAAAAAATTATAATAACTAAATAATATTTATTTTATGTATACATTTTGTTCTATTTCCATTGTTTAAAATGATAAATAATATTTTAGTTTGTGGATCTTGTTTGGATTGTTGAAATTTTCATTTTTGGGAGTTTTGTATCTTTAAAAAGAGTATCTAGCTTTTGTCTTATCTAATTTAATATGATTCCTTTCATTAATTTTTATATTATATGTGATATCCTCTGGTGGGTTGAAGGAAAAAAAAATATTTGTGTTTAGTAGTTCCATTAGGTTCATTAACATGATATATCTATGTAGTATAGTCCTCCATCAGAGTGTGAGAAAGGTGGTTAAGTTATAGACTAGTGTATTTAGTGGATATGATCTCCCATGGAGTTTAATGTCTCTACTCTATGTAAGCCTATTTCTTAATACACATGTAGTTTTATGCTTTGAAATTTATTTTATCTCAACTCAATGTGGATTTTGGGGACCTTGTATTCACTATGATATTTTCTAGCATTGACTATTTAAATTTGGATTTATGTTGTTTCAAATTTATCTATGTTGATTGGTCATATATTTTATTAGTTTGTGTAATTCCTTTTCTATTTTGTCACCTTGAATCACTATTATTAACTTATGAATCCCTATGAGACCTGTTTATTTTTTCTCGCTATTTTGGTAATTCAAATTTATTTTATGCTTTGAAATTTATTTTATCTCAACTCAATGTGGATTTTGGGGACCTTGTATGCACTATGATATTTTCTAGCATTGACTATTTAAATTTGGATTTATGTTGTTTCAAATTTATCTATGTTGATTGGTCATATATTTTATTAGTTTGTGTAATTCCTTTTCTATTTTGTCACCTTAAATCACTATTATTAACTTATGAATCCATATGAGACCCATTTATTTTTTCTCACTATTTTGGTAGTTCAAATTTATTTTACACTTTGAAATTTATTTTATCTCAACTCAATGTGGATTTTGGGGACTTTGTATTCACTATGATATTTTTTAGCATTGACTATTTCAATTTGGATTTATGTTGTTTTAAATTTATCTATGTTGATTGGTCATATATTTTATTAGTTTGTGTAATTCTTTTTCTATTTTGTCACCTTGAATCACTATTATTAACTGATATATCCCTATGAGACCCATTTATTTTTCTCATTATTTTGGTAATTCAAATTTATGAATAAGATATAATATTTTGGTATCCATTGAAAATAAAATGTTGGATCAAAAACCAACGAATTATATATTAAATAACCAATCGATCAGTTAGATGATTCACAATTACCCCATTATGGATAGTATGCACTCGTTATGAGAGTGGTTAAGTGGAACATGTCACCACATCAAATTATCATCTAATATTTATTTATTCACATGGAAGCCAACAAAGGAGAAATAAACAACTATTTTTATGGTGTCCTCATTCTTACCTTAAAATATGTTAATATATAAATGTGATCAATTTCAACCACGTATTAATAAAGTTAAATACTCCATTTATAGTATTTAAATCATTAATGAATTATGGATTGCATAGGAGAAATAAATATAATATGGTTCTTCCCTTAAAATGAGAGGTATCATAAAGAATTCCATTTTATCTCGTTTTAAATTAATATGATTTAAATTGCCTAGTGAATCATAATATCTTATTACCTATAATTAGGAAAATCAATTAGCTTATTACCTATAATATTGACTTTCCCTGATATTTAGAAACATAGTATAAGTAAGGTGGTAGATGTATGCTTAAGGATATTAGCTTCTAAAAAATTTATCTTCAAGTTTTGTAGCATGTGGAAAGTTTGTTAGAGGTATAATCACTGAAAGGGGAGAGGGAGGGGAGTTAAATCAAGGAGCCCAGATATTTCAATTTTAATTGTAATCCTTTCAAACTATTAAACAATCAATATATATCAACTTGATCATGCAACATAAATAATAGAGTTCATTTATTTAATGCATACATAAGATCAAATACATAACACATAGTTCTTGTGGGAAACCCTCATGAAGAATAAAACCCACTCTCAATCCTATAACACATGGATTATTGTCCTATAAAAAATTACAAACAAGAGACTAGTCAACTCTTTTAGACTATAAAATGTTGATCATGTCATATTCACCAAAAGCCTTTAGTGAAACACGTGTTTCACAAGGAGCAACTGCCCCTAAGGAAGATCAACTCCTATAGACCCTCCTTTGAACACTTACACTTTATTACTAATGTCTTCAACACCTAATGATGGATCTCTATTTATCTAACCCCTGCACAAACTCTCTCTATCTCAAATAGGCCTCTCACATAGGCATGTCACAATATCTTTCCTTCTTCACTCAAATTGTCCTCATATGCACACTTGAACCTCTTCGCATATCTTCAAACTGTAAGAGCACTATTTGGAAAATAAAAATATGACCTAAAATTCATACACATAATCTTCTCTACTTATCATCTCATTTAACTCGGCACCCTACCTCTCCTTCATTCCATAATTCTCACATCCACCTTGCACAAGTATTTCTCATAAATCTTCCACACAAAATCTATAAATCATCATCTTTTATTTCACTATATATAGAGCTATCATGAATTATCAATATCTTGGTCGGCCATAATACATGCCTTCACCCTTAAGGCATCTTACATAGGTCGCACTTAAGCACAATGCACTTTCAAATAGGTCTAAGTCACTTTTAGGTCCTATGGAGACCCATTCAACTCTTTAACACTTCTTAGAGCAAACTAAGAACACAAGAACACTTTCCAAATCCATTGATCTAGGTAATAATTCAGGCGACAATTCAGGTGATGCATCCACCCCAATTGATTATGGAACTTCTAGGAGCCATAACTTTTGCACTGTAGCTCCAATTGACTCACCATTTGAACTATTGGAAAGCTAAGAATGAGGAGAATGAGGTGAGATGGCATGGATCTCCAATCAATGGATTTTTACCCCTGAAAACTCAATAGAAGTTCCCCAAATTTTAATTTTAGTAGTGTGGTCTAAAAATAGTAAGTTTCTAAAAATAATAATTCTTTAAATTTTGTATTGTTGTAAATCATGGAAGTCAAACCACTTAATCTCCCTCGAGATTGGTGACCTTCCACATCCTCCTCCCATATTAAAAACATGTATAAATGAAGATGTATCCCAAAATAGAAATCAGACATCTCTTCTTAGAGATAGGCATATATTTGGGTCTGCAAATTTAGTGGATAAAACATCTCTTCTCAGAAATAGCATTATTTTTATTGTGTTGTTCATATTTATTTAATTATCTTTCACCAAGGATTTTGAGTTTTGGATCATCCATGGACCCTTTCAACATGATCTATAGGTCCTCCTTAATATCCAATGACCATCATAGTACTCTCTTGCTTAAGCACATTTTGCTCAAATAACTTTCTATACACATAGTAATTATGAGTGAACACATAGTCGACTTATAAACCTTTATTCATACTACATACAATTGATCAAACATTCATAATGCACATAGATCATCTTCATGGAGTCTACAATATATTCCAATATCATTTTGTGTCCTCACTACTCAAATTAAATATGCACTATCGATCTTATTATATAAATCTTGACCTTTAACACATAGTCCACTAAAGCCAAACATTAAACCTTAGTCACTTTGACCTCATCTCATGCACCCTTAAAATATTGACTAAATATGCACCGTCGATCTCTATGGATCAACTAGGTCTATAACTATTAATGCTCACTATTAGATATAGTTTAGAACTCTTGAGATTATGACACTTGGCACCCTTACGTGCCTTTTGATAATTTTACTATCATTCCATGTGCTTGTGCCACTTGGTAGCCTCTTGTGCAATGTTGACTCTTGACTTGTCTCACACAATTGATCTTTGTCAATATAAACCACTACTAACCGTTGTTCTTTTGTCAGACTAGCAAGATTGTAACACTTGTCACCTATGCATGAAACCTTTGAAATCATGCTTCAATGTGAATAAAGTTTATGGTCTCTGACCCATCACTATCTGCAAGTGCAACTTTGAAGATTTATATCTCGAGCTGGATAACACTTCAAGACCCCAAATTTTTAGGGTAGATTATTGACATTATATACATATCCATTATATCCTTTGACCAATATTAACCTTCTACATACCTAAAATAAATTCACAAACATACTATTTCATCCATTTCTGCATGACGATTTTTGATGGTTTGGAAAACATTACAAACTACTTAGGAAGCCAACTTTGAATACGTATATCTTTTGTCATTATTTGGTGCTTGACCTACAAAATGAACACAAATCAACTAGGCACAAAATTGAATAAACCCATATGATCATATTGTTTTGAAACATCCATACATTCAATTTATGCCATCACCAAACTAATTACTTGACTCTTTTTTGCCTCATGCAAATTTGGCTAAGTATGAGAAAAAATGTCAAAATGCTTGAGATCCCAAATTTACACCTACATATATTTAACTGTGTATAGGTGCAAGACATAGAAACTAAGTACTAATGTGATCATAACCATATGACCAACTCCCCTTGACTCATGCACACATGGCAATGGTGACATCAACAAACTATCTACTCAAATTTTCTACCACTAGACCCAAACTATCTAGATAAAAACTATGGACTACCAGATGAATTTCACTTATGTACATAAACTCTCCAAGAAAATAAAATGTCTTATAAAACCCTTTTCACATACTCAATACTCCATACTCATCCTTAAACATCTCTAACTAAGCCAAAACTAAAGATCAACCAAGCCAACTTCAAGCATACTATGACAAGCACATTGCACACTATGTCATTCTCACTTAGGCTATCAAATCACTTCATCCACTCATTAGGACACCTCCATGACATCATTAAAAATTCTCCAAAAATCTCCCCTTTTGGCATTGATTTCAACCAACATCATTCAGCTCACCTTCTCTCTCTTTAAGCACTCTTTAAGCACACCAATTTGCAACAACTAGCTTATCCTATGAAATATACTTCTTTCACAAACCAACTACACAATTAGGCCTCTAATTTGACAACAACTTGAATAACTTGAGAACCACAAACCTTCAAATCTTTGTGAAGCTTGATTTGACAACCCATTTGGCCTTTCAACATATTAATAATCCTCAAATCTCAATTCACATAGTAAACTATTTTTCTAGCAGAGCCCAAACCCCTAGAATCTCAAAACAAATGAGCTCAAAATAGCTCCTTCCAGTCAATGTACACTCATAAAAATTATTAAACACCTGGAGATAGCCATTTCATACTTCTGGACCAAGATTCAAGCTTCCACACCATTGGAAACTTTGACTTCCTATAACCCATTTTAGGACCTATAAACTTTTAAGCACAAATTGAAAAACTCAAGAGCAAACAAAAATCTCTAATTTTACATAAAATATCTTCAAAGCTTGAAAACACTTGAAACACATCACAAATAAGTGCATATAAGGCCACTTGGAACCACTCATTATGACCCTATACTACAACTCCTTCACAAACCTTTGGAGCAAACACATGAACTTGTTGCTCCCCCTTAACCAATGACCTTCTAAGATCAAAAAAAGTCTATGTATAGATTAGCTAAGAAATTGAGCACACAAACTTTCTTCTCCACAAGAAAGATGTGTCCTAAGAAGCATACGTAGAGACACCATATTTCACAATATCCTAGAACAATGTAAAACCTAGAGTCGCCCACAACTCCTCATATTCCTTCTCCTCCTTGGTCATCTGATGCTTATATTTATTTTTCTTAGGCTTAAGAGAAGTAACATGCTCATCCACTACAACATTTTCCTTCTTTTCTATGATTAGATTGATAATACATGGAGACAACATAGATTTATGACATACCTTTTTATCTATAGAATCTTCATTGCAGCATGGAACCTCATCACTAGACTCAACCAATACCTTGGTCTTCTCCTTGATCTTGATCTCTTTATTCTCAACATGAGAAAATAATGAGACCTCTTGGGACTCTTCAACTTCTAAAACATTCTACACCATAATAAACAAATTACTTAGACCTGCAATCTCCTCATGACTCATACTTACCACCTTTGGTCTCCATGATTTAACTTATCTTCTTCCTTATAGTCTGGGAGACATCATATTTCACAATATCCTAGAACAATGTAAAACCTAGAGTCGCCCACAACTCCTCATATTCCTTCTCCTCCTTGGTCATCTGATGCTTATATTTATTTTTCTTAGGCTTAAGAGAAGTAACATACTCATCCATTACAACATCTTCTTTCTTTTCTATGATTAGATTGATAATACATGGAGACAACATAGATTTATGACATACCTTTTTATCTATAGAATCTTCATTGTAGCATGGAACCTCATCACTAGACTCAACCAATACCTTGGTCTTCTCCTTGATCTTGATCTCTTTATTCTCAACATGAGCAAATAATGAGACCTCTTGGGACTCTTCAACTTCTAAAATATTCTACACCATAGTAAATAGATTACTTGGACCTGCAATCTCCTCATGACTCATACTTACCACCTTTGGTCTCCATGATTTAACTTATCTTCTTCCTTATAGTCTGGGAGCCTAATTAAACCTATTCTGACTTCTAGACTTTTGCTTGCAAAATCTAGCAATGTGACCTCTCTGTTCATAGTTGTATAAAATCATACCTTATACAAGAAGTTCATTTTATCTTTCCAAATTTGGACAAAATCTTGCAATGTGTCTTAGTTCATAACAACTCTAGTACTCAATATTTCTTGAAGGAAACTCAACTTACCTTACCTTAAATGGACAATGTTTTTCAAAGTGTCCCACATCATGATAGTTGAAGCACTCAACCTTTATCACATCTTTTGACTGATTACCCCATTATATTTCTAAGAAAATTCATTTCTAATATATCTTTTGTATTCTTTATCCTTACGAAAAAATTGATTACATGTGTAATGGTAACCATTGAAACTTGCATACCTCATGGCATTTGGTTGTCTGATTTAATTTGTCTTCATTTTATTTACACCATCATTCCTTGTCTGATGATTTATCTTCAAAGGTTGATTGTCTTTGTTCATATTAGTCTTCATCTTGTCTTGAGTTGTAGTCTTTGGTTCTTCTTTGTATCCAAGACTAGTCTTATCACTTGCATTATTTTGATCATTCAAAATGTTGTCTAAATCATTTGAGATTTTTTTAAATCTCAAAAATGACATTAGCTTAGTAGATACCTTCTCTAACTCAGATTTTAGTGACTCATTTTCAATTACATACCTTGCACATTTATCTTATTTAGCTTTTAGGCTTGTAGACAGGATTTCTAATTGACAATTGAGATGCTTGACATATCTTCATGCTCCTTGGCATCTTCATCTATTCTTGCCTCAAACACACCAAATTTCTCCTCAAAATTCTTGAGTTTAGATTTCATCTTCCTATTGATCTTCTTCTCAATATTTAGTTCTTCATGAGCATTAGTCAATGCAATCTCAGTCCACCTCATCTTCATCATCATCTAAATCACTCCAAGTAGACCCCTTTCAATGTGATCAACTACCTTCCTTGGCCATGAACAAATCTTAATCTTCAATAAGACTATCATCTTCATGATCATACTCTAAGTCATTGAATTCACTCTCATCTGATGAGATACGATCTTCTTTGGTATAGAGACCCTTCTTGTCCTTGAAGTACTTCTTCTTGTTATCAAACCTTATAAAACCCTTTTTACTTTTATCAGTCTTGAATGTTCTCTTGCCATCATCATGAACTTGATCATGTTATTCATCATCATTATTCTTATATTTATGAGGGCACTTATTAGTAAAATATTATATCTCACCATAATTGAAGCATTTGAGGGGTAGTTTACCTTTATACTTTCCTGAACCTATTCTCAATTTCCTTAAAATCAAAGTAATTAGTTCATCCTCATCTATATCAACAATGTCATCATCCTTAAGTTTCTTACATTGAAAATTATTTTTTGTCTTTATTTTAGTCTTTAAAGTTGCTTCCTTTTTTGGTGGTGTATCATCATTCTTCCTCATCTCATAGGCAATAAGGGTGCCATGCAATTGATCTATCTTCAACTGAGTATGGTCATAACTCTCTTTTATAGCAGATACTTTGAGATCAAACTTGGGATATAGAGACCTTACTACCTTTTGAAAAATAGTAACCTCTTCAAGGTTCTCTTTAAGACCTCTGATGATGTTCACAATCTCATCAACTCTCTTTATAAAGGATGCCACAAAATCTTTTTTGTTCAGCTTAATATTTTTAAATTGCCTTCTGTGAGTCTATAACTTAACAAGCTTGACTTTTGAATCTCCTTCATAAATGATATGCATTTTGTCCCATATTTCTTTATCATATTTACAATGGATTACCTTGGTGAGCTCGATCTCTATAAGATCACAAGTGATGGCATTCAGTGCCTTAGAATTATTCTCAAATAACTTTTTATCTGTAGTACTTGATGGAGGGGTAGTAGGAGTAACATAACCATCCATAATAGATTGTTATACATCAAACTTTAGGGACATAATGTATGTCATCATCCTTGCACTCCAAAAAGTATAATTAGATCCATTGAATATCGGTACTTGCTTAGTAGAGAAACCTCCTTGATGACTACCCATATTGTACCTTGGATCACCTTTAAATTGTTAAGCCTTTACCAAAAGATTTTCTCTAATACAAATTATTAGAGGTAAAATCACTAAGAGGGGGGTGAATCAGTGACCCTAGATATTTCAATTTTAATTATAATCCTTTTACAATATTAAACAATCAACATATATCAACTTGATCAAACAACATAAATAATGGAGCTCATTCATTCAATGCATACATAAGATCAAACACATAACACATAGTTCCTATGACAAACCCTCATGGGGAATAAAACCCACTCTCAAGCCTACAACACATGGACTATTATCCTATAATAAATTATAAACAAGAGACTTTCAAATCCTTTAGACCAAAAAATCTTGATTGTGTCCTCCTGACCAAAGGCCTTTAGTGAAACACCTGTTTCACAAGGGGAAACTACCCGAAGATCAAATAATTTAAACCTTCCTTTGAACACTTCCACCTTAGTCCTGATGTATTCAACATCTAATGATTGATCTCTATTTATCTAACCCCTATACAAACTCTCTTTATCTCAAACAAGCCTCTCACATAGCCATGTCACAATCTCTTTTCTTCTTCACTCAAACTATCCTCATATGCACACTCGAACCTATTCACAGATATTCAAACTACAAGAGCACTATTTAGACATCAAAAATATGACCTACATGTCATATACACAATCTTCAATCTACTTTGTATTGACTTTCTAAGTCACCCTGTGGTCAATGCAAGGCCTCCAGAATCATACAAGAGGTTAGTGTAGTTATGAAGTCCCAAGAGCTTTATGTAGAAGAAGTGTAGATGCTTCATGTTTATGCTTGAGCTTGAACTAGAGGCACAGATCTACACAACAAGTAAATAATGATTCACACTAGCATAAATATATCAATGCATATATTTGTGAAAGGTTTTATGACATGTAGGTTAGAAGGTGCACAAAGTTTTAGAGTGTAGGTCCCCAGACTCTAAAATGACCAAGTAAAAAATATGGTGCAAAAAGCAACTATGAGAATACTCTAATGCACCCAAAATCTTCATTTTGGTACTTGATTTACTTTAAAAGCTTCTTGGCACCCATCCAAAATGGCTCTATACCTACGTGCAGGATCTCACATCTACGCTCCTGAATGGCGTAGCCCATAGCCTTTCTTTTTCTATCACCATGTGGCTGCCATATGCTTACTTAAACATAAGGAATTTTTTAGCTAACCAGAACAAGCACCATCCATCCATGTATCACACCCATACCACTCCTATCTAATAATTCTAAGAGCTTCCCTGAGAGTTTATCAAAGTGCCACATGTTAGGAGGTTGCAAAAGTTAATGAAGATTATTGGAGGTAGTTAAGTGAAGCTTGATGCACTATCAAAATAATTTAATGTAAAAGTGGTTATTTGACCTCGAAGCTTGAGTACATGCCATCCTCTAACACTAACAAGGAAATCTAATAGTTCTCGATGCACACATATTTATAAACAATCATGCCATCAACCCAGGTCCAATCATCGAATAAATTTCAAGAAGCATGGTCATAGTGCTACAAATACATTAAATTCTTGTCCCATCACCCAAGTGGTGAATTTATTATAAAACTAGGTTGATATTCTATAAAATCCTAGTTCTTCTATTTTAAAATGGGTCAACATAATTTTAGTAGTCTCATGCTATAAAAAATTTCCCTCCACGAGCACTTATATTGGCTAAATCCTTGTATGCTAATGAGAATTAAGTTCACCTCTTTTCATTATTTTGATGATCTATGTGATCTTTATATTTGTTGATCCCTATCTGTGGGTAATGTTTTCCCTTCTCTTTAATCATTCATTCCCTGTACTTCCTCATTAAACTCAAAGCTCACTTCTTGGTCACATTCTATGTGTACTTGGGTCTGTATTGACACTGTCTGCAGACCATTTTTCATCCCTCTCATTATAGTGATGTGTTTATGCACCTCATGTGAAGTACTCATGCATGTAGAGTAACTTGATAGAAACTATGTGATATTATCTTATTCTCAAACTCTTGCATTGTGGTTTTGGTAGTAGGAGTGCTCACTTTATTTTAGGTGCATTGCCCTTTTATTTTATGCACCCTACCTTCTCCTTCCCTTTTCCTCAATAAATCATTAGGTTTAGACTAGAAGTAGATTACCTTTCTACTCTTTAGGTCTAAACATCAATCTTAAACCAAGTGTATTTAGAATAGAAGGAATTTGGCCCACTCTGGAGACTCATCCTAAAAAGTGCAAGGGTCCCATGCTTTGGGAATGTTTCCATCATTGTGATGAGACAATTGATGCTCACACTTACAGTTATGTAATAATACTTTGTGCCCAGCACCAAGTCTTCCCATACTTTTCACAGGACCTCTGTGCCTAGTGCCCCATCGTAAAGCTTCCCCACATCACTGAGCATCTGTGGGTGCACATTTTAAATGATAATAGTTTATGGCATGCCTAGTGGGACTAAAATTGAAGAAGTTAAAGGATTGGTGCTTTCTTTATCTATCAAGTGTAGCATACATTCAATAAGAGCACCTGATGACTCCTAACACCTCTAATTTGTAAAGATCAATCCCCTATTTACATGCCAAGAATAACAAGATCATCTACAAGAGGTGTTGATTTCCATTTCATTGAGATTTTAGTGCCATCTAGAAGGAGAGATAGAGTATATTTTTGCCTTGTTAGGTGGTGTGACATAAGCTAGTCTCCACTTAAAGCTTAGTCTACACCACCGTTTGGAAGGTTCTATTTTAGAAGGGGCCTATTCCCTATCCCATTTATGGTGGTGCCAAATAATCAAGTATTTATTCATTATAATGGAGGCAATCTATTAGTCCTAGTATAGTATGATGATATTCATGTGTCTATTCTCAAGATCCTACCCTATTTCATAGGTGAGAATTTGACCTCCCCTAGAGAGCACATCTAAGCTATTGTGCATATCTACATAGTACACCATATCACCCAAGATAATGTTGTATTCAAATTACTAGCTTCTTCCTTAAAATGAAAAGCTCTTCAATGGTATTGGGCCTTACAACCAAACTCCATTCACAACTAGGATGAACTTGGTGAGGAGTTATGCAAGTAGTTCAAGGACTGGAGTGGTCATTTTTCCCTGATAAAGCATCTTATGACTATAAAGTGAGTGCCACAAAATAATGGTTGACTTCAACTTTAGATTTCAGAGGGTCTGGGATGGAATCCCAGCCTTGTGTAAACCATCTCCTAACACTACATTTTTATATTTTCTAAAATCTCATAATAGTGATATTGCAATGATGATTCAATCCATGAGAGGTATGTTTCTCCCTGATGCTTATGAAGTTGCAATGCACATAGAGAATTACTTGATTTAAGCAGGCAAGATTACACCCAAACCCCTAATGACTATATTTGTAGAACTTCATTCCAATCAAGTAACTATGTAACCTATACTAGCACCTATCCCTACTATAGTAAGCACACCTACTTTATACTCCACTCCTTCCAATGAATTAAATGAAATAAAGATGCTATTACAAAGTTTTGAGACTGCATTGGTTGTCCTCAAAAGGTATCAAGTGCATTATCCCAAATATCATCAGCCTTTCACTCAATAATACTAGCCAAATAGACCTCCCTACCAAGGTGGCACATAGGCACAAAACTAATGCACATATAATAAAGCACCTTATGTGCAGAGGTCGACACCATTAACACCTCCAAAGCCCCTATCCTAGTACATAAATAATATAGCAAAGGATTTAGAATGGTGCTTTCCATGTAACCAACTGCATAATCAAGCTACATGCACAAACAAAGCTCTAAATCAGGCACTTATGATGCAAAGCATGCCTCAGTTGTAAGAATAAGTAAGTTGTACACCCCCACAAATGGAAGAGGTCTAACCACAAGCTCAATCTTAGGATGGGTCAGCATTCATCAATTGGCAAGAGGAGGATTTCAATTATGTGAATAAGGTAGTACACCTAGTACTGGAAGCACTCTAGTTGCCTTTAACACCAGACTTAAATGAAGAGCTACCAAAGCAGCCATACTAGCTGCAGTGATCTTACCTTCTTCACCCAAACCAATTGCATAGGTGCACAATCTAGAGTACCCACATAGCCTTTGTGCACAAATAAGGTCGTGTAGAGGGAGAAAGTGCCCCAAACTAGTGCATCATCATTAAAAGAACCTAAGATTACAAAACCACAATTAAAAAGATCCCAAGTTCTTTTCAACATAATAGAGCAGATGAAGAAGACCAGCCTCAATGTTATAATGTGGGATGTGTTTACCATTCTAACTCAATGAAATTTATTACAAGATACACTAAAAGGCTTTCAAGATTGTCATGTTCCCAAATTGGCATCAAACACTTCTACAAGCTGGTACCAACCAAAAAAGGAAGCACAAGTGTGTAATGTTAGTATTAAGTTATGCCCATTCTATGTATCCTTAATCATCCGCCAACATCTCATACATAATTCCATGATCAAATCCAGTGTAAGCAGCTCAGTGATGCTGAAGAAGATCATAAACACACTGGAAATTGTGTATGCCCCTGTTTTAAAAATAATAATCCAATTTGATGGCACAATAGTCAAATTTATAGGTGTAATCAAGGACTTAAATCAAATGTTTCATGCAAGCCCAAACCTTTCTATTGTGTAGGATATTCCAGACATCGACTTGTCCCCTATTTCTCCATATGCCTCTCTTAAGACTTCCCAACAAAGATGGGAAGGTTTTTGTCTTCAAATTGGTCACATATGTTGTTGAGAACCAAATATGGGACAAAAATGACCTTTAGGGTAGAGCCTATCTTCAAAATCCATATTGAGCCATACACTCCTATCCCGGTTGAGAAAAATTGTATGATGTTTGACCAAAAGGAGGATTCAGTTATCCATGAGGTTGTGACACCATTGGAAGAAACCCTAGACAACCTACTAGATGAATGGATACGTGAAATCTTTGAGTGTGACCCATATAATAATGTAGAGACTAGGCTTGGCACATATTACACCATGGAAAAGAATCCAGCACTATCTAAACTCATAAAGGTGTACGATAATCCTAAAGGCATATGGTAGTTATACTTTGATGGCTCCCAAAGTAAAAATGGTGCAGGAGTTGGTGTTATGTCGGTATCTCTCCAAAAGGAAAAATACTTCCATTCCTATATAGTACATTTGACTTGCATGAATAATGTTGTTAAGTATAAGGTGTTAATTCAAGGTCTTCAACTTGTGTAGAAGAAAGTAATAAAGACATTGTAATCACTAGGTGATAGTGAGCTAGTTGCCAAATAGGTTTGAGCATGGAGCATGACAGAAATGGCTTGATGAAAGCCTACAAACATAGGGTGTGGGATATTATTGAAGGGTTTGATGCATTCAATATCACCTCCATACCAAGAACACAAAACACTAACGCAGATAGGTTGGTAACCATAGGTGTGTAATAAGATATTATGTGTGACATAATAAAATAGTTTGAATAGCTCATCAAACTTGTAGTCAGATCGGCAATTCTTGATAACATGGAGAACTAGCAAGTATTCAAGAGTGATGATCAAATCATCAATTTATTTCAAGATAAAATAGATTTATGTGCTGTGAATCAATCATAGTTGTAAGCCTAATATGAATATTAAGTCATCCATCTAAAGGGGAACAAATTGCCAAAGGGACTAGTCACCATGGTGAGTATCTTTGATTTTGATGACCAATTTAGAGGAGAGAGGTGCAGCATGATAGGCAAGGAAGACATTTCTGCACCTATAGACTTTTCAGAGGGAAAATATCTTAAAGCTAGTAAGGTGTGTTTTGCACCAAAAAATGAAAGCTTCATTTAACTCAGTAGGAGATACGATGACATCTTCACATGGATCTAAAAAGATCTTATAGGTTTTAATCAAGGTATTACACAACATACAATTGAGTTAGACCCTAGCGTGCAGCCTATATACCAAAAATAGAGACCCACTAATCCAAACCTGGAACCATTGATGTGTAAGGAGCTCTCCAAACTCATTGACACCAGTATAATACTTCTAATCAAGTAATCCTCATGGGTCACCAACATGGTACTGATGCGAAAGAAGAATAGGGAGATACATCTCTATGTGGACTTTAGGGACCTGAATAAGACTTCCCTCAAATACCACTATCCTCTTCCATCTATGGAGAAAATCTTGAAAATAGTCATAGGTGTGGAGAGATTTTCATTATTGGATGGTTATTCCAGCTATAACCATATTCAATTGTAAAAGTGTGATCGATACAAGACCATGTTCACCACTAAGAGGGTAACCTATGCATATTAGTGCATGCCTTTCAGCCTAACAAATATAGACACAACCTTCTAGAGATCCATGGATATGTCATTCAAAGATCTTATCAATAATATCATCTTGGTCTGCCTTGATGATATAACTATTTTCTCAAAGTGCGCAAAGGATCATTTGGGCCACCTAGAGCAAGTCTTCTAGAGGTGTCGTAAGTTTGGAATATATTTGAACCCTAGCAAGTGCATTTTTATAGTTCATGAAGGTTCCCTACTCAGGCACATTATTTCTAAAGAGGGACTCATAATTGATCTAGAGTGATTCAAGGCTATCTCATCCCTTATATTTCTAAGCCACAAGAAGAATCTATAGAGTTTCCTAGGGAAAATCAACTTTGTAAGAAGGTTTGTGCCTGATTTTGATATCATGGTCAAGCCCCTCACTATGATGTTGAAAAATAATGTTATATTTAGTTGGACACATGAAGGCAAAGACAGTTTTGAGGCCATCAAAAGCCCCCACCTTGATTAACCTAGATTATAATAAGGACTTCATCCTTTATGCATTTGGTGGAACATAAGGCATCTCAACCATTCTGATGCAGTAGAATAGGGATCAACTAGAGTAACCAATTGCTTTCTTCATCCAAGCATTGAAGGATTATGAGTTGTGCTATATTTTGTATAAAATCATACCCTCATAATTGTGAGAGTGTTGAATAAATTTAAGCATATGCTCTCTAACAACAAGAAACAACTCATGGTCATACACACAAATATTAAAGAATTATTTCTCAGTAGAGACATCAATGAGAAAAGAGCTGGTTGGATCACTAAATTGATGAAGTATGACATAGACATCTAGGTCTCCAGGTTGGTGTGAGCAAAAGGACTATGTGAGCAGTTAGCCAAAGTAGCAAAGTTGGAGGATGGCACAGTCTTAATGATGCATGAAGAAAATTGCACAAGCAAAGAATCTATAACTAATTGGGCATATGACATGAGATCCTTCCTTCAACATAACATATATCCTCCTGGCCTTGATAAGGCCAAGTGCAGACATTTTTGGTTTCAATCCATTCCCTATGTACTTATAGATGGTGCAATTTTTTGAAAAGACCTCAATAGGGTCCTCTTGAGGTGCATAGAAGCAAAGTAAATGGATAAAATTCTTCAAGAATTCCATAATAGCCTTGTAGGAGGCCACTACTCACCTAAGACCACTGTTGTGAAGATTATGTGAGCTAGTTATTATTGACTGACTCTATTCAAAGATGCACATGTATATGTGCAAAATTTTAATAAGTGTGCCTTCTTCACAAGAAAATAAAGTCTTGTAGCCTTACCACTGTGCCCGATCCAAGCTGATCAACTCTTTGTGCATTGGAGCCTATATTTCATAAGCATGATTAACCCACTGTCAAGAAATAGGCACAAGTGGATCCTAATAGCCATCAACTATTTCACAAGGTGGATAGAGATGGTTGCTCTCAAAGAAGCTAATGAGACATCCATCCTAAGCTTCTACGATGGTATTGTAATAAGATCCAGCATTCCCACCACCATTATCTCCAATAATGTGTAGCTTTCCTTAGGACCAGGATTAGTGAGTGGGTCATCAAGCACAACATATACTTGAGCGCCTCATCAAACTATTACCTCCAGGGTAACGATCTAGTTGAGTCCACTAACAAGAACCTAATTCTCATCATAAAGAGAACTCTAGAAGACAATCAATGATCTTGGCATACTAAGCTCAGAACTCCTCTTTACGCTGATATGATCATGCCTAAGAAAGTATTAGGAAACACACCCTTCATGAT
Source organism: Torreya grandis (assembly GCA_037957365.1). Lineage (NCBI taxonomy): Eukaryota > Viridiplantae > Streptophyta > Pinopsida > Cupressales > Taxaceae > Torreya > Torreya grandis. The sequence continues at coordinate 1,188,777 of JARHVA010001269.1, forward strand.
AGTCTATGGAAGGGAAGCTAGGTTACTAATATCCCTTGAGTTATCTTCCTTGGATCCCACACATTCGTTGGAGATAATTGAGAGTTATTCCCTTGAAGTAAGAATGGCAAAACTCATGGAGCTTGAAGAAATTAGAGTGCAAGTTGTGTGTACCATGGAATTTCAATAGGCATAGACCAAGAGGATCTTTGATAAGAAGGCTGGCATCAGAAGTTTCAAAGTAGGGGACTTAGTGCTAAAATAGGATGTAGATAGAGTAAAATCTAGAAGACACACTAAGTGTGATGCAATATGGAGTGGTCTATACACCATTACCAGTTGCAATCCATCTAATGCCTTTTAGCTTGCCAAAATGAATGGAGAAGAGTTACCTATCCCAGTGAACAAGATTCATCTCAAGCACTATTTCCATTAAATCTTTGTATAGAATTGTAAATAAGTAGAGTGGTTAATTTTATTTCCTTAAAGGCATGCTTTACATGCCCTTGTTTTAGAATATTTTGAATTCTTCCAAGCACTTTTGCTTAGTGTTTTTTAGCTTAGGTTTTTTCCTCTAAGTGCCTTCAGCACAATTCATGTCTTGTCAGGTGAATCTTATTTCATTCTAAAATTCAAAAGTATGCAATCAACGCAATAGGAGAAGAGCGAGCCAGGGGCTCCAAAGACTCTGTGTCCAAGGGATTATTCAAAGGACTATTGGGTCCCCACTCAGTAGGTAATCAACCCACAAAGGTCACCAAAAGTGTTGACTTTCTAAGTCACCCCTTGGCTGGCATAAGGCCTCCCAGTATCATATAAGAGGTTAGCACAATTGTGAGGTTCCAAGTAAGTTAGGTAGAAGAAGCACATATGCTTTCCATTTGTGCTCAAGTCCAAACTAAGGCACAGATATATGTAGCAAGGTAGTAATGATTCATGCTAGCATAAGGATATCAATGCATATATTTTCACAAGGTTTTGTAACACACAGTTCAAAAGGTGCACAAAGTTTTAGAGTGTGGGTCCCTAGACTTTAAAATGATCAAGTAAAAGACACGATGTAAGAAGTGATTATGGGAATACTCTAGTACACCCAAAATCTTCATCTTGATGTGTGTTCTAATTTAAAATCTTACTCATACCCATCCAGGATGGCTCTGCATTTGTGTGCAAAATCTCACATCTATACCCCTGAATGGTGTTGCATGTAACCTTTCTTTTGTTATCACCATGTGGTTGCCTTGCGCTTACTTAAACATAAGGAAGTTTTTAGCTACCCAAAACAAGCACCATCCATCCACATGTCACACCCATGCCACTCCTATCCAAAAATTTGAAGAGCTTCCCCAAGAATTCATCGAAGTGCCCAATATCAAGAGGTTGGTAGAGATAATGAAGATTGTTGGAGGTAGTTGAGTGAAGCTCAAAGCACTATCAGAATAATTTAATGTAAAAGTGGCTATTTAACCTTGGATATTGAGTACATGCCATCCTCTGACACTAATAGGTAAATCTTATAGTTTCCAATGCACATGTATCCAAAAGTAATCCTACCATCAACCTAGGTCTAATCATTGAACATACTTCAAGAAACATAATCGTAGCACCATAAATGCATTAAATGTTTCTCCCGTCACCCAAGTAGTGTATTTATTTTAAAATCAATTTGATCTTCTACAAAATCATGGTTCTTCCATTGTAAAAAGGGTTGACACATTTTTAGTAGCCTCATGATGCAAAAAATTTCCCTCCATGAGAACTTGTATTGACTAAATCCTTTTATGCTAATGAGAATTAAGTTCACCTCCTTTCGTTATTCTGATGGTCTATGTGTTCTTTGTGTTTCTTGATTCATGTCTATGGATAATGTTCACCCCTCTCATTAATCATTCATTCCCTATACCTTCTCATTGAACTTAGAGCTCACTTGTTGGTCACATTCTGTGTGCATTTGAATCTGTGTTGACATTGTTTGTGAACCATTTGTCATCCCTCTCATCGTAGTGCTATGTTCTCGCACCTCTGTGTGAACTACAATTGCACGTAGAGTAACTTGACAAAGACTATGTGATATTGTCTTGTTCTCAAGTGCTTACATTGTGGTTATAGAAGTAGGAGCACTCTCTATATTCTAGGCACATCACACTTTTATTTTATGCACTCTTACCTTCTCCCTCCTTTTTTCTCAACAAATCATTAGGTTTAGACTAATGGTATATTACCTTTCTGATATTTAATTTTGCATGTCAATCTTAAACTAAGTGCATTTAGAATAGAAAGAATCAGGCATACTCTAGAGAATCATCCCAAGGAGCACAAGGGTCCCATGCCTTGGGGACATTTCCATCATTATAGTAAGACAATTGATGCTCACGTGTGCAGCAACACAATAATACTTTTGCACAAAGCACCAAGTCCTCTCGTGCCCTACGTAGGACCTCCATACCTAGCACCCCACTACAAAGCTTCCCATATTATAAAACATCCATGGGTGCACATTTTTAATGAAAACACTTTGCTTAGCAACTCATCCAATTGGGCACTCTACCTCTCCTTCATTCCACAATTCTCACATCTACCTTACACAAGCCTCTCTCACAAATCTTCCACAAAGTTTAGAAATCATCATCTTTGATTTTGATATATATAGAGATATCATGAATTATCAATATTGTGGTTTTCCACAATACATACCTTCACTCTTAAGTCATCTTACATAGGTCACACTTAAGCACAATCCACTTTAAAATAGGCCTAAGTCACTTTTAGGTTCTTTAGAGACCTGTTCAGCTTTTTGACACTTCTCTAAGAAAACTAAGAACTTAGGAACACTTTCCAAATCCATATACCCATTCAACATGATCTCTAGGTCCTCCTTAATATCCAACAACCATCACATTAATCTCTTCCTTAAGCATATGTTGCTCAAATAACTCTCTATACACAGTTATTATAAGTGAACACATAGTCGACTTATAAACTTTTGTTCACATTTTATATGATTGATCAAACCTTCATAATTCACATAGATCATCCTTATGGAGTTTAAAACATGATCCAATAGCTAATTCATCAAGAGATATCGAAACAAGATCAAAATGAGCTCAATTACCCTTCTTGGGTTACTTGTAGAACATATGCAAACACACAATCAACTTTAGAGCTCAATATCTTTGTCTATACACACTTTCAGATCTTCAAATCCATATTTCCATATGTTCCTTTGATTTATATACCACTTTTATTTTTACACCATGAAAAATTTCATCATATATTGAAATATATGGCCAAAATATAGAGCACTGGGTTTTTCCTTTGCAAAATTTAAATATTCAAATTCAAATGGTCACAGTTAAACCTCAGTCATCATGCTCAGATCTTGTATCCTCACTACTTAGATTAAATATGCACCATTAATTTTAGTGTATGTAGCTCAACCTTTAACACATAGTCTGCCAAAGCCAAACATTAAACCTTAGTCACTTTGACCTCATCTTGTGCACCTTTGAAATATTGATTAAATATGCATCATCAATCTCTACAAAACAACCAAGTCTTTAAATATAAATAATCATGATTAGATCTAGCTCGAAACTCCCAATATCATGAGACTTATCACCCTCATGTGCCTTTTGAGTATTTTACTATCATTTCATGTGCTTGTGCCACTTGGCAGCCTCTCGTGCAATGTTGACTCTTGACTTGTATCACACCATTGATCTTTGTCAGTACGAACCACCGCTCACCGTTGATCTTATGTCAGACTAGCAAGATAGTGAAACTTGTCACCTATGTGTGAAACCTTTGACATCATGCTTCAATGTGGATAAACTTGATGGTCTTTGACCCATCATTGTCTGTAAGTGCAACTTTGAAAACTTATATCTTGAGTTGGACAACACTTCAAGACTCCAAATTTTTAAGGTAGATTTTTGACATTATAAACAACATCTCCATGAATACTTTGACCAATATTTATCTTTCATGTACTTGAAATAAATGAAAAAAATACTCATTCATCCATGTCTGCATGGCGATTTGTGACGATCTAGAAAACATTACAAACTGCTTGGGAAGCCAACTTTGAACATGCATATCTTTTGTTGTGCTTCGATGCTTGACCTAAAAATTAGTGAAAATTAACTAGACATAAAAATTAACAAACCCATATAATCATATTTTTCTAAAACATCCACACATGTGATTTATGCCATCATCAAACTAATTACTTGGCTCTTTCTTACCTCATGCAAATTTGGCTAAGTATGGGAAAACAATGTCAAATACCTGAGAGCCCAACTTTGTACCCACATATCTTTAACTGTGTTTAGGTGCATGACCTAAGATTTAGCACATAAAAAATAGGGACTAATGTGATCACAACCATATGACCAACTTGCTGTGACTCATCCACATGTGACAATGGTGATGTCAGCGAACTGCCTAGCCATATTTTTTGCCACTAGACCCAAACTTTCTAGATAAAAACTACGGACTACCAGATGAATTTAACTTATGCACACAAGATCTCCAAGCATATTAAATCTCTTATAGGACCCCTTATAGATTCTCAATATTCCATACTCATCCCTGAACATCTCTAACTAATCTAAAATTGAAGATCAACCAAGCCAACTTCAAGCACACTAGGACAAGCACATTGCACACTTTGTCATTGTCACTTAGGCTATCAAAGCACTTCATCCACTCACCAAGACACCTCCATGACATCACCATGACATCATTGACAACTCTCCAACAAATTTTTATCAAAATATTGATAACTAATGAACATGAATTTTTTTTAGAAGTTAAAACAAACTATTTGAGAAAATACGTTGAAGTTCATTATCAGGGTTTTGATGTGATGTTTTCAAAAGCATAATATTTAATATAAGCAATTGGTCAGTAACATTCTCACCATGTCCTTGTTTGAATTGAGAAATTTGGAAAAATGTGACCTTTTTTACTAATGTTCATATAAAAATGAGTTATGGATTTATTGTCTAGATTGTTGAATTGGTGCACAGAGCTCACAAGTAGGGCATAGAGTTAATCTAAGTCATAATCCTTGAGACATCTAAGAAAAAACTTTATCTTAAGTAAATCATCATGCAAAAAACCAAACCATGAATGAAAATAAAAACTAATGTGATGTGAAGGGTCACCCTTGCCACGATAAAAAATAAATTTAGGCACTAAAAATGTAGGAGGCAAAGGATTGATAAGAACCTTAATAGCCAATGGGTTATGTAATATGTCATAATATGTAACCACATGACTCGAATATTGAGATGCTTGGGATAACTATGGGAGTTGTTTCATAGGTTCATTTTTTTGTTAAATTAATGGATCTTGAGACACGCTAAGAATTTTATGAGTTGAAGCATGTTTAGCATTTGTATGCATAAGTATAGGAATGGATGCCTTTGTAGGATTGAAATCGGTATCAATAGAAGTGTGATTATTATTTTGACTATGACTAATACCAATATATAAAACATAATAATAAAGTTGTAATGTTGCATTAGTTGTTAGATTGGATATAGGAGGTGTCATATAAACCTTAGTATGTGTATGAATAGTGACCTTAATAGGAATGACACTGTATGGAGGCAATAAGTATCAATAGGATCACTAGGAGCACTAGTCTCACCACTTGATGTATATGTACAGCCTCCAATAGGAAGAGTAAAAAATGTTAAGGGATCTATGAAAGTTGTCTCAAGTGTAAGTTATTTATCCCTAATTCATTGTGTACTTACTTCAACTTAAGCAACAAATGTTCTAAACATGTTGGATTATTGTGGATTACAACTTTTGATTTATCAATTCTAGCACCTCTATGTGGATCAATATCACTAAAAACATTTGTATAATCATAAAGATTATCTGCATAATCATCATTAATATTTTATGTACAAATACTAGAATTTGGATCATTTGTAAGATTTGTATCAACAACCATAGGAGAAACAATATCATTAGGAGTATTATTTTTTTATTTCAAAGGATCACAAATAGGAAACAATAGAATTTGCAACAAATCACCAGTAGAACCACTCAATCTAGCACTTACACAGTATGATGTGTATATGTAGGCTTCCTAGTTGACATAAGATGTAAGAATGAACTACATGAAATAAGCTTAGGCTAATGATTAAAAAATGGATCAAGGAAAAAAATATGAAAATATGAAAATTATATTTGAAATGTAAAATCAAATCTAGGTGGAAATCTTGGAATATGTAGGAATTCAAAGAACGAATAGATTCACCAATTCCTACGTAGTGGACGTAAATTTGAAGAACATTTTAGACACCTAATTTTGGTGCAAGGTTTGTTATTTTAGTACTTTTAGCATTGTCATGTGCATATGGTCCATAAACTTGAGTTAGTGTCTTATTGGCACATTTTATTTGTTATTTTCTCTATCTTTCTTCCTTATGCAACTATATGTTTTCCTTGTCCTTTCATTTTCTCTTTTATATGTTTTTGGGCTTCAGGGATCTCTCTCTCTCTCTCTCTCTCTCTCTCTCTCTCTCTCTCTCTCTCTCTCTCTCTCTCTCTCTCTCTCTCTCTCTCTCTCTCTCTCAACTCTTCTACAACTATTTTTGTCCTTGTGATGGAATCAGTGGTCTTGTTGATCCTATCTTGGACAGGATCATACAACCATTTATTCTATCCTTTATGTTTTTGCAATCCATTTACCCATCATCTCTCTTATCTTACTTATTTGCCCCTATTTTTTTGGTTTTTATTCCATTCCTTCTGTCGGCTTACGCGTTAAGAGGTTCATGACTTCAAATTGAGAATACTACATATAAAAGACTCATAAAGGCATCTAATCATCAAGGTTTCCATAAATTTTCAAGCGTTTTCAATATAATTTCTTTTGTTCGGAAAGATAAAATCAAATTAGGCACATTCCAAAGATTTATTTCTAGTCATAACAATTGCATTCATGTTTCATTACATCTTGTACTGAAAGAGTGATAGGAAAATTTGCATATCATTGTATCTCCACCTAAGAAGAGGGGACTCAATCTCTTAGTTTGATTTATCCATTTACACTACACAAAGACCACATGGGGTCTGATGTTAACATGTGGGATACATAGTTACAAATCTACTATGGTTGTCTGATCGAACTACTTCTTCCCTTCTCTCTTTCTCTACAATAATATGGCAAGCTCGGTCTAAGGTATTGAAGATAAAAATAAAATAACTTTGTCCATTAAATAATCAAATCGATAGTACATGAAGGTATGGCATCTAAAGACAAACCTACATATAAAAATTCAAAAAATCATTAAAATGTCCTAGATAGATATGGCACTTTATGACAAGATTTTCATTCAAAACAAGTGATTCTTCCTAAGGCATGATCAGTGTAGGCATTGATCCTATCCTAGTCAAGTACTTATATTTTATACACAAGATGACATGGACTTGCATAATCCAAATCTATGCTAAAAAATTTAGAATTACATCAAGGTGTAACTATTCCTTTACTTTTGTACTTCCTTTAATTTAGCATATTTTCAATTTTTCATCAATTTTTCTAGTTCATTTTTAGTAGCCATGAGGCAGAATAAAGGTGGTTTTATATTGTCATCCTATTTATCTATTGTATAAAAATTTGTTTAATTGAATGTGGACATAACCACTTTTATCTAAAACATAATTGGTGACATTGACCTTGTTTATACCCTCTTTCCCCTTAAGGTTTGATATTTTGGATTCATTTGAGATTATGATTTTAGTGTTTACACATCTTTTTACCATTAGGGGTTTATTTCATTTATGTGTGGATTTTCTTGGTTAGAATCATGGTTCGAATTAGATAAATGTAAGTAATGTTTTATGTTTATTTAAAACAAATTTGAAAGATATTAATGTTTTACCTAAGAAAAGGATATGCAAAGAATGTTTAAAGTGTTCCCGCATGTTTAACATGAGATTCAACAAATTCATATATTATCCTTAGCTAACTATCTCTATCTTATTATACAAATTACATCACATGCTTATAATATTTCATTACAAAAGATGATTTACATTTCTTATTTTTCATCACATGTTATTGTTAGTTATTATACCAAACATATGCCCAAACACTTATAAAATTAAAATCAAAACATGGAAATAAGGATATACAAATCAACTCATGAAACAAAAATATAAACCAAAACTCGTCACATATATATCAAATTTTAAACTTTCCATACAAAATACAAAAATGGGGTCATATGACCTGCACAACTCAAACATCCAATTGCCTTCTCAAAGGTGAGGGAGAGTGGTCATCTCCACTCTTTTCTCTAATTCCTAACTATATGGGAACTCATAGCACTTCTCTCACCAAAATCATAGTATGGAACTCTCAAATCACTATTTGTAATGCCACTACAACCACTTCATCCACTACCACTTCACATGTGCTTGTACATAGGCTAGATCCTTTTAGGGCCATGTGTGATCATCTCCCAATTGGTTAATCTCTGCAGTGGACAGGGCCATACAATCTATTGTCTAAGTTATGGGTGCCACTATTGGTCCTGCCATAGGTGTTGCCAACCCTATGTTTCTCTCCAAATAATGCATCTCATAGCCAAGCCATAGGCTCAAAGCAAATATGCATATTCACCAATGACATAAGAAACACTCTCTACGAGGCTAGAAATCTCTGGGGTATTGTGTGGTAATACTCGCATGACACTATCAATCATGACAATCCATGTGGTTGATCTTGCAACATAAACGCAATCAAAAAATTTATCATTCAATAAAAATAAAATGATATAAAAAAACACAACAAATGACAAAAGCATGTAAATATGTATACTTATTAGGATCCAAGGGGGTATCATATATGATGGGACCTAATGCTAATAGGGCTCCATCCTTGACCACATCACCCCTGAAATCCTTAATAGATGCTTCTGTAGATGATGTTTATGGATTATTTAGCACCTCGATCTTGTATATTTGAAAAACTCAGGCCTTGGTTGTTCCTCTCAGTTATGGACATTTTCACACTTTTGCAAGTCTCATATTTTCTCTATCTTGTGCCCCTTGGCCTATATCTCTTAGTCTAACCAATCTTACGTTGATGACCCAAACCTTCTATCTTGTCCAAAATGATTAAAATGTACTTATCTTCCATCTCTACAAGATCTAAACATGTTCCTACTTCCCTACTCCCTGGACACTAATGTCTGGAATAGACATTAACATTGATGTTAGTGTCTTGACCTGATGCAAGTGTCTAGTGCCCTAAATTCATCCAATATTCAAATAAAATATATCATAATGGTCAGCCTAAGTGCGTTAATGTGAGTTATTTAACAAGATCAACCCTCATTCATTCCTCACATAACAAAAGACCAAAGAGACTAAGACAACTTATCAAAATCACTTTATCAAATATTTAATTAAACAAATCTTCCTTATTTCCATACCAGTCATAGGTACAACACATCTAAAGGTCTGATGTACTAAAGGAGCATTTCAAGAGCCAAATTTCCTAAGTTACAAGCTAGGTCATTGTTGTACTTGATTTACACAATATTACATGATTCACACATAAAACAACACATAGGGGAGAAATGCATCAATTTGAAACCCTCTTTGCAGTATTGACTATGTAGGCAGTGCTCACTAATAGAGGGATCTTTGGGGCCAACTCGACACCATATGCCCATTAACCTATTTTTTGTCAAAGTCACAATGAAGATGAATAACTAGGGTTTTACAAATTCATAAGGAGCAATAGTCCATGACCCAAATTTGAATGCACTAGAGTGAAGGCAAATTTAAACCCATAAGCATCTAGGTGGTTGCATCTTTTTCTAATAGGTATTCCATATAGGACACTTGTGTCGAACTAAGACAACAACATTGATGCAACTGTCCTAAGTTGACTTTTATGTCTAGAGTTTCATAAGCATCAAATCCAAAATCTCTTTCCAACCTACTTTCTTCCTATTCCAAATCAATCACTATGTTAGCATCAACACCAACTAAGTATATTACTTCTATTTCATTTCCATACATAACTTAGTTGTAATTTATATATTTAGCATATTCTCAATATAAAAAATTCAATGTATGTTTATCTATGAGTTTAGAATTTAATTGGCATGTTGTAGATTTGATTATCACCCATGTGCATTGTCATTTCTATATTTTTAAATCTATTAACACCAAGTTAGGATTCTTCAATCCAATTTAGGGTTAAATATTTGGTGAATCTAATCTTTAAACATCAAACCCTAGGTCAATTAGGGTTTTTTAATTTTTCTGTTATTGATACCTGATTGCTATAATTTTGAAATTATGTTTGCTAGGATATCTCTATAAATTATTTCATGGTCCAATACCTTATAGTTTTTATGATTTGCTATATTATTTGCATTGTTCAAGCAGTTAAGCAAAATCATGCCAATAATAAGAGGGTTCTAAAATAGAAATAGCACTTGATCTCTCTTCAAAAATCCTTTTGCAATGCTACAGAGCTAATATCTAGACGTCAAATTGCATGCTCTCAACCATTCATTATACCTAAGTATTACTTGAATGATAGCTACCATCTCAGACCCATTATTCTCCCATGGTTTATATTGAATTTTGCAGCCCATGTTATTACTACTCAAAAAGGTAGGGTTGCTCAACTTATTCCTCTACCTATTAATATATAATAGGTGCCTCTTAAACCTAATCTTGTATTTAAATCTAAGGGATGTGACATTATTAATTGATTGAGCAATACGCATGTAAAAAATTCAATCCTTGATCTCCTAGATAAATCTAATGTCTAGAAGGATATCTTATACAAGGCATTGCATGAGACACAAGTTCCAAGTGATATTGAGCCTACTTTTTTTTGGATATTATAAAATATCTTAATAAAAATAACAAGTTCATCACCTTTGATCCAACAGAGTCACCATCCAAAGATATTTTTGACCAAAATTTGTCTTTGTTCATACAAGTGGCAATGTAAAGTAAAGGTATCAAAAGAGTGCTCGTTAATAATGGATCGGCCTAAACATTTGTATCATAAAATTGCTAACCACAAAGGGAATTAACACAAACCTTATGCAAAATACAGTTATGCACATAAAAAGGATTGACAATTAATTTAGCCCTTTGTTTGGTCAAATTACATTGGATGTGACCTTATGACCAAAAATGATTTCAACTACTTTTCAGGGCATGTTTCAATCCTTACATTATAGTTTACTTTTGGGTAGACCTTAGATACATTTAATGGAAATTGTCATATCTACACTTTATCGGTGTATAAAATTTATACGAGGGGACCTTATTATCCATGCCTACTGATGACAAACCTTTCAAATTTTGTAAAATAATACATTATGAAACTAAAGGCATCCTTACATTGGTACCACCTAAATAATACATCCCTTTTGAGCATATACATATGTATGAATTAAGTGAGTCATGTACAATGGATCCTTTGTCTCTAGATGCAAATAAGGAACTAAACTCTAAGGTACACATAGATATGCATAAGGAGAAAGAGCCATTACCAAAAAACCAATAAAACTAAAAGAGCCCCCAAAATTTGAACTTCCTTTATTAGTTAATACTGAGCAAAAAGATGGCCATGTTTAAGGTTACTATGATAGTGATAATGATACAATGTATGATATAATAGATGAGAAAATACGAAACTTAAAATTTGACCCACTTGATCACATGTCACATAACCTATTCGAACCTTCGAGCCTTGGCACTTATAAGCTAAACCTACTTGCAAAAAATACAATATTGAATCAAGATAAGGGGAAACCAAAAATAACAAACAAGCATGTAAATGTTTGTTACTCTATACACCTCTCTTGGGTGAAAACACTGAGTCAACCTTACAAGGGTCGAATGTAAATTCATCATGTGAAGTCTTCTCAGAAGGCTTTACAACAAATTTTACATATCACAACACAACAAGATACTCTAGATGCCATGTTATCTATGTTACTTGAGCATAGAATGATTTTTTTACTTTCTACCAGACACAGATCACACAATAGCTTTCTACCCACAAAAGACACGATACCATACTGCAGAGATCATCAGATCAGTGGTCATCATACCAATCAATATGAGATATTGAAGCACCAAATTCAACAATATAAGAATGAAAGATGCATACACATTATGTTCGACATGAGGAAAAGGCAAAATGCCTCTTATCTTTCACAAAAAAACTCTCTCAAAACGACCAAAGCATGAGGATTAAACCATTACTATTAATATTGATACGGTATATTTCCACCATATCTAGTTTGATAACAAGTGGGATACAACTTGTGGTAACACTTTTCTTACACAATTTGGACATTCTACATATGAACTAACATACTCTCTATTAATACCAGAATCTCGAGGATACATCTGGTTACCTACCGCATGTGATCCGCATGTAAAAACTTTGACCATGTGGATATTAGACCACGAACCACATTTGAAACTAAAATTTGGACAAAATTGGATAGTCGAGTGGAATGCTAAGTTAGATACTAAAAACATGTGTATTAATTTTCTAAATATGGATACATAAATATGCATACGACATGACGGCCATGATTGTTTTCATGCACCATTAGCTTCAAGTAAACCATTAAACAAGAACATTGAAGTGGTTAGAGTGTAGTAATATAAACAAAGCTTGAGAAATTTTCTAGGTGGTCCTACACATTTTGATGATGAGGACTTCCTTGATTAGACTCTTCAAATATTACAAAAATACAAAAAAAATCAAATCAAATCAAAGACATTCAAAAATCCAAAAACATTTTTGACACCTACATATTCTATTATCTTCTTGGCATCTATGTGTTAGTTCCATATTGATGGATGGCATACTCAGATACTCCTATATACACATCACACTTCGACTTGAGTGTGATACATGGATACATAAATACATGATCTATTCATATTCTGAATGTTAGGTTTTCCCTCTACTCATGTCATGCAGACATTGGGGGCATCTGCTTCTTTGAGCTTGATACACATAGGGGGTATGGTTTGATGATCACATTTTATTATCATGTTTAAGCTTACATATGTACTTACACATTCTTATTATCCACGATTATATCTTACATAGGGTACTTGATATGCTATACACATGACATTTTTTTCCTTACACATTTTATCCATGGGCTACTATGACATGTTTATGTTGGATGTTTATGCTTTAATTTATTGACTTCCTTGAGTGTCTCACCTTGTTATTGTATTCCTTATTCAAACCTTTAAATATGCTAATTTGCTTGTGGCCCTCATGCCTATGTATGTTTTCATTGACATTTGCATATGTCATTGTTTGTTATATGGACATTTCAATATAGCATCATTACTTTTGTGGACATTTGACCAAATTATGTCCCTTTGATTATGCGACATTTGAACATGCCCATTGTTTGCGGTCTCCTTGGACCATTGCCTTTTGACTTATTTTTTAGTGTTCTTGTGTGTGTTTGTGTTTGCTTGTTGAATATGTACTCTTACTATCTATATGTTGTCTTGATCCTTATCATGCATCTTAGGCTTTCATGCAATCACATTGTTTCTATGCGCTTTAACGTTATATCTACCTAAACATGTTCCTTCTATATGCCACATGGTTACATTCACATATTATATAATTGTCTTATTCTTTTTAAGTGAGGTAACTACCAGTTCCTATCTTTCCCTCACCTCAAAGGGGGGATATTAGTGGGAGCATGTCATAGAGGCATGTTCTCCACACTTAGCACAATTTTCAGATTCAGTGAAGGCATACTTTGGAAACATGTTCTCCACACTCATTCAGTATATGATACTTATATCAATTTTTAGATTCAGTGGGGGTATGTCATATGGGCATGACTTTCATACATTCATAGTTGTCAGATTCAGTGAGAACATGATTTGGAAGCATGTTCTCCACACTTATTTAGTATTCGACATCTCCAGATTATAGTGGGGGCATGTTTTGGAAACATATTATCCACATTTGTACTTGTATTATTTTTAAAATTTCTCCATATATAGTGTGGGCATGTTTTGGAAGCATATTCTCCACACTTATATAGTTTTTTGAATTGGCCAAAGTGTACAACTATATGATTTAGATTCACAGTTGTAACAAAATTTAATATATTGGTATGATTGTTAAAAAAGTTTTAACATGAGACATATCTAAGATGCATATACTATGTAATTTGTACATAATATTGCAAAATCCAAATTAGTTTTATATTTTTGAACATTTTTAGAGACTGTCACCACCCACTAGTTGAAATTTTACAAATTATATTAATTCAATCCACTGCAATAGTTGGTTCACCTTTTAGTATGGTTGAGGTGATAAAACCACTCAATCTTGCCAAGTTTTTAGGTTGGACTTTATAGTATCATCCAACGTCACTAGTTTGATAGTGTGGGTGACTTGGTTCACTCACACTCACTGGATTATAAGTATCATTGGGTTTCACAATTGAGCTAATCTCAATTGTCAAGGGCCAACTCACTTTTGCTCCAAAGTTGGGGGTATATGCCTCTCTCTCTCTCCCTCCCTCCTTGGATATATGCACTTTCAAGAATTATCTATATTTGTCTTAATCTCAATTTCAAAGCCTTAAAATATTACATCTTTTTCAAATCAACTTGTCAATAGGCAAGGTGGTTATATTGACACATAGGCACACTCCTAAACCTTACCCTTTCAATTTCAATCCCAGATTATATGCATTGATTATATACCATAACATGTTATTGGTTGTTGGTCAATCACCATCAAAGCAGTCAAGTTGGGCACATGCAAAGACAAGGTGTGTTATACACACCTAGGTACGCATTCATTTCCTTTAAACTAACAATTTCATTACTAGATTAAAAGGGGGGAAATGTAGACGATATTTATATAGTTTACTGCACCTCATTTTGCATTTGGAAAACTCAAACTTTGGTTGTTCCTCTCAGTTCTGGGCATTTTTTCACTTCCACAAGTCTTGTATTTGCTCTATCTTGTGACCCTTGGCCTATATCTCTTAGTCCAACTAGTCTTATATTGATGACCCAGGCCTTCTATCTTTTTCAAAATACTTAAAATGTACTTATCTTCTATCTCTGTAATTTTTGACCATGTATCTACTTTTTTGTTCTTTGGACACTAACATCTGGAATAGACACTAGCATCAATGTTAGTTCCCTGACCCAACACAAATTTTCAGTGCCCTAAAGTCATCCAATTTGCAAATGAAATGTATTCTAATGGTGGCCTAAGTGCTTTAATGTGAATTACTTGTCCAAATGGATTGATATAAATACAAGATCAACCCTTATTCATTCCTCACCTAGCCAAAGACCAAAGAGACCAAGGCAACTTATTAAAAGCACTCTATCAAGTATTAAATTGAACAAAACTTCACTATTTCCATCCTAGTCATAGGTACAACACATTTATAGGTCTAAATTATTAAAGGAGCAACCCAAGACCTGATTTTCCAAGTTGCAAGCTAGGTTAATGTTGTACTTATTTTGCATAATAGTACATGATTCACACAGGTCAACACAAGCCCTCAGTCTGAGGCCCTCTTCAGAGTATTAGATATGTAGGAAACACTCACTGACAGAGAGGTCTTTGAGGTCAACTCGACACCATGTGCCCACTAATCCATTTTCCCCAAGGTCACAATGAAGATGAAAAATTAATGTTTTGCAAATTCATAAGGAGCAACAATCCACGACCCAGATCTAAGTGCACCAGAGCAAAGGCAAAGTCGAACCCAAAAGCATCCAGGTGGTAACATCCTTTTCGAGTATGTATTTTTTACAAGACACTTGTGTCAAACCTAGACAACAATGTAAATGTAATTGTCCCAAGCTGGGATTAGTGTCAAGAGCTCTAGAAGCATCAGATCTAGAATCTGACGACTGTTCTAGAATCTCTTTACATCTTGCTTTCTCCTTATTCCATATCTAACACTATGTTAGCATCAAAGCCAACTAAGTATATTATTTATTTGTCATTTCCATACATAACTTAGTTGTACTTTTTATATTTAATTTATTCTCAGTGTATGTTTATATTTGAGTTTAATATTTAATTGCTTGGTTGTATATCTAATTATCACCTTTGTGCATTGTCATTTCTATATTCTTAACTGTATTAACACCAAGTTATGATTCTTCAATCCAATTTAGGGTTAAACAACTACATCAAGCATCTTCCCATCACCTCCTACTAGCACATGTGCATCATCGACCCCTATGTACCATCCCCTCATATGGATCCCTATAGACTATCACCACCTCCACCCCCACCATCACCATTTACATCTACTATGTGAGGAAACACTAGAAACACCTATATGAACACCGACCATACTATGTATTGTTCAATCACTCTAGCATTGTCCATGCTTAGATCTAACAATAGTGTCTTTGCGTACCAATCTGTAGTGTGTTCTCTATCTACCTCAACATCTATCGAGTCATGTGCCTCCCCAACTCATAGCTACAATCCGATGGACCACCTCCACATACGACATGCTATGGGTCAATGTCATTGAAAACCAAGCTGCTTAGTGACCCTCTCAGATGAATATTGTGTGATAAGTTTCTAAAATCACATAGATATTCTTACCATCCCATGATTTACAAAGACTTCTCATTTTACATCCTCACAAGAGGATGCACACACATTCAATTTAACACAATGTGACACGTATATAAGACATTAATACATTAGAGTTACATTGATATTATTGCAACATGACACAATTTTATATCACTATAGAAGGTGGGGCATTTTAGTTTTTTTTGCTAAGGACTCACTTGAGTCAGTCTATTTCTATTGAGCATACATGATTGATACATACATATGTTTAGCATTTTCTCATCATATTAACAACTTCGACTATATTTTGTGCTAACATATGACACATTTGACTATTGCTTTTGAGATGAGTAATTTGTAGAAATGGGTCTAAATTTTCATCACCTCAAAAAAGAGGAATCTATCAGAACATTTTCATAGTAATTTCATAGTGAAATTCAGGAATGACCATTTTTTAAAGGTAGGCATGAGTGATCTTTTAGAGTACCTTCAACTAAAGGTAAGGCATGGGCATTTTTTTCATAATGAAAGTTAGGAATATCTCATTGGATCAAAACATTAGCTGGTTCCCCGATCGAGAAGTAAGAGGAGGGTTCACTCCCATAGAAGTGGTGGCTACGTCTAGCAATTGTTAGAAAATTTTTAAATTAGAATAATTGGAATATGATCATTTTCCTTCACATAACATCATTGGGTTTAATACAGAGAAGGTGTATTCGTTCCCATGCTCTTTTCACTTTTTGAATTTAATTTCAATTTTAAAATTTAAAATTTCCAAATTATCACATTCAACAAATGTTGCATTGATTACTTGTGTGTATATGGCCATTGCAAACAAGGATACTAAAGTTTGCAAAACAAGGTGTAAATGGACACAAAGGATGATTCATTCTCCCTTCTTAGGTTAGTGAATGTGTTTGTTTCAAATTATGTATTTACTTTGATGCATGTATTCATTTACTCATATATGCGAAATAAAGTAGGGAAATTATGTTGACAACCAATTTTGGTACAAGGCTTGTTATTGTAAAATTTTAATATTGTCTTATGTATATGGTTGATTAATTGTAGTTACTATCTTATTGGAACATTTTATGTGTTCTCCTTTCTCGCTTTCTTCTCTGTGCGACCCTATGGTTTTTTTACTTTTGATGTTGTCTTATGCATACGATCCATCAATTGTAGTTAGTGTATACATGAAACAAAGATTATCAAGTTGGCAAATGCAAAATTGTTAGATAAATCAAAACAAAACATAAATTAAATTGAAAGTTAATTAATGAATCGTATACCTCAGATGAGTTTCAAAGAAAAGAAACAAGTAAATTATATCACCTTAACTTTACCAAGACAATTTTGATCCTCCTTTGATTGTAGAGATTGTGTTTGGATTGCAGTTGGAATGTAGTTGCAAGACTTTGTGGATGACACATGGACAAAACGACAGTGTAACCCCTTGAAAAATGGATGCTTGACTAGATTGGATGCTTGATTGATGATGATCTTGTTTTCAAGATTTGACAGAGCTTCACTGCACTTGGAAAAGATTATGAAATGAGAGGCGAATCCCTCCATTTATAGATTCCCTAAACTAATGAGGACCGTTCATCTTTGACAATCAAGGGTGGAGGAATGGTCCTCCTCATAAATGAGGGGAGTTGGAAGAGTAAATGTGAGAGGTTGAAGTGTCTAAGGAGATGCATTGATGAATAATCCTCATGAGGGGAGTTGGAGCAGTAAATGTGAGAGGCTGAAATGTGCAAGGAGATGCATTTATGAGACATGGGTTATGACATGCCTTAGAAGGACAATTGTGTAAAACTTTGAAATTTGAGGATGTGATGTGATGACAAGTTGGATGATAATGTAATGACATCATGGATTATATTATCAACTAATCAACATGATTAATTAGTGTGATTAATCTAGATTTTATTGTTTGTAAGATGGGGTATGATTATGATAGGGATGTGATTAATTGGCTAGGGGGTGATGAACAGTGGTTAATCTGGGGATGTTAGTGTAGATAGAAGACAAATTTAAGATTTAAGGATAGTGTAATTGTGGAATCAATGGATAGTTAAAATTGACATGAAGTGTCTGATTTTAGATGTCTACAATTAATTTATTATTGATGTGTTTTTTGTTTTCTCCTCTCTTTCTTCTTTGACATCCATGTGTTCCTTGTCCTTTTGTTTTCTCTATTTTATGTATTTTCTGGCTTCGAGGATCCCCTATTATCTTTTTATTTCTCTTACTTCTCCTTCCTATACCTTTTGCCATTATTATTTCCCTTGGGATGACATCGACGACATCGCCAATCTTACTCTATGCAGGATCATACGACTGTTGATCCCATCCATTGTATTTTTATGGGCCCTTTCTTCTTCCACTCTTTTCTTGCTTGTTTGGGCCTATTTGATCAACTTATTTTTGTTCCTTGTGTCAACTTGTGTGCCAATATGTCCCTAATCATCATGTTTTCCAAAAGTTTCTAAAGGTTTTCAATATCATTTCTATTATTTATGAAGAGAAAACTAATCTCACCACAATGTAAATATTTATTTATGATCATAAGACTACCTTCGGGGTTTATTGCATCTTGTAATGAAAGAATGATAGGCCAATCTACACGTACTTGCATCTCCACATAGGAAGATGGGACTCAAGATCTCAATCGATTTATTCATTTACACTATGTAAGAACTACTCGGAGTCTGATTTTAGCATGCAAGATATGTAGTTGCAATTCCCTTGTGGTTTCCCAACCCAACTAGTTCTTCCTTTCTCTCTTTGTATAAAACATTGTGGAAAGTTAGGCCAAAGGCATTCAAGAGAAAATTACACAATTTTGTCCATCAATTTGGCAAAGCACATATACATGAAGGTACAACATTCAAAGACAAACTTGCAAAAAAAAATCAGAACTCATAAAGTTGTCAATTACGATGCTTCAAGCCACGATTGTTGATCAAAACATGTGACCGACAATCCCAACTAAGGCATGATCGACACAAGTGCTCATATTGTCCTAGTTGAGTTGGAGGCTTAGATTTCATACACATGATCACATAGACCCCCATAGCCTAGATCCACACTTAAATTTTAGAATTCCATCAAAAGATGACTTCCTTAACTTTTTCACTTTCCTTATTTATATTAACATATGTTTAGTTTCTCATTGTTTTTGCTAGTTCCTTTTTGGTAGCCACGGGATATAATAAATGTCGATTTGTATTGTCATATTATTTATATGTGTTGTGCAAATCATTTAGTTTATTGTGCACATAATCCACTTTTAGCTAAAATAAGCATAAATAAAAGGTGAAAAGAAAGAGTAGAGTAGAGTTTGATCAATCTAAATGATCATGATTTAATCATAAAATTATAAAATAAGAACCTAGGGGAGGTGGAGATTTTGAAACCTAGGTTGGATAATCGAAAAATTGGGTTCACTAAAATATTTTTACTAAAATGTACACAAAGATAATTAAACTAAGTGTGATAAAAAAATGTTATCAGTAAAAGAGGGTTGTGGGGTCCATCACCCATTTTATTAATTAAAAAAATGTTATTATAAAAAGACTTCTATCTAAGTTGGAGAATTAAAGTTTGCAAGGTTACCACCAAGGTAACACCCAAAGAAGACAAAATATTGAACGAATTTCACAAAGGGGGAAGTAAAACTCAGATTACCATAAAAACCTCTTTAAATTAAAAAGAGCAAGATTCCCAAAGAAGATAAACTCAAACAAGGTCCCTCGTAAAAAACATACTTCCTCAGCGGAAACTCCACCTCTTTTATAGCCATAGGACCAAAATTGTCTACCACCACAGTATTCCACTCTTCTGCAACATAAAAAAAAGTTCAAGATAAAATAATCATTTTTTATTGATAAAATTGTAAGGACAAAGTATGAATCCATTGTAGCTCCAATCACCTCTTCACCACAAAAGCAATGTGTATATCAAAATGTAAGTAGAACCATAGACACCTCTCCCACAACCAAAAACAAAAGACCTTCCATGCAAGCCATATAAAGCAAATTCCTTGGGCAAAGGTTGAAGACGTCTACAACCCAAAGAAAAACAACTCAAAATTTGTCCGAAAAAACCTTTAAAACAAACATATTTCTACAAAACTTCCATGACATTTATAGCTATATAAGCAAGATTGTCCTCCACAACTCGAATCCTGCTCTTCTGCAACATAAACCAACAATAAAAAAATATCATCCATGAACTATCTGCAACAAATTCGTTATGTAAGCACTAAAGACTTCCACCGCCTTCCACATCAAAAGGAGGAAACCAACAAGGGGCAGCAAAATAACAACTTCCACCCCTAAAACCAAAACAAATGACTACCAAAACTCAAAGTATCAACTTTTACACACCAATTTATCATAGTGCAAATATTTAATTGTGTTTTCCTCAAGCAAGGGTTGAGACCTTCCACAACAAACACTCCTAGTGAAACTTAAGAAACTCAAAACTGAATACCTACCAACTCCAAAGTTTGCAAAAAATCCTCACATTATTTTATAAAATCCAACAAATACAAATAGTATCATCTTTTGGTGCATAAAAACCACATTTACTCTCAAACTCCAAAATCCAACCATCTTATGCATTCTTCATCCTTGTCCAAGGACCTTTTACCCAGGAAAAGGAAATTGAAATCTCAACTCAACCCAAAAAATACCCTCCTCCATAAGAATCAAATAAAAACTAGTCCTTCCTCTAGCTTCTCTCAAGTTGTGTCGAGAGAGAGGCTCCTTAATTCTTAGGGATTTAGGCAGGACTTCCCACCTAACTTGGGGATTTATGTAACCGTTAGAACCGAAGTCAAAAATCAATTTTCTTGTTGTAGAAATCAAATCCATATTGATATTAAAAATCTTCTTCTTAATATGTTCATTATTCAATAGGTTAACATAGTCCCTTAAAATTTTCAAGGGCCTCAGATTTTCAACTCTAAGACATAGGGGAATGAAGTTTTCCAAAGATTTATACTTAGCCCTTTTTGTACCCTGTCTTATTTCATTTTATAAATAAGACAAAAAATTAGAGAGGACAACATCACAAGTAAAAGGATTTGGGTTCTGTCTTAAGTAATTTGAAATGACTAAACACTGGACAAAGGCTTCGAATTGCAAGTTCTCATCCTATTCCATGGAGAAAAATAAGACTTGAAGACTTCACAAATTTTCCTAGGTCTACTAACATCAATAGATTGAAGGGAAGCTAACCTTCCCGATTCTAGTTTCAACTAATTACCCTTCATAACCATAAGAGTAAAGAGGATAAATGAGCTTCCTTTTCACATGCTACAAACAACAGTTTTCAATCTATTCAAATCAACATGCGCACTAGTATACCTACATCAATCAAAATCTTCAACCCAATCAAAGTCCACAAATCCTTATATATTCACAGTTTTTGCCTTCACCAAACATGTTATAATCTCAAATTGCATGGTCAAAAGCTCCACATCTACAGATCTTCGCCACCACTCAATGCCCCTTGCTTGGATTGAACATGAATCTGTTAACTACTCCCACTTCTTGCATAGTGTCATCTCTTTTACAAACCATTACATACATCAAGGTTCCCACTGCGCTCACATACAAACCATGACTCATGTGTCAGGAATCCGGAAGCACAATTGATTACCTTGTATAAGCAACTAAATGCGAAATTTAACCAGAAGTAAACAAGTAGCTAGAATTCAGAAATAACAAAGAATATGAGAGACAATACACAACTTGTATCAATACTCTTGCAGAAGGAAATACAATAAAAAAGATGCCACAGTCTTCTTCCTTACACACCTCTAGGGCTCACACACCTCTAGGGCATAAATAGTAAATCTCTTCAAAGCTCTCTCTCAATTACGGTCCCAACACACAACTCAAACACAGAGTTGGTGTTCACCTCCAACCAGTCAGTATTACTACTGCCAGTACCACCGAGTATACACACATACTCGAGTCCGAGTACACAAACGTACTCCAAGTAGATCTCTCATGAACTTACAACAACCTGCAACTCAAATGATCTTACTTTGAAAGGAACTGCCTTGCCTTCATCTATAGCTCCAAGTACACCGTACTCCAAGTAGATCCCGCCTGATCTTGCTCCCTGTTGTGTTGTGATCTCCCTGATCTTGTTGCCACCTGCAAATTAACTTGGTTTTGCAACACCTACAAACCTAGATCAAACACACACAAACACCTGCAGATCAATGATCTTACTTACCATGTAGATCTCTCTACACCCTGAAGAACCCTTGTCCTTGCCTCACCAAGTCCTTATGATTCTCCAAACCAGTGCCCCGGTGGATCTTCTACCAGAATTTGCACAACCTGTAGCTCTACCTGATCATACACACTCGGCACCCCTGTGGAACTAGGAGGAGCTACCCTTGCTCTCTTCACACACAGAAGGAGCTGGCATGCTCAACTCAACTAGCACACTTTACAATACAACCCATGAGTTTAATATATAGATCCCATGCAAACAATAATTAGACATCTAATTACAATAATTAGATCTGCAGCTTCAAGTCTAAAATTGGCCTTTGACATGCAAACAACCAGTTCGTTAACTAACTGTTCATCAACAAGCAGTTCTGGAATCGCACAGGCGACCGACGTCGGTCCCTGTCTGCCTAGAGGTGACCGACGTCGGCCGATACCTGACCGACGTCGGTTGCTCTGCTCACTAGATATGACCGACGTCGGTTGATCAGACCGATGTCGGTTGCTCTGCAACTCAGCAACCTCCTCTCCTATTTGCATCAGTGAAGCTTTTAGCTCCACAACCTAACAATCTCCCACTTGGAGATAAACAACTGCACATGTCCCTGTACATGTACACCGTTTAATCTATTTTCTGGCTTGTATCTCTCTTCAAACTCAACCTTGAAGACCAACCACTACAAACCCTGTGGTGAACCCCCTATCATCAAAGTAACCTGCCGCATCCGTATCTACAAACCCATGTAGAAAAAAACTTGACCCTGCATAGCATGTCGACCTGCTGCTGGTCCCTCTTAGATACCTGAGAATCCACTGAACTGCCCTCTAGTGCTTCTTTCTCGGATCGGCTCCAAACTTTCTGACAGCACCCACTGCGTGGGCAACCCAGGTCCAGTACGCATGTACTTAACCTCATCATGTGAATCATGACATTGTTCATAAAACTGTCCAACCCTTGACGTGCTGACCGGTTTCACACAATCATCCGGAGACAAAATCAACCTGTGATCTCCATGTCTCTAGAACACACTTATGCCAAAGAATTTCGCTCCTCCAAATTCTTCATGACACACATCTGAACTAACTTTACCTTTAGCTCAGAAAAAACCCTGTATGTGTAACCCTGCATACAAGCAAACACACAACATACAGTAACAGAATAATGTAGCTATCATCATCCACCTGGTAAAAAAACCATAGTAGTTACAATGACATTGACTAAAGCTATGCTTTGTCATCCCCCTGTCAAACCTATACCACTGTCCTGGAGCTTCCTCAAGACCATATGACCTGGCCTTCCGTCTCACGTGTCCATTCTCTCTATTCTTTAACTAAGGTATCTATTCGTCTTTTAGTGCTTTTATACCGGCTGGCAACCCTACCAAATCTCTCGTTTGGTTTCGCATCATATTCCTGTCATGCTCCCACTGTTTCCTGGATCCTCCCTGCTCTGTAGTGAGCAACGAGTATAAAGAAGAGGAACAACGAATTTGAGGCTTACCCTTTCAATCCTCCATATGGGCGTCTGAGACTCCTTGACAGCTTGCTGTCCGCTCAAAATTCGTTTCAATGACCGACCTCGGTCACCACATAGTCTGCATCCGACCGACGTCGGTTCCATGCGATTGGCTTGACTACCGACGTCAGTTTTCCTGACCGACGTCAGTGTCTTCCTGTCATCGACGTCGGTCCTCCTGACCGACATCAGTCTTACATGTCGCCGACGTCGGTCTTACATGTCGCCGACGTCGGTCCTCCTAATCGACGTCGATCTTACCCTGCCCGACACCACCGGCTCTGGGCTGCACATGACCGACATCGGCACTTGTCTGTTTGACGCCGGTTCCCCCTGACCGACGCCGGTATCTGTGTTCCCCTGTGAGTGATGACTTTTTACCCGCGAGCTCTCTTTGGATCAAAATCCTATCCAAATTGCTCTGTTCAGAGTTACTCAGTCTCATTCGCTGATCTTTGTCCATCATCTCCTCCATAAACACCAAGGCTTTCCAGTTCTTAAGTCTGTCAAAGACATCTGACTTCCTGTTAAGAACATGCATCTCCTTCTTGCTCATGTGACCAAGCCTACAAAGCCGCGTCTCCGCAACAGAAAAAGAATCAGTAATATAAGTAAATAGATAAAAGATACCTACTTTCTTACCACCAGCTAATTCAAGTGCATTCGCTGTGAGAGTTCTTGTGCATCTCTCATCACCCAACTTTCTTAAAAAAATTAGCCATATCTTCAGAACCGGGACCTGCATGACCTTCTTCAACACCCATGTGTTGGCCCCCTGCAATTTCAGCTTCACTTCCCCTTTGTCAATACTTTGACAAGGCACACCAGCCCCTAAATAAATCTTTCCAAAGTCTCCAAAGACCTTAACATGAAAAAATATTCTATTTCGGGCTGCATGGAAAGAGGCAACAGAATCTATAAAACAAGATTCTACTTTATCCAATGAACATCCCAGAGCATCATGTGCAACAACACCTGCAACATTTGCTTCTTCAGTTCCTTCATGCTGATCTTCTACCAACCAGCAATCTTTTTTTTCCTGCTCTTTCTTGCCATAACACCGTAATTGACCATTCATGTTTTTCAATTCTTCCATTCTTAGTGTACTTTCTTCTGACATTGCTATACTCCCACTCAATCAGAAACCCCTGAGAGTAACCTGTAATCAAACACAACCTGCTCCCTGCAACTTTAGCTCTGATACCACTTGTCAGGAATTCGAAAGCACAATTGATTCCCTTGTATAAGCAACTAAATGCAAAAATTTAATCAGAAGTAAACAAGTAACTAGAATTCAAAAATAACACAGAATATGAGAGACAATACACAACTTGTATTAATACTCTTACAGAAAGAAATACAACAAAAAAGATGCCACAGTCTTCTTCCTTACACACCTCTAGGGCATAAACAGTAAATCTCTTCAAAGCTCTCTCTCAATTACGGTCCCAACACACAACTCAAACACAGAGTTGGTGTTCACCTCCAACCAGTCAGTATCACTACTGCCAGTACCACCGAGTATACACACATACTCGAGTCCGAGTACACAAACGTACTCCAAGTAGATCTCCCATGAACTTGCAACAACCTGCAACTCAAATGATCTTACTTTGGAAGGAACTACCTTGCCTTCCTCTATAGCTTCGAGTACACACCGTACTTCAAGTAGATCCCGTCTGATCTTGCTACCTGTTGTATTGTGATCTCCCTGATCTTGCTACCACCTGCAAACCAACTTAGTTTTATAACACCTACAAACCTAGATCAAACACACAAACACCTGCAGATCAATGATCTTACTTACCATGTAGATCTCTCTACACCCTGAAGAACCCTTGTCCTTACCTCACCAAGTCCTTATGATTCTCCAAACCAGTACCCCGATGGATCTTCTACCAGAACTTGCACAACCTGTAGCTCTACCTGATCATACACACTCGGCACCCCTGTGGAACTAGGAGGAGCTACCCTTGCTCTCTTCACACACAGAAGGAGTTGGCCTGCTCAACTCAACTAGCACACTTTACAATACAGCTCATGAGTCTAATATATAGATCCCATGCAAACAATAATTAGACATCTAATTACAATAATTAGATCCGCAGCTTCAAGTCTAAAATTGGCCTTTGACATGCAAACAACTGGTTCGTTAACTAACTGTTCGTCAACAAGCAGTTCTGGAACCGCACAGGGGACCGACGTCGGTCCCTGTCTGCCTGGAGGTGACCGACATCGGCCGATACCTGACCGACGTCGGTTGCTCTGCTAACTGGATATGACCGACGTCGATTGATCAGACCAACGATTGCTCTGCAACTCAGCAACCTCCTCCCCTGTTTGCATCAGTGAAGCTTTTAGCTCCACAACCTAACAATATGCTCCAACACCTATATCTTTGGACATTGTGCAGTTAAGAGCTTCTGACCAATAGAAAAAGGTGTGCACACATGTTTGCTGTCCTACATCTTGTACCTTTCCACATTGTTTAAATATATTTTCTCTCATCTAGCCAGAGCTTCTTATTTACATGATCCCATTCGATTTTTATGTCTAAGATGAATCTTACAACACCAAGATATGTCATGTCGAACAATGCATACAGTTGTTACTTAACCTGCTTGATCATGCACTTGTCATTTCTGATCAACAGGATGTTTCCACATAAAGGACTATGATGGAAAAGTTATAACCCTCTTCCTTGTAGTAAACACAAGGATCGACATTGTTGCACACAAGCCAAGCCCGACCACATACTCATCAAAATTATGATTCCACATTCTAGGTGATTGCTTCAAGCCATACAAGTACTTCTTCAATATGCAGATCAAGTCCTCTTTCCATTTTACCTTAAAGCTTTATCATTGCAACATATAGATTTATTCTTCAAGCTCTACATGCAGAAAATATGTCTTAAAATCCATTTTATCTATCTCTAGATCATACACAACAACAATAGCTAAAATAAACTTAATGGAAGTCAATTTTACAATAAGAGATAAGGTCTCACCAAAGTTAATTCCCTCTACTTGCAAGAATCTCTTTGCCATTGGGGAGCCTTATACTTCTCTAGTTTCCCTTGTGCATTTTTCTTCTTGAAACCCCATTTACAACGCATAGATTTTCGTCTAGGAAATAACTTTACCAAGTCCCAAGTCTCAATTTTGTCCAGAGACTTTGTTTCCTCCATGATCTTCTTCCAAGACTTATTATCTGTGCAACCAAGAGCTTTGTTCACCATCTTGGGGTCTTCACCATCAATCCCTAGTAATAGGAATGCCAAACAAAAATTTGGTGTGCTATAACTTTTGAGCATTCTGCACACCCGTTCCAATCCCTCGGAGTAGGAATTTCATGTTCCTCTGTCATGTCCCCTTTTTTGTGGACATTGACAGATTTGATGATTAGCCTATTATTCGACCTTCGTAGGCTAATAGGATGGATAGAGGGTCATAATGGAGCTTGGCTTGACTTTGATTCACAGAATTTCTACATTTGGTTTTCATTCAGGTTATTTCAGACATTGTGCCTGAGCTCCTACTTTTTAGGGATATTTGATATGCAGTGGAGCGCCTTTATTTTGGTATGATCATGTGCGGAATCACTCCCTGATTCACTAGCTTCGATCGGTTCGAGGATCCGACATGTATTGAGGGAGATATTAATATTTGATTGATTTAATCAAATATTAATTATTTAGCCTATTTTTAATTAGAAACCCTAATTCTAATTTAAGAAACCCTAATTAGGGCAAGCATATCTCTTTTGAGGGTATAAGGGTTTCTCATGGAGGCCATTGTTCATTATGCATAGATTATTGATTATTGAAATTGGAGAAATTCTTCTGTGAAGACTGAGCCAAGGGTTCCAGGATTCCATTTGCAGTGGAGAACGTCAACTCTTCATTGTGTGCGATTCAGAGGTTGTGAAAGATCAGCCGATCTATTGCCAAATTGAGAGATAGCTTCATCCAGAAGTTATCACAGAGGTACAGATTTGAGAGATAGCTTCATCCAGAAGTTATCACAGAATTTCAGGGTTGAGAGATAACTTCACACAGAAGTTATTACAGATATTTCAGGTATTTATCTTTATTTAGTTTTTGATCCAATAAATTATACAGATAGAGGTATTCTGTATTAGAATAGTATATCTTCAGATCAGGTGGTTCAGCAATCAGGGGCTAAGAACAGACAGGTTGGCGGCCGTACTAAGTCCGTACAGGTCCGTACAGATTCTCGCAGATACCGACACCGACAGACAGAGATCCCCAGTGACCGACTTCGGCCGTCTGAGGACCGACGTCGGCAGATAAGGACCTACAGAGACCGACGTCGGCAGTATATCGACCGACGCCGGCGACTGTGTGTGTCGACACAGCAGGCCGAGACTTCCAGAATTGCAAGTTTATTCCCAGTTTGCATAATTTCAGGGTTTTAAGACCATATCTGTAATATTCTTTGATTTGCATAAGAAATGACATCTATTGTAATCAGCTGGATGAATGATAAGATCTGTGATTTGTTTATGCATGTTTGAATCTATTCTGCAAATTGTATCTTGTTCAGAGCTTTATACGTTTCTATATTCCCTGATTGAAGGGGACATCACAGTGGTATCAGAGCTTTATTTGCTATATATTAGAGTTGCGTAGAGACAAAAAAGAGCCCCTAAGTAAGGGACATCACAGTGGTATCAGAGCTTTATTTGCTATATATTAGAGTTGCGTAGAGACAAAAAAGAGCCCCTAAGTAAGGGACATCACAGTGGTATCAGAGCTAATGTCTTGCCATCCTGTTGGGTAGTTTGGGTATCAGCATGGCACTAACAGGTGTCAAAGATTTGGAGAAAAGAGTGCACAATGCAAAGAAGAAGTTAGAAAATCCATTACAGCAAGCAGATGACCTTCTACAAACTCTGGAGGAGTTAGAAATTTATTTAAGCAAGGTTGAGCAGTCAAATTCTTATGAGATACAAACAGTGTTATCTCCAGCGTTTGATTCTTTGGTGAAGCACCGATTATTGAGACATCATGATGAGGTGGTAAGACTTGCAACTCTCTCTTGTATTAGTGAAATCATGAGAATAATAGCTAGCTTTAATTTTTATGATGATCGGATTATGAGAGAGGTACTTCATGCCATGGTGAAAAGCTTCGAAAAGTTGGATGACATTAGAGACTCTCATTTCTCAAAGAGGGCGAGATTACTTGACACTTTTGCAAGGTATGGATTTGAAAACATTATGATGCTAGTAGGTTGTATTGGTAGCATTCGCACTATGTTTAAAATATTTTGGAATATTTTAGATGAGTTTCATTCCAGTGATGTATTAGCATCCATGCACTCTATCATGTTCACAATCTTGTTTGAGGAGGAGGATAAAATCTCTAAACTTTTGGCAGAAGATTTATGGTATGTCTGGACAAAAGGGAAAAATGTCTCACCTAGAGCTTGTATGTGGTTAAAGAGTTTAATTAATAGGCCTAAGGATCGTAGTGCTTTCCCTATGACATGCAGCCACTTGCATGATGAGTTTGACAGTTATGCTGATCCAGTACATGGAGATATTAACACATCTTCAGGTAATGATTTATCTGCATTATCTTCACAGGTAGGAGTAGTTGAGGATGTTGTGGATGAGCCTTGTCTTAAGGTGAGTTCAACACAGGTGGTAGTCAGTGAGGATGAGCCTGATGTTTGCATTCAGAGTATGGAGGTATACTCAGAGGTTAGTACATTGAGTATTGGTGATGAGTATGTTTTTGTAGCTGCTGATGAGGAGCATGTTGTTGAGGCTAACACATATATTCAGGATTTGGGAGTCCCTGATTCTGATGAATTTGAGATACCAGTAGAGTTGAGTCTCTATATTGATTATTCTCATACAGATGATAGTGTGGTACAGTTGGTTGTGCCACCTTTACAGAGAGATCAGTTATGGGATGGATTGGTACCATCTCTTGCAGATGGAATTGGCAGTTTGAGTTGTCCATTCTACTTGGGTTATGATGTTTTGAGAGTTTGTTTCTCACATGCTCTTGTATATGGTATTTGTAATCTTGGAGATTGGAGTTTCATGCGCCAGTGTGATTATGAGTCTTTCTTTATTATACTTCTGCTGAGGTTGCAGGTACTACATTGATTCACAACAGTGCAGAGCATAACTACATTTGGGATCCAGGTGGAGTGAGTGGTCCATTGTTCCGAGATTGCTTGGGGACAAGCAATTTTCGGAGGGGCGGATTGTCATGTCCCCTTTTTTGTGGACATTGACAGATTTGATGATTAGCCTATTATTCGACCTTCGTAGGCTAATAAGATGGATAGAGGGTCATAATGGAGCTTGGCTTGACTTTGATTCACAGAATTTCTACATTTGGTTTTCATTCAGGTTATTTCAGACATTGTGCCTGAGCTCCTACTTTTTAGGGATATTTGATATGCAGTGGAGCGCCTTTATTTTGGTATGATCATGTGCGGAATCACTCCCTGATTCACTAGCTTCGATCGGTTCGAGGATCCAACATGTATTGAGGGAGATATTAATATTTGATTGATTTAATCAAATATTAATTATTTAGCCTATTTTTAATTAGAAACCCTAATTCTAATTTAAGAAACCCTAATTAGGGCAAGCATATCTTTTTGAGGGTATAAGGGTTTCTCATGGAGGCCATTGTTCATTATGCATAGATTATTGATTATTGAAATTGGAGAAATTCTTCTGTGAAGACTGAGCCAAGGGTTCCCGGATTCCATTTGCAGTGGAGAACGTCAACTCTTCATTGTGTGCGATTCAGAGGTTGTGAAAGATCAGCCGATCTATTGCCAAATTGAGAGATAGCTTCATCCAGAAGTTATCACAGAGGTACAGATTTGAGAGATAGCTTCATCCAGAAGTTATCACAGAATTTCAAGGTTGAGAGATAACTTCACACAGAAGTTATTACAGATATTTCAGGTATTTATCTTTATTTAGTTTTTGATCCAATAAATTATACAGATAGAGGTATTCTGTATTAGAATAGTATATCTTCAGATCAGGTGGTTCAGCAATCAGGGGCTAAGAACAGACAGGTTGGCGACCGTACTAAGTCCGTACAGGTCCGTACAGATTCTCGCAGATACCGACACCGGCAGACAGAGATCCCCAGTGACCGACTTCGGCCGTCTGAGGACCGACGTCGGCAGATAAAGACCTACAGAGACCGACGTCGGCAGTATATCGACCGACGGCGGCGACTGTGTGTGTCGACACAGCTGGCCGAGACTTCCAAAATTGCAAGTTTATTCCCAGTTTGCATAATTTCAGGGTTTTAAGACCATATCTGTAATATTCTTTGATTTGCATAAGAAAGGACATCTATTGTAATCAGTTGGATGAATGATAAGATCTGTGATTTGTTTATGCATGTTTGAATCTATTCTGCAAATTGTATCTTGTTCAGAGCTTTATACGTTTCTATATTCCCTGATTGAAGGGGACATCACAGTGGTATCAGAGCTTTATTTGCTATATATTAGAGTTGCGTAGAGACAAAAAAGAGCCCCTAAGTAAGGGACATCACAGTGGTATCAGAGCTTTATTTGCTATATATTAGAGTTGCGTAGAGACAAAAAAGAGCCCCTAAGTAAGGGACATCACATCCTCATCTTCTTGTGACTCTTGTGACTCTTCATCTATTGCACCATACTCTGATGCAGGACGTCAACTTGCACGTTTTTATGTTTCTTCCTTTCCCTGCTTCTTTAGTTCTTGCATAGAAACCTTGCGCACCTCCCTGCAGAATACATTCTAGCTATAAACCACCACCTTTGTCTTAAGATTTCAAAGCTTGTACCCTTTTTGACACCACTCCCATAACCAATAAAGATGCACTTTGTAAACTTAAAATCAAGTTTTCATCTTTTCTCTTTTGAGATGTGAGAGTATACTTCACACCAAAAATTTGCATGTGTCGCAAGCATGGCTTCTTACTAGTCCATGCTTCTTGTAGAGTCTTGCCAACCAACAATGATGTAGGTGATTTGTTGAAGAGGTAACAAGCAATATCCACTAATTCAATGCAATTTTTTTGCTCCAAATGTGCACCACTCAGCATACTCTAAGGCTTGTCCATTCCCTATTCATTCGCTCAGTAACTCCATTCAATTGCTCTATATATGGAGTTGTTTTTTGCCTTTGAATACTGTTCTCCCTGTGAAATTCGTTGAACCTTTGGAGCAGTATTCATCCTTCTTGTTCTTGCGCAATACTTTTATCTTCTCCACAAGGGCTTTGAACACCTTAATTTTCTTGAGAAATTCATTTTTGTAGGATGATGTATATCAACTCTTGTGAGAGTAGTTGTCTTGAAAGATACATAGAAGATAATCTTGTTCATTGATGGGATGTCTACTGGTCCAAAAACATCACTTTGGATCACCTACAATATTACACTAGTTTGTGCAACATCTGTAGGGAATTTCACCCAATTTTGTTTGCCGTAGACACAATGTTCATAAAATTCAAAGTTCGGGGGATAATTATCCATCCCTTTCACCATATCTCTAGTCCATAAAATTCGCAGACCTTTTTCAACAATATGGCCCAACGTCTGATGCCAAAGCATTGTCTTCTCTGCCAGAAGTAATACAAAATTTATTGTTTCAGCCTTGGCCTTAAGAACAACAGTTCCGTTACATGTTCTATTTAATACACTTATCAATCCTAAACAGAGTACCCGTGCAAAAAGTAGACAGTATAGAGAATACAGTGATACTGAGAGGCTTTCATCTCGTCATTGTTCTCAACCCTTCAAACATATTATTCAAACCCATCTCTAAAGAATCCCTTGGTCCTACAGATAAGAAACGAAATGCCCTTCATCCACAAAAGGATTAGTCAATCAAGGGTGCGATGAGGAACTTTAGCATTCACAAGTTTTATTATGGTGGAAGAAAACCCAAAATCATAACATACACAATGATATCCCTCTGTCAAACGCATCTTCACTCATTATAAAGCATATTTAAACAAAATGCATATCCTCAAAATTCAAATTCAGATAGGAACGTACTTATATTTAAGCCATGAATGCTCATCCACTGTAATGTGATTTGAATTGAACCCTAAAACTAAGGGGAAAATAAAAAGATCCACCATCACACTACCACATTCATTATTTCAGGTTATAGATATAAATTGCTTGTTGTAAAATAGTTTGAAATCAGAATAAGGAGGAAGTGGATTCATTAGTACTTATTTCAGTTATATTTCTTCAATTTAACTTTCAGTGAAGTGAAATAAATTGAAATAATTTGATTTGAATTACGTCCATAAGACATAATAGTTTAAGAGATCACAAATTGTTACAGTTGCCTCAACTACCTGAAAATAATGATATTGAGGGTAGAATTGTTCATTCTTCTACTAATTTGAGTATAATTGTTCGTTCTCCCACTAATTTGAGTAGAATTGTTCATGCTCCCACTAATTTGAATAGAATTGTTCCTTCTCCCAATAATTTTGGGTTATCAGCGCCCCTATTTTTATCCTAAATTATGATGCTGTTATTGAAATACAGGTTTCATATAAGATTATGGAGATTTTGTATTACATATATGTTTGTTTGGGGTTTGCTCAGATTTAAGTGCCATACCATTTGCAGATTGTAATATCTTCTTTTCTGCTTTAAACGAATATATCTTTGTTTGTGTTCTCATCACATTTAAATGCCACACCATTTGTTTGGTGCATTGTAATGTCTTCCTTTAGGTTTTGAATTGATATATTTCTCCTCTCTGTTTATTAGATAAAAACAGAAGACTGTAAACAATTGCAAAATTTATTCAAATCTAAAAAACTCACTACAATGTTTTCAATCTGTATCCTTGCAATAGGCAAATAAGCAACAAAAGAGAAATACCTTGAATCAACTGGAAAAGCACTTTCAGAAAACCATACTATGCCTAACATA
Source organism: Torreya grandis (assembly GCA_037957365.1). Taxonomy (NCBI): domain Eukaryota; kingdom Viridiplantae; phylum Streptophyta; class Pinopsida; order Cupressales; family Taxaceae; genus Torreya; species Torreya grandis. The sequence continues at coordinate 1,223,135 of JARHVA010001269.1, forward strand.
ATAATCATTAGGATTGTTCCTGCATTCGAGACTCTCAAAAGTCATCACCTCCATCATAATCATCAAAACCCCCGGCAGCACCCAAATCATCCTCGACTCTCTCAGCAGCCTCGTCAGCAATCTTATCCTCCACATAATCAACGCCCTCTTCCAGAGCCAACCCTCCCAAAACCCCAGCCACTGCCCCCACTGCCAAACCTGTCCCCAATCCAAACTTACTACTCTTGGGATTCTCAGGCTGCCCATAAACAGGTGGTGCCGATGCGCTGCCATAACCAGAAGGACCCTGCCCATATGATGCACTCCCATAACCAGAAGGACCCTGCCCATATGATGCACTCCCATAACCAGAAGGACCCTGCCCATAAACAGGTGGTGGCGGTGTACTCCCATAACCAGAAGGACCCTGCTCATAATAGGAAGGCCCTCCATAAGGGCCTGGTCGTGGTTGGGGATATGGACTCCCATAAGGATTAGGGTAACCTGAAGGAGGAGGGATATTAGCATATGGATATTGCTGCGATGGATAAGGGGCATAATTTGGAGTGTACCCTTGGGGAGGGTAGTCCCTGGTGCCGTAGGGCTGTGGGTACCCATACTGCTGCTCAGGCCATCGTTTTTCCCTCAGACGGATTCCAATATCCAATTTACCCTGTGGGCGACCGGAGGGGCGCTTCAATTTGAGCGTTCGCTCCTGCCTCTCGTCGAAACCCACTTCGTCCAGGATTTCTGTTAAGGCAATCCGAGCGGTTCCGATGAGGGGCTTGGTCAGCTCAGCGGCCTTTTCATGGACGATGTCGATCGTCAATTCGGCATCTTGCAGGGGCTTTGTAACGGGAATGATGAGCTTCTCGTTCCATGAAGGGTTGGTGTCGCCCTCCAGATCGACCTTGGTGGAGACCTTGTAGGCCGGATCGACCCAGGCTACCGCATAGGGGCGCAGATCGCCGTATCGCCAGTTGACGTTCTTGAGGTCTCTTGCAGAGATGATTGTTAGCTCCAAATCTACAGGCTTCGGAGACCCTGCCATGATGAATTCTCTCAAGACTTTTCACAAACAGCTCGCAGACCCACGATTTTTTCCTAAAGCCTTCTGGTTGAGCAATTTATACGGCAGCCATGCATTGTGCGAATATGAAAGTAAGCGTAAATGCTAAGGTATATTGGGTTCCATTCTTCTCTGTCAGCTTTACGAACACGGACCCAATTGTATGGGTTAAATTTGTGTCATTTGATAATTAATCGCACAGAGATTTAATTTGGAAATTTATATGGGTATAAAAGTGGTTGTGATGGTTCCACCGTCAACGTCAAGGCATTGCGCGTCATGGGGTCACTGGTTCTCGAATTTCCTGGAACAGAACTATCTCGGTTTCGTTCTATCATCTAGAAGTTGCCCATAAGGATTACGGTATGAAAGGGTTTTAATACGTTAGCAGGGTGTAACGTTTTAATTATGTTCAATCATATTTTTGTGGAACATTTTGGAACAATGTTTTGATCAAGAAGTAAATAAAAATAATAAAATGCAAGGAAACTTCAGATATTGGAATGCATAATCAATACAATAAAATTGTAGAGAGTTTATATGTAATTAGTTGAATGGATAGGGTCTTTGATCGTGGTTTATTTGTAGTATGTGGATTGAGATATTTATGTGCCACTTAATAATTAGTATATTTATCTTAGACAAATCTATGTAAAATATGTCGAGAGATCATTTCGAGGTATTTATCTTATATTAGATTTGTGACATAAAGCATTTTTAGAATGATATCTTTCGATGTATTTTACAGAGTTATCTAACATAGGTATGCTAGTCACAGATGTGCATTTTGAGTATTTATTTAACAGAAAATATGAAGTTTTTCATAAAACTTGAAATTTATAATATACATCACATTAAATCATACAAAATTGTAATACACATTACATTAAATCACTCAAAAAATATATATATATATATATAATCTAAAATTTTGAATCTAAATAGTTATTTAATACTCATCATAATGTACTATACATATCACGTAAAATGTCAAATAATGAATAAGTACATGATTTTTTTCATAATTACATGAAATTATTTTTCCTCTAAAAGTTTCAATCTCTTTTCTTCAGCGTTCCATTTAGAAAGTTATTTTTTATTTTTTAGCTTTTCATAGCGATCATATATAAATGGAGGTAATATTCTTAGTCCTTCCAAGGACTTTACACAATATATAGCCACAAATATTAATCATGTTCTTTCTCTTTGACCTATATCAATTGTGGCTTTTGAAATGATCAAACCTTATGATTTGTGTATGGTTAATACTGAAGCCAACCATAAGGGTAGTTGGGTTGTGCCTCCCATTTGTATTGATGCAATTGGAACCATATATGGTGTTTCATATTCAAATGATATTTCTAAGTAACTATCAAACTCGACCATAACATATGTTGGTGGTTTTGGTAGGGCACTCCCATATTTGTAGATTATACTTCTGATATACCCTAGAGCTCCATTTACAAGACATGCTTCTATCCAAAGATTAGAAGTTAACATGACCCTTGCATCAATAGCAATCAGTAACTCCACATCAAGTTCATCATTTGGACCTCCCATTGGTGCATTGGCACTTCCTACTTTGGTTGCAATGCTACGTGCAACTGGTCTTTTCAATGAATAGAATTTACTTTTATTGTGGTTATGCACATTATTATTTGTGGAAAACAAATGAGTACAATTACCAAACTCTTCATTAATGGCTTTATCTATTTCAATATTAGTTCTAGTCATCAATAGCTTCCAATCATCTATTGTCGGATTTGCATCTCTTAGATTTGTGAGTAGCCAAGGAAACCTTTGTTGGTCATCATTTTCTCTTTCTTGTCTAGATATCTTGTCCAAAGTAACAACTATTTTTAATTCTTCCCACAATAGTTTTGCTCGTATATTGCTATCGTATGGTGGTCTATCACTAACAAGAGGAAGCTGACCCAAATCTCCAACCAAAATAATAGATATACCACCAAAACTCATGTTTGCATTTTTAAGAAATGTTTGATAGAGTCTAGAGTCTATGTTTTATAGTAAATTTTACCCAATGAAGCTCATTTCATCAATCAATATGTATTTTATGTATCAGATATCCTCTTAGAAACTTGTAAGTCTTGTTATTTCTAATTCAACAAAATCTACAATTGGGATTTGAAGTTATGCATAGATAGTTGAGGCACCAATATTGAATGTTGTAACTCTAATTAGTGCAAGCAATAGAAGTGGAGATCGTTATAGGAATGATGCATCTTGAAGAGCTCGATGAATGGCACCTATCAGATATGATTTTCCTAATTTTGTTATTCTTTAGACTATCATGCATAAGGGCAAAGTATTTTGACCTGCATGATAATGTGCCATAACCATATCAAGTGACTTTTTTGTTTGGCACCCAAGGTTTCATAATTCATCTCTCATGTTATATCATCATCTATAAAAAAATCCATTATATTTCATGATGATTATGAATTTGATTGCTTTGTTTGTGTATTCTTCACCTCTATATTCATTATTCCATAATGCTTATCTGTCAATATCTCTTCTTCCAAACACATTTATCTCACTAACTTCCATAACTTGGTAACGTTGTAGCTTAGTTATGATTTCCCACTCATATTCCACTATGTTTTGTTGAACAAGTTGATTATCCTCAACTTCAGTATCACCATGACTTTCAACATATTCTAGAATTATTTTTCTCTCCACATGACAATAGTTATGATTGAATGAATCCCCATTTGATATTATTTATTCATCATCAATTCCAATATATCTTTGTATATCATGAAATGGCTTGTAAATTAATAACTCTGACCAAAATAAATCAATCCATTTATGTGATTTACGTGTAATGATGAAGGAAAACCTTGGAAATACTCTCATCATAGCTGCAATACTATTTGCCTCCCGTTTGTTGTATTTTTTCCACCTTGGATTATATGTCTAAGATCTAGTTGCCTCAATAAGTGATGTGATTTTCATGGAAAAAGGCATATTCTTATATCCATCAATGAAAGACATTGTATGCTCTTCATCATCATATTCTTCATTTTTGTCTACAAGTTTGAACACCTGATGTCAAACATTCAAGTTTATAAATACTCTATTACTCTTTATTAACAAAAGCTCCAATAACATGTGACATGTTTCTTGTAACTTGATGTCTCTTTCAACAATTGTCTTAGTTAGAAGTCTTATGTATGCTTTTCCTACTAATTCATCAGGGTTTTCAATATTTGCAAGCCACATCAACATTTGATGATAAGTTTTGAAACTCTTCTCTGCCTTTGCTGCACACTTAGCAATGTATTTGACCACAACATGTTTGGATAGAAAAGGTTACCATTATACATTTACTCTCCATAGCTGTAATATATAACGATTGTGTGTATTGGCTCTATCAAAATTTCTTGCAAGCTTAAACTTTTTATCTCTTGTGTCTAAGTCTTCATATAATTTTGAGCCATTAAGATTGAATGGCCACGATGCATCATACCTAGAAGAAATAATAAATCAATTTTTATTTCTTTTACAAATATTATGTATAATTTTTATACAACTATTTTTTATGATTGAAAATATTACCTATAAACCATTTTTCTTCTTTTCTTACGTAGGCAAGCATCCTCTGTACACATTGTATGTCATTTTACACAATTAAGTAGCTCTTCATAATCACGCTCTATATCCACCTATTTAAGTTGTCTTGTATTTCAAAGACATGGATGTGATATAAAATTTTGACATGCCTAAAATTAATGTTGTATAACAATTTGTTAGTTACATTGACAAATATAGATATTGCATACAACATAGGTTACTTGATGATTGATAACATACATGTATGTTTCGTTAGTGTGGATCTTCCTGATAATTCCAAGTATGAATAATAAAATGGAAGTAATTCTCAATAGTTTTTCATTAAAAATCATTTTTCCAATCAAGGTTATCCATATTTGGTGCTTCATCTAACCATATGAATCCATGCACATGTGGTAAACCTCTATGTTGCCATTCATATCTAAACCAATAATATTTTATTTTCATTCCTTTTTACAATATCTACTTACAAAAAATTGAATGTCACAAGTGCATATAGTGTGTCATTATATGAGGATAATCAATAATATTCTATCTTCACCAATTTTAGGCTTCTCATGGATTTCTCAATGGGATTCCTGACATCGGTGCATGTAGATCAGGACAATACATGTCAGTTGCACTCAATGTGAATAAAATGGTAGGTGATCTAATTTGATACAACATGTCCATTAATTCACTATGACATTTTGACCAATATGACCTTGTACCCCCTCAATGAGGTTCCAAACTGCATCAAATATTCTTCTAGATGGGAGTGGGGTACATTATCCCTTTGCTCGTGTAACTTAATAATAGTGATTGACATCTCTAGAAGGTTTTTTTCATGAACAGTGCACTTGAATTTTGTGCATGATGTCTCATAATCATGTTCATCATGTACTATCTAAATCGTGGATGTTGACCAAAATGATGATCTTTATATTGAAATAGATGTTTAAAAATTTTATGCAAATGTATTCGTTTCAATCGTGGTTCTATCCAATCACATCTTCCATCAGTAAATAATGTTAGAAATACCATATTAAGTAATCCTAATGTGACATACTCATTTATGGGAGATGCTCCAATCCCCATCCAATCAATCAGTGATACAGGATCTACATTAGGGTTATTTACCCATGCATGGATTAATTCTATCTCCCTTGGTGCATTAGGGGGTTTAGAGGCCATTGAAGTCATGTGATCAAAGATATTTATTTCATCCATCTCCATCAATGGACCCACAAATACAACTTCATTTGCATCAGAATTAAATCGCATATGGATAGAGTTCAACTGGTTAAATATATTTTCATTAGAGTTAGGTGTAAGATCATTGAGTGCATTTTCATTAATATGAAAATCTGAATAAAACATTTCATGTTCTATTTTATATTTCAGTGCCTTATATACTTTCTCCTTATTAATAGTAAAGTTGTGATTTGTTCCTCATTGATCCCTCCATTGAACTATAATAATTGGCAAGTTTTTTATTCGATGTGGTAAATTTTCTTTTACTTCTTGTAGATAACTAATTATATGTCTTTTATATTTATATTATCCTCCTTTTGCATGTATCACTTATAGGATTGGATTGACATGAGCTATTAACATTTCCTCACTTTGTGTTATGTTTTAAAGCTCTGGTTGTTGTGGTCTAGGATCTATATTATTTGATGCTAAAAATTGATGATGACCTTTCTCTTATCGATCCAATCCAATATTTGTAACATAAGTGAAATCTTCTATAACAAATATTGGATTGGATTGATGACCTAAATATAAACACCTATATACTATTAAAGGTCATCATTTCCTAAATATCGAGACTATAGTGAAACATTATAAACCCTGGATACCTTCATGATTTCCCAAAATATACATATTAAATCTCTTCCCTAAATCATATGAATAAGAATTTAATATAATATAATGTATAAATAATAATTAGTAATGATTAGTGTATTATATATATAACGTGAGAAATGGAGAGTGAGGAGTAGAAACACGACAAAGCTTCTAAGGTTTTCCAACATTCGAACTACCCATCAAACTCTATACAAGTGCCATATGTTAACATGACAAAGCATTTAGATGAGGTAAGTATTGGCAATGGAGACACAAATCTACATCCCTTTCAAAATCACTGGCTGGGATCTTCCTTTGATCCATTCTTCACCATTCATAGGTTCAAAATGGTGGTGAGCCTGACACAAGTCTCAATCCTTCTCATAAATCAGTGGCCCCAATAGATACTTTGACCAGTACATAAACATGATGTATCAAAAGGAACAAACATAAATGTTTTAGGCTCATGCCAATCTCCATGCCGACAATCATCAACCCTAGGCTCTATCTGGGAAATGTGGTCAAATACACAGAGCAGGCTCTCATTGGACATTTTCATGATAGGATTTATAAGGACTCAGACTTCCATAGTTGGGAAAAAAACACTTGGGGAGCCTTGTTGGGTTATATTCCCACCATTCACAAAGTGGAAAAATGTTTCATTACATTTATTTTTATATCCTCAGAGGATAAAGATTGGATTGCATTGGACAAGCCATGGTTTCGGGGTAACACAACCCTTTATATCTCTAGATGGAAAGCAAGATTTGACCCAAATAGGGAATTCATTAAAACTTTGTAAATTTGGGTGAATATACCAAGTCTTCCTATCAAGCTATGAGAACCTAAAATATTCAAAATCATTGGAGAATCCCTAGGCAAACATGTCAAAATTTACCCTAACACTCTTATGAATCAGAATACTATTGTGGCTCTCATATGCGTGGAGATGGATATCTCTTTTGGATTTCAGACTCTATGGAGATCATAGTTGGGGACATCCATATATATCAAAATTGGAATATTGGAATGTTCTATTTAGGTTCTCTCTATGCCACTCTTATAGATATTTTTAGTTTAAGTGCACACACTCACATCGATCGGCTCTATAGGCAACAAATATAAGTCAGAATCAGAATCCAGACCATAGAGACAAGTTAAAAGGGTAAGACTCTAGAAAAAAAATATAGAGGATGCTTATATTAAAGGTTTGATCCATAAACTACACACTATTACCATGCACAAAAAGTTTACAACAGATTATTTTTGTCAAACATTCATTTTCTCGAAAGACTCAAAGGAATTGCAACAATGTTTGACCTTTAAACATGTGTTTATCTCAAAATTTGAAGTATTTTAAAATCTCCATTAATTACCATTATGATTAACTTTTGAATTCAAAATTATTAATTAACTAATAAAATGTGGAAAAGAATGCACAAAAAGTCAACTCATGACAACAAGGTTGATAACGGAGTTCACCCATTGCTTGAGTTATGTCTTTGGATCTACTTAAAACACGAACTGATCCATTTCCATGAATTTCAAGTACATGGATAAAATATTACACTTGTCTAAAGGGTCATTTGAGATTGCATACAACCCAAAAACAACCCTTCAAAAAGTCCCAAAACCCATGAACGGACCTTCCACCTTCCTGTCGTGAAAGCAATCCCACATTCCTAAAGTTCTCTACCAAAATTCTTACTCTGAGACTTTAAAAAGTGGCTCTAATTAACTCAAATCAAGAAAATAATTATATCACCATAAGTGTTTCAGAGTCTAGAACATTTCATCAGTTCACTCTAAATCTGAAATGAATCTAGATGCTTTAAAATGGTGATACATGCAAACTAGTCTCTAGAAAGCCTATTACATAGTCTGCAAAGCTTCACTTTGAGGCATCAAATGACCTCAAATCTAGACACTCAGTATATGGCTCTCAACTCTTGCTCTAGCTCTGGCTCTCAGCTCTTGATGAGATCTTTGAAACTTTTTAATGAATTGAAATGCATCTCTAGCCCCTTTATATACTTGTTATGGGTCCACTTTTTCTGATTGGGATGATTATCCACAATCTATTTTAATAAATTTCATAATTATTCCATACCCAATTTTAATGGGATTCTAAATTATCCATTTAAAATGGGGTGATAATTATTCCTGAATGTTCAATGGAATATGTTTATCTCCTTTTAATAAGGTGGGCTTTACAAATATTAAAGACTTGGGTCAAGCCATATTGCCACATCATCATTTTTACCGAGTTTGATCATAACTTTGATTGGTCATAACTTTCACATACAGACTCCATTTTTTGAACCATAAAATGTTCCAAAAATCTATCAATGAGTTCTACACCATAGAATTGATTCATAAACATTCCAAGATCATCAATTTTCTAGTTTGACTAGCATTGCTTGTTGACTGGCTTTGACTAAAATTTTGACTGACTGCATAAGGAGCAAACGAGCTGTGTTTCCAGAGTTTTGCATACCATCAAAAAGATCTTGATGAGTCCTATGTGATGGTACAAGTATCAATATAATTTAGGAACTTTTCTAAAATGATCTTTGGATCAAGGTTATTCATAAGACTCTTAAATATGTCAATAGGATCAGTCGAGCCCATAACAACTGATATTAGACCCTTTGAAACCACTTATCATTATGGATGGCATATCCACTCCCTTGACTCATGCTCATACCTCACCACAACATAAGCCTCACTGAAAGAATACTACTTCCTTAAAGGACTCCTTGAAGGATCTTACTCATAGTTTATAGGTTTTAGGAGGTGACATATTGGGACATGAAGTCATTTTAAAGGAAACCCCCACTCACATAATGGGATTTAGTCTAAAATATCCATCACAATGTTTCAATATTTGAGAAGTTCTACATGTAGCTGACCCAGTTACTAGCATCTCACAGAGTGTACCAAAGTCACCAGTGAAGGTGGACACTTTAAAATCCACACCCACTTCCTCTTCTTTCGACTCAGTATGTTCCACTGATCAAAGATACCAGACTAGGTCCCTCACCAAGACCCTTCAAAGACAACATGAAGGTAGACAAAAAATTGGAGGCTTAGGCACCAACAAAGCAAATACCCTACAAAACAATATAGGTAGGTGCTCAAATATCTTCACTACAAAGTTGGAGTCTGAACGGGAGGTAATTCTTGGTAAATAATAAACTATTGACAAGGCCCTTAGCAATGCAGCCCAAAATAAGGTGATAAGATTATTCTTACATCACTCAATGTTAGAGGCATAGGGGAAGACAATAAAAAATGGTCCCTAAAGAGATTGGTTTTGAAGCATAAGCTAAATATATTGCTCATTCAAAAAACTATGTGCTCGGAACATGGTGGTGTACACACTACTTAAAAAACTCTTTCCTAGTTAGTCTTTTTTGGCTAGTATTTCTATCAATAACTTAGGAGGGTTGGAACTTGGTTTGGACTCCTCTCTAGAGCACAATTCTCATCAACTAACATCAAACTACATGATGGTTTCTCTGCACTCACTTGCTCTTGGTCAGGAACTAGACATTCTCAACATATACATGCCTTCTCATCACAAGAATTTTTTTGGGATTCACTAGCAAACATTGGCATCCTAAAAATGCCCCATCTTATACTTGGGGGTGACCTGAACTTCAATACACACTAAAATGAAGTTTGGGGACAAATAACAAGACAAGGTCCATTAGCCAATTATTTTTTCTATTCATGGATACTCATGGTTTGATTGATGTTGTTCCTTCAGAAATGGAACCCACTTGGTCCAATCAATGCATAGGTTCATAAGGCATTTCCAAAAGATTGGATAGATTCTTACTAAAGGAAGAGTTCTTTCTATAGTTGAAAGCACATAAGGCTATCACCCTAAGACAATTTACTTCTGATCATAGCCCCATCTCCTTGGAGTTATTTGATGGTCTTAAGCAACGTCCTACTCCTTTCAAATTCAATCCACACTAGCTTGGTTATGAGGACTTTTACAAGATTATTCAAGATACTTAGATCACTTATAACCCCATAGATGAAACACATTTAATGATCAACTTACAAATAAATCTCATCAAGGTCAAGGCTACGGCCAAGTCCTGGTTAAAGGATCTTTTTGGTGATATTGAGAGAAAAATCATTCAAGTAGAAGAAAATACCAAAATATGTCTTGAATCTTATCAGCAAGATGACTTTCAATAAGAAACTCTCTAGGAATTAGATGCATTGGAATGTGAAAAGGCCAAAATTTTGGCTTGGCAAGAGGCTAAATGGAGGATGAAAATCCGTATGACCTAGATAAATGAAGGGGACATAAATACTAATTTTTTTCATTGTTAAACAATGGCCCATAGGACAAAGAATACCATATATAATATAAAGGATAGTATCAGAGCATATTGCATCAAATTTGCCTCAATTTCAAAGGCAACAATCTCACATTATCATAACATCTACACTGAGTAGCCAAGGGAAAACATCAGAGACATTATGGCTATAACCACTTTATTTGATGGATTGGTGGAGGATCAACAAAATCAGCAAGTTCTTAGACCCATCTCACTTGAGGGGCTCCATAAGACACTAAAATCCTTTCAGGCTAGGAAAGCACCAGGACTAGATGGTTGGACAGTGGAATTCTACCTCAGCTTTTCGGATTTTATTGCTAGTGACTTGCTATACATAGTAGAGGAATCACAGGTGACTAGAAAAATACATGCCCTTTCTATATTAATTTTATTAAAAACATCCCTAAAGGTGATAATCTTACTAGCTTTGATCACTTTCACTCTATTTCTTTATGCAATTGTATATACAAGCTCATTACCAAAATCATAGCTGCATGCCTCAAACCTATTTTATCCATGTACATCACCCCAGAGAAATTTGGTTTCCTTGATAAATGCCTCATCCATGAAGCAATTAACACATCACAAGAGGCTATCCATATAGTTAAAACAAAATCCTAGCTAGCTTTCCTCCTTAAAATATACTTTTCAAAAGCTTTTGATTGAGTTAATTGGCTCATTCTCACTCAAGTGGGTCTTGATCTAACTTTCATTAATTGAATTGAGGATTGTTATTAGTCGACCACTTTTGTTATTTTCATAAATAGATCCGCTTCCCCCTTTTTTCTCCCCATCTCATGGCCTTAGATAGGGTTTCCCACTTACCCTTCTTTTCTTATTGGTGGTTGAAGTTCTTAGTTGTCATATTGCTCGTTAGATCAGCTCTAGACACCTAAAGGGCTCTAAGATTTCTCAAAACACTCATATTACACATATTCTCTTTGTATATAACATTCTCATTTTTGGTAGTGGCTCTATTTAGGATGCAAAATGCTTGGATCAGATACTAAAGCTATTCTCTTCAGCTACCAGTATGCTTATAAATGTGCAAAAGTCTACTATTTATTTTTTTCACATTGCCTAAGCTACTAGGGAACACATTCTCATGGTGTTTCTTTTTAATGCGCATGATCCTATTGAAGGCATTAAATACGTGGGGTTTATTATAAAAGCAAATGATTATCGGATTCAAGATTAGTTATGGCTTATTGACAAAATTAAAAAGAGGATCACTCTTTAGTGCAATAGGTGGATATCCATGATAGGGAGGTTGGTTCTGATCAAGAGTGTCCTAGAAGCCATTCTTATTTATTAGATCTCTCTTGTTTTTATTCCCTAGATGATCATCAATAAGATTCACCGTTTATGTCTACAATTCCTTTGGTTGGGCAATAAATAAAATAGGAGCATTCCAATTATCAAATGACACACTACTGCACAACCCAAAAGAGATGGACTTTGGGGCATTACAGATCTTACTCTCTTATCTATAGCATTAATAGCTAAGGGGACTTGGAGCCTCATTACAAATAATAGTCTTTGGTAGTGGATTCTACAATATAAGTACACTTTCCCTATTTTTATTGAGGATTGGATTAGAATTTATCCCAAGACACATGTTGGATCCATACTTTCCTAGAAAGCACTCATCCAAAAATTTAATCTCATAGGGGATCATCTAGCATGGGAGTCGGGGAATGGATCAAAAGTTCTCATTGGGTAGGATGCTATTGTAGGCTTCTCTAGAGATTTTTGATTTCCAAGATCTTTATAGAACTCCTTGAGTCAATACTCCTTGTTTACTCTTACAGATGCACATGATAGAGGACTTCACACTAATTGGGTTGAGGGATGGAAACCTATGTCTAACATTGGTTTGATTGGTGAGGATGCCATTCAATGGAATAAATTCCACTCATGTTTAATTTTATGCTCCATTTTTCTCTTTGAGGAAAAAGATAAACTCGTATGAGCTTATAATTAGGAAGGAGGACATTATGTTGTTAAGCTAGGATATAGGGCTTTGAGGGAATATCTAGCACAAGCAATCTATCAGTGGTGGTGGATGGGCTTGTGGCATATTCAGGCTCCTCCAAAGACTATTATACGTTTTTGGCTTGTATTGAGCAATAAAATTCTCACATGGGATAATTTATGGAAGAGGGGATGGTAGGGTCCTGGTTGGTGCCATCTTTGCAAAAACCATACTAAAATAATTGACCATTTATTTGTTCACTACTCATTCATGAATTAAGTATGGAGCATTATCTATAAACTATAGAGCCCACATACCTGGGCTGACAACACTCTAATAGAAGCATGGTTAAATTGGACACACATTAGAGGCCTCTTAGATGCTCACAAGCACCTGCCCTCCCAAATGTGTTGAAGTATTTGGCTTTCTCACAATGAGGCCATCTTCAATGGTATTTCTCCCTCAGTTCTCACCACTTTATTCAAGCTCTGCTACTCTTTCATGCTTTGACCCTAATCAGTGATATACCTAAGGTAATATACTCTTCCCTTCTTGTTCAATAACACTCTTCCACATTATTTCACTAAAGGATCATTGTGTGGGAACCCTAATCCTAGTGGCACTAGGGGTATAATCCATTTTCACACCACTGTCATCATTTTATAGCAAGGGATGGGGATTCAAATAAATAACTATGTTGAGCTTCAATCCATCTTAACAACCTTGAACATTACTTTGAAAAGGGACATCCTTGCAATAAACTTCTTCCTAGATTCTCAAATCATTTGCAATTAGATGAATGACAAGGATACTTGCAATCATACCACTCTGTCTCATCTTTTCAACAGAGCAAAGGATCAAACTACTCACTTTTAACATACCAATTTCACCCATGTCTACCATGAACATAACATGGAAGTAGATGCTCTTGCAAAGAATGCTTGTGATCTTGAGGCAGGAGTGGTTCACCTACATGTAAGTGAAGATAGTTGTCCTTATAGTATGATAAATATTCCTCTCACATAAATATGGAATTTCAATTTATAAGTCATATACTAGTAATTTTATTAAGTCCTCAACCAGTTTGAGGTTTTTGCTTCCTTGGGAGATTTTTGGATCTCTATGCTTTCTTGTTTCTGACCTCTGGTCAATTTTGTGATGGTGCTCATGCACTTCTTATTCTCAACCAAATTTTATTTGGCTTTTTGGATATGTATTTTCACCTCTTCGTGATAGAATAAAAGATACTGACACTTTTATTCTTGAATATATATATATTTATATATAACATAATATTGGTAATATATAATAATAGTTAATGTCATGTTAACTTCCATTCTCTATATATACTAATTCATACTATAATATATTATAGGTATGTCAAAATTAACATAGAGATATTAATATTTATTTAATATATGTAAAATCTAAGGTATCCATTATACGTAGGTTTAGTATTTAGTATGAGTATTATTATCTTAAAGTTTAGTATTGGTTTAGTATGTGTGTGTGTGTGTGTATCGGTGGAAATGATGACCTAAATATAGTTAAATAACTTGTGATGCTAAAAATAGTTAATTTATGGACATAATCATAAATCTTCTTATGTTTTAAAATATCAACGAACTAAATTATCATAAGCACGATATAGGTAATAAGTTTAGTAGAGGGTTGGCACGGAATATACAAAAATGATGAGTTTTAAAAAAAATTGTGTATATACAATGTTATCTTCTCATAATAATAGCCACACAATTCATAATTATAAATTTGATCAAAAAATACAAAGAGACTTATAAAATTTACTTGGACATATGAAAAAACATACTTGACACAATTATTAAATATAAAAAATATTAATAATAGTCAGAAATACTTTTAATTATTCTTTATGATTTTCCTCCCCTACATTCTTTCTCTGCTCCTGCACTTTTTATTTATCTTTGATTTTTTGTTGTTATTTATTTTGTGTCTTTGAGTTTATTATTTATATGTATAAATATATTCTATTTATATTTTTAAATATTGTGCTGAATTTATTTTTATTTATCTTATAATAATATATTTTTTTAAAAAGATGTTAGCGATTTTTCCTTACACGGGCATGACATCAGGATATATCCTTCCCCTCTCATTGTAGAACACCTCTCAACGTAATTATAGGGGCTCACCTTATCAAAAACATGCCAAAAATTTTGTGTCGAGTCATTGAGTCATCGACTCCAATATACACACACACACACACACATGACTCTTTATGACACATGAAGGGTTCAACACAAGTCAATTGTGAACTTTCATGTTAGAAGATAACATATTACTATTTTATATATCATAGTGTTTATTAAAAATTGAATTTGGGTGGGTAAGGAAGGTGCCCACTATCTTATGGATAAATGGGTTTGTGGTATTAAAAAAATAGGTTTATATCAAAATGCACTATTTCTACCCATACATTATGAAATCAAATATAATCAAAATTCCCTAAATAAAATAATAAAATCAACACTGATTACTTTAAATAATATTTATAAAAATAAATAATAAGTGTGATGAAGGGGTTTCAAAAGAATATCTAAATTATTGTGAATACAGAGATATTTGACAAAAACAAATACCAAAAATAGGTCCAAAAAGTGAGATGAACAAAACCTGAAAAAATTAAAGCGAACAACAACAGTTGTCTGAGATACCAACAATGGTAGAGGGGGGATGGGGGGAGGCACAATTATTAACCTACTATAATTGAGTAATTTTGAAACTATAAACCTAATTACATGACCCTTTCCCCTTGTTTTGGGGCTCCAAAAACCTCGCTCAGTTTTAATAAATTTTACGTACATCTTTGAGGAAAAAATCTCCTTTTCAACCTCGACAACTTATTATAGACTATAGACAACATGGGAATTATTGAGGGCCTTGTGTCATACCTCAATTATTATCACTGCCTACTTTTCAAATAAATTCAAAAAGTATCACTTGATACACTTCAACAAGAAATTTGTGGATGAAAGTCGTAACCCTATATTACTTTTCATGGTAGCATGAATAAGTGGCACAATACAATAAAGACTTCAATTAATTATTAAAATTCTACTTTACATGTTAAAATTATGATCTTCAATAAATGTTAAATCTTACTTTTCACATTCACTTAGCATCAGTTCCATTCACATTCAATTTTATGTCTCATTCACTTGTCTTGTATGCACTAATACAACCGTATATTTATAGAATTCTCAAATTCAAATTAGGATAAAATTGGTGTGTGAGAATATATACAACATGAGGAAAGAAAGGAAAAAAGGCACAGGGGACCCAAACTAAGAGTCCCCAAATGCCGACACTAAAACCATACAATATGATTCTAGGTAGCATGTCCAAAACTATAGATGAACAACTAGATAAGAAATACAAAGAGGAAAGAGAGGGAAATATAAAATATAAGGCATAATAGGCACAAAACATAAGAAAAAACACACCAATAAGATCCTAATATGAATAGATAATAAACAACACACACAATTACTTTAGCACGATATAATTTGGTAACTAAAATTACCCCTAGACCAAAATTAGGTGTCTACATAATTCCTCTATTTGATGTGTGTGTGTGCATACATATCAAAGTAAAATAAATAAAATTACTTGTAGGGTTCATATAAGATGTCTCTATTTTAAAAATTTGTAATATATCTCAAATTACATATAGGAATGATGATGAACTAAAAGTCAAAAGCAAAGATAGATCTCTTGATTGCCACCATAGAGAGCTATGAAGATCCAAAAACAAACATTCACGCTCATGTGTCATTTTGTTGGTAGTAGACTTAGGACTTCAAAATTGCAAAATGTAGATGCATGACAAGTGTGTGATGTATATCAATTTGTGTAACGTATATTTTTTTTATGTATGTATCCCAAGAGACTGTAGAATATGAAAAGACTCATTTGAGCTAGAAATGAAAAGACAAAATGTGAAGCAACAAACCTTTATAAGTTCTATATATAGTGATCAATTGTAAAGGAAAAGAGTTTTGAAATATAAATATTAATATAGAGATCTGATGATGGGATTTTTGAATGTCATTTTGTACTTGTTATGTGCATAGTGTATACTTTATTTTTCTTACATTTATTTAATTACATAACATGAATAATTGTTATGTATAATTCAAATTCTACATTTTGTAATAAACGTGTAATTTAAAAATTAAGGAAAACTTGATATTTCTATAATTCTACTTATGTTTTCAACCTATAGCTTACTTCACATAAAAACACACATTAACATGTTCTAATGGGATTTCTAAGAACCTCTATGAAGAATCTAGATATGAGGCTGACTACATACATGATGTTTGGCCTAGTTGTAATTAAATACATTAGGCTTCCTACTAAGCTCTTATATCATGTGGGGTCTACATTACTGCTACAATAATCTTTGCATAAATTCAAGATTGTCTTAGCTGGTGTAAATACTAGCTCTCTATAAAACATCATAAACCTTTCTAAAATCTCCTTTGTATATTTAGATTGGCACATGAAGATGCCACTATACATTTTATTGACTTGTATACCAAGAATCAAAATATCACATTTTCTTGCTTTGATGAGAGTGTGGGCTCACTACCACTTATTCTAAAGCCATTGCTCAATAAGTATGAATCTATCTAGTTGTACCATGCCCTTGGTGGTTGCTTGAGACTATACAACACCTTTTTCAGCATATATACCTTGTTCTCATTCCTGAGAATCTCATATTCACATGGCTATCCCACATAAACCTCCTCTTCTAGAATTCCATTTAAGAAGGTTGAATTGACATCCATTTGATGCACCTTCCATTTATGTTGAGTAGCAATGGCTATGATTTTCCTCACCATTTCTATCCTTGTTACGGGTGTAAACATCTCATTGTAATCACATCTAGGGCTTTGATTGTATTCCTTCACCACTAGTCTTGACTTATGCCTCTCTATCTTGCCTTTGATAAATATTTTTGTCTTGTACACCCACTTGACTCCTATGACCTCTTTTCCTTTTGGAAGGTCAACTAACTCCCAAATCTCATTTCTCTCTATGGCATGCATTTCTTCATCCATTACCTCACACCACTTATTATCCTTTATTTCTTCCTCATAATAAATAATATCAACTAATAAAAAAAGAGCATAATTCATTGTTTCATCTTGATTTTCTTTATACCTTGATTGCTCATAAACTTCTTGCAAGCTCCTTGTCCTTTTTAGGTGTTGACTAGAGTCGGAGGAGGATGATGTTGAATCATGAACAACTACTTGACCTCCTTGATGGATAATTCCACTAGATGAATAATCCCTTTATGAAATAGGGGTCTAACTTGGTGTATGAGTGGATGTACTACTTATAGGTTTAGATTCAATAAAGGGTCCACTAGCCCTTGTTTGTGCTTATTCTTCTTCTTGTCTGTCTTCCCAATCTTCATGATCAATGAATTGAACATCTCAATTGATTATGAGATTTTTGGTGATGGTATTTTGCAAATAGTAAGCCTTTTATTGGTCACTATACCTAATGAAAATAGATTTATCACCTTTATTATCCCACTTTATTCTTCTTGTCTTGGGCACATGTGCATATGTAAAATATCTGAACATAGTAAGGTGTTCAACACTATGTTTCCAATTATTCCATGCTTCTTGAGGGATCATGTCCCTAACACTCTTTTTGGATAAATATTTATCAAGTATACAACTATTGCTACAACCTCAACCTAAAAATCATTAGGCAAACCCTTTTCCTTTAGCATACTCTTTGCCATCTCTTGGATGGTCTTATTCTTCCTCTTGGCCACACCATTTTGTTGTGGTGTATACCTAGATATAAATTTCTTCTTTATCCCATGATTCTTAAAAAAATTAATGAAATCATTAGAGTTACACTCTCCTCATCTATCTATCCTTATAGTCTTTATATGGTGGCCACTTTGCTTCTCCACCATGGCCTAGAATTGATTGAAGGTTTCAATTGCATATGATTTGTTCTTCAAGGAATACACCCATGTCTTCCTTCTAAAATCATCTATGAATGTCATGAAGTAGACATTATTAGATAAGGAGGGGGGCTTCATTAGACCACACAATTCTAAATATATCAACTCTAAAGGATCTCTATCTCTCCATGCTTTACCCACAAGAAATGCACTCCTATGTTGCTTCCCCAATATGAATTCTTCACACACTTTATTTGGTTATTCTATTAGGGGAAACCCTCTCACCATTTGATTTTTGTGAATAAGGTTCATCCCTCCAAGGCTCAAATTCCCATATCTAAGGTGTCAAAGAGTAGACTCATCCACTACCATAGTTTTAAATGTTATTACGAGTTCACTTTGCATTATCAAATGAAACATCTTGTTGTTTACCATATTGACTATTGCAATCTACTTATTGCAGCCACTCTATTCAAGGATTATGCATTCACCATATTCAAATCTAACCTTGTATCCTTTTTGAACAAGCTGCTCTATGTTGATTAGGTTGTGCTTCAACCTGGGTACATAGTAAACACATTGAATTTGCCTTTTATTACCTTACTTCATGTAGATAGATATGTTATCTTTACCGATGATAGGAAACTTCTCATTAATTCCCATCTTCACCTCTGATTTTATTTTCTCATTAATGTGGTTGAACATCTCTTTGTTCTCACTAATGTGGTTGATACAACCACTACCCAAGTACCATGTTTCTTTACCACTTTACTTGGTAATGTTGTATGTTATGAACAAGTTTCAACCTTTCTCATTCATATTAGGTTCACCCTCTTGTTCATGGGATAGATTTGAATTCTACCTATTCATGTCATACTCCTTTCTCAACTCACTAGCATAATGTCCACACTTCTTGCAATAATATCATTTAACATTAGATTTTGTCATACTTTTTTGTAGATCCTCCTCTATAAGTGTTATTTCTCTTTCCTCTTCCTCTTCTATATGACTATTGATGGCCATGCCTTCCACCTTCTTGACTATTACAAGTTCTTCCTCTTACTCTATTGTTTGGTTCTCTCCCCTTCCTCTCACATTCACATTAGTCTTGAATGCTTTCTCATGGGAAGAGGTGGCTGACCTATTCAACCTTTTTTATGGGTTTGTAAGGAACCCATTAGCTCATCTATTATCATTTTCCTCAAATCCTTTGAGTCTTGAATTGTAACCACTATAAGGTCAAATTTGATTGGAAGGCTCCTCAATACCTTCTCTATAATCCTATGATCTTAAATTACATCACCACATGTCTTGATTTAGTTGATAATATTCATTGTTATTATGAAGAAGTCATCGATTGACTCATTTTACTTCATCATCAAAGTCTCAAAGTCCCTTATTAAGAGCTAAAAATTGACAAGATTCACCTTGTCACTCCTTTGATAAGAATTTTGTAAAATGTCCCATGCTTGTTTGGAATAGATAATTACTGCTATCCTAAGAAAGATTGAATCAACTAATCCCATTTGTATGTAGTTGAGTGCCTTGGAGTCCTTTTTCCTATTCTCTTTCAACACATTCTTTTATGCTTAAGATAAAATATTAAATGTTGCTTGGTCTGCAACCTTATTATATCCACCTTCAACCAACTCCCATAGCTCTTGAGAGTTAAATATGGTCTTCTGTAATATCCCCAAATGGGAATATTGATACAAACACTCACACTAAGATAATCCAAACCCAACACTTATGCTAATAGATTCAAATATAATATTGCTCTTATACCATTGACATATCCATCTAAGGATATTTAAGACAATTATTTTTATTTTCATTGGTATTAGCTTATAAATGACACAATTTGAATAAGCATAAAGAGAACACCAACTATATAATTCATTCACTAATAGAAGTAATACAAACACCTTCAACCAACTCCCATAGCTCTTGAGAGTTAAATATGATCTTCTGTAATATCCCCAAATGGGAATATTGATACAAATACACACACTAACATAATCCAAACTCAACACTTATGCTAATATATTCAAATATAATATTGCTCTTATACCACTGAAATATCCCTCTAAGGATATTTAAGACAAATTTTTGATTTTTTCTAGTATTAGCTTATAAATGACACAATTTGAATAAGCATAAAAAGAACACTAACTATATAATTCATTCACTAATAGAAGTAATACATAAAAAATACTAATAATATACTAATATAGAGATATTAAAGATCAACTCCTTACATACATAACTTCTTTGTAGTACCAATGTAGTTTTTGAATGAAACTACCTTAAGCCAGTCAGGGAGGATCTTTCACCACTGAAACCAATAAACCTTAGAGGGTTTTCATCCCCAAAATTTTCTTCACTCCAAGGGTTTTCATATTTATAAGAGGCTTAATATGAATCAATTTTAAACTTACAAATTGGGGGGGTTGTCATATCCAATATTCATGCATTACCAAGGGAGATAACTCTCCTTGTATAGAAAATGTGAAGGGGGGAGAGAGGGAATAATTACACCCCATATCCATGTGGGCCTAAATGGATCAAAATTGGCATGCCACACCCATGTGCAAGGGTCAAAAGTGGATGGCATCTTCATGATGCCTCTTGACTTTCCTCTAGATGCCTCCAAAATGAGTGGGAATCTCTTTTCCAATTTGTCCCCCACTTCAATCAAGAATGGTGACTTGATGTCCCACTATCCCATGTGCTCACACATAACCTTTTGAATTATTCAAAAGAACTTCACATGCCAAATCAAGATACCCACTAAAGGTGGTACCCCTTTGTCATTTTCCTCCAAAAGTGGAAGACATGTGACTCACCAAAGATAATAAATCTTATCTCCTAGTGGAGTACTATGCCCCACTTCATCACATGCACTATATTTCATGGGATATCATATATAAGCCATGCCACATCATCTAAAATCCACCTCATCTACTATATCATCACCTATCACATCACCATGAATAATGATAGTAAATAGTGACATGTGAATAGTGCTTGGGTGAATATTAACTTATGAATAGTGAATTGAACTCAATTATTCCCTTATAACACTTGACTTAGCCTACAAGAATGAAATAGGCTAAAAATCTTCTCAAATTTCTCAAAGGAAAAATGGGGACATTACATCTTCATCTTGATACTCCACACATCATAATTTTGTCATCAAACGAAGGAGGCTAATGCCATGAACTAGAACTACCTACTACCATGTTTAGATGGGATTACAACCTAAGGATGCTCTGATAACAATTATTGGTATAAATAATATGTAGGTACAAGAGGGTGAATGAGTAATTTAAAAAATTGAATGGTTAATCTTTGGACTAATCACAAAGGCACCAATATGGGTAGAAAAATTACAATTACAACAAGCTTAAAATAGAAGGAAAAATAAGGTAAGGTAGGTCATAGACAAAACAAACACAATTTTGCATAAAGTAATTTGTTCCTAAAAGTTTATTAAAAACATAGGTACATATATTCTTAAAACTCACAAAATTTTTTGTATATTTTATCTTCTTCTATCCTTTGCTGTCAACAAACTACTTGCTTAGATTGTTGTCTTTCTTTCTCTTTCTCTTCTAACTACTATGCACCTTCTATTCACTTTATCTACTATGGATATACTCTGATATCTTTTTCTCAACATTTCCCCTATTTTCTATAGACTGTTACTATGTTATTTTTCTCCCCTATTATCTTTTTCTCCTCATTATTATTTTTAATTCTTTAGGCTCCTTCTCTCTATTTGATGCATCTATTTTCTACCCCCCTTTTTAGTCTCTTTTTATTTTATCTCCATCTAGATACTTTTCCACCTATCACAACATTTCCTACTCAAACTTCAAACCACTATAAACTTTTAAATTTGAACATGTTACATTAAATTCTTATTTGGTGACTATTTTTATAGTCCAGAGCTTGCTGGGTAGCTAGGTAGGAAGGGTAGAATAAAATATTTCAATAGTATCAATGCCTTGAATACTAATACAATCATAACTCATACCTTTGCCTTAGATAATAGCTCTAGGATTAGCAATGCTAGTAACTTTAGCCTATGTATTTCTTATGAGAGTCAATATTTGAGAGAAACCATGGTGACACATAGAAACAGTCCTTTCCTAGGAACTACTACGTGTATTGAACCTTTTACACCTATTTCTAGAGATGCTTTGGATTTAATATATAATATTCACTTAAAATCATATAATGGGATATAAAAAACTATGTATATCCCTAGTTTTTTAGCGTATAATTGTATTTCAAATAAAACTACATGATAATAAGAAAACAATATTACTACAATAACATAAAGTGTGAATTGGTTATGATTATCCACTAAGTATACCCCTTTTTCATCTATTTTCACACCAAATGAATCGACTAATTTTACACTATGCATCATTGGGTAATTATCAACAAGGTGCCCATAATATAAGCAAACACAACCCCTAAAGGACACAAACTCATAATCAAACATTTGCTCTAAACACTATCTCCCATTTTGAGCTAAAGTTCCTATGGGAGATAATTTTAGAAGTCTACCTCTACATAAAGTTTGGAAAAGGTAGTGAAATGTTTGGTAGCTTTTTTTGGAGAGTAGAAAGAAAAGAAACCAAGTGCATTCTCAATGGAAGAGAAGGTGGAAAGAGACCAATAGTAAAGAGGGAGAGTTAGTAGTCTCACCCAAATAAGAGTAGAAGAAATAATATTCAAAGAAGGATAAAAAACCTAGTACTATGAATTCATACATAGATGATTTTTAAAAATTCCTTGATTTACTAAATCACTATTTACTTGTTAATTCACATAAAATAGTCATTGAATATGCTTAGGATTGAATTATAAGTACTGTCTATTGAAAAAGAATACTTGAACAAGGAATATAGAGAAATGAACTTGCAAAATAGAATTGAAAGTCACAAGATTAATTTGAAGAAACTTAAATAGAGAAAACTCCAAAAAAAGTGAGGGATCTCCTATTTATTCCACTATCTCATGCTGAAATTACAATTTTACTACATTCTTGAGGCTTTCATGAACATATTTTTCACTAAAATATGTTTAAACACTCACATGCTATGCAACTTGCTCACTTCCTTTTTTCCTTTCCACACTCCATCTCAAAAAACCATAATAAACCAAGAATAGATATTGATAAGAACATATAATATTATTAAAAATACCCTATCCATACATATATATACAACTTAGGTACCAAAGAGAGCTCAAAATGGAAGCCATAAACATCTAGAATATGAAGATGAACTATCTATAACTATTTCTCATATTGTTCTTTGTCTCCATACAAAAATTCTAGTATTTACAATAAAAGAATATCATGATGGTTAAGAAACCACTAAGGCCATTATGTAATTTCTAGTGAAACTTACAAAAATATCAGGTGGTTTCATCATCAGTCCAAATGCACTAAATTCTTGAGATCATAAATTTTGCATACAAATTCAGATTGACATGCCATTTTTTTTAAGTTCCATTATTTTTTGAGAGAAACACAAATTTGAAAACAAAGTTTAATTTTTATTACATACTTATATTGTATTATCCTTTAAAACAAAACCTATTTTTTTAGGTCTTAGGGTGTCATAACTTATTTTTGAACTCTATCAATGGTTATAACTAATTAAGAGCAATAGAAAGAGGTTTCAAGTTACATTATTATGTAATAAGAATAGATAATTAGTTATCCCATGTGACTAACATTAAAAATATGAAATTTAGATCATAATTCCCCAATTTGGAAGATTTTGATCCCCAAAATATTAATAACTCATATGGCGAGGAAATTTCTTTCCCCACTTCTTGAACCATTCTTTTACTTGGAGGTGCATGTTAAATGAAATTATCAACCTTGTGACCTATGGAGTCCAAATTTTCATGCCATTTATGTGGCTCATTTCCTTGCCAAGAAAGATCAATATCAAGAAGAGGAAAATTGGTAATAACTAAATCTAATACTCTTTTTTAGTAGACCTAATATGAGTATCATTATATTCTTGTTCATCTTTAAAAATTAAAAAATAAAACTTCTCATTTGTATTAAGTAACGGGTTACCTTAAGTGGAACTTACCAAAGAGAACTTAGATCTTCCTATTGAATAATTTGAAACCAAGTAAAATTAAGTCAACCCCCCTACAAGTTAAAACTTCCATAGGGTCTCTAAGGTTGGAAAGTGGTCCACCATGGTCATTAGTAAAGTCACATAGGATCTTTTACCTTGGTCATACTTGTTAAATTTACCTTTTATCATCATAGGCCATCTTTTGGGTAATTTAATGAAATTATATGGTTTCCTCAAGAGGAAAAGTGTGTCAAAGTAAAATTTAATGTCTCATGTGTCAGATAGGTGTTAGTTTTATGTTGTGGAATTGAATTCTGTAGGTTTAACATTAAACATAATAAGATCAGTTGCAAAAGGAGGAATTTCAGTTATTATACAGATTGTAGGATAGTTCTAGCACATGCAAGGTATTTATTAGTGCCCATTTATATCCCCAAAAGTCATTTATATGTTTAGATAGATTTTATAGCTCCAAAAATGGTGAAAACTAGTTCTTCTCTCTCTTTACTCCCTTTGGCAGGTCAAATAAGTTAATCGGTTTGTAGTTGGTACAGATAGGAAAATCAGAGTTGAGTTGAATGCTTTTGGTGGGTGAAATTAGTCTTAATGGCCTTCCATTCCATGGTCATGCTTTGAATATTGGTTTTACATACTTCATGAACAAATAATAAGACTATTAGTATCTCAAAAACTACCTACATAACCCTAGTACCTTGATTTTCTCATTTGTTAGGATTGATTTGATGTTTCCAAGTGGTGTGTGTGTTTTGGAAGAGCATGTTATTCATATTCAAATTGTTTTAAAATTGTTTTTCATGTGTGATCATGTAATATAAGAAACATGACTTCATTTTTATATAAATGCATCACCACCATGGGTCTTTAGAATATTGTTTTCATAGTTACAAAGTTTGTCTTTGTGTAAGTGGGTTTAGGTCAAATAGTACACCTATGTCTCTCCTCTCAAACCATGGAAGCTAGTTTCTCTATGGAATATTTGAATTTTAAGGATATAAAATTTGATTGAGATAGGATTTAGAAGCATTAAGCGAATATTGATCAGAGCTCCAATATACACTGTCACCTACAATTACCCATAGGCATGTACAAAGCATGGAAGATCATCCAAAACCTAAGACACATGAGGTATTCAATCCCAATACTTTAATGAGATTCTCAAGTCAATCAAGGTTTATAAACTATAGTCAAGATTCCCTTAAGAAACATATAGAGGTGCATAGTTGAGAAAGATTTTTAAAGGGAGAGTTTACCTTAATCTATTTGAAAGAGAATCTTACCTCATGAAATGTCCTCTATTGGTAGTAGTTGATGAAGTTTGAGGTAGCCTAATGTATTAATTCTTGTATCATAGGCCTAATAATAGAAATTGAACATGAGAATATGTTTATTATCAAGATAAGGTGATGGTGGAAGTGGTTTCAACCCAAAGTTTAATTGATAATATTCAGTAACTACAATGCTTTAAAGCCAAATGAATGTAAAACTTGCAATGCACCAATGATCTATAGTGAGAGATGAGAGTATAATCTATAGGCATAAGAGAAGATCATACATATGAGAGATATTATTAATGAAATCAATAAGAATAAAAATAGTGAAGCAATGTTCAAGCACACCTTCACCTACATGAAGGTCTCATATCTCCTAAACAACATCTACAGTTTGACTGCAAATTTATAGTGCATTGGTGATAAGAGATGATACATGATATCAAAGTATAAAAGGTATTATAAAAGTATGAGATTATATTTATGACCTTAGAGTAAGTAAGAATATATATACATAGTTCTCAAGCAATGTATCATCACTTACAGGATCCTATTGACACCCTTAATTACCACCTACATGTGACAATCAAATCAGTCTACAAACTCTAGCTCATGTAAGATGCAAGTTTATTTGATAGGAAATAAAGAGGGATGGATGGAATATATTGAATACACTCTCATAATGATATCACCACATTTTATTAACATTCTTAGAGGTAAGAAACTAGGTAAATTTTGAGCAAACTGAGTTTTGAAACTTCACACTTAGTTAACTTAGATCTTGCACATAGTCATGGGGTCTATAATTCTAGTCTTGGGAATATGTAATATTAAGGGGCCTAAACATGTGATAAATATTTTATATTTGATACAGAGGGTAAAAATGAACCAAAAAATATAGAGGAGATGCTCTCTATTCTATCATAGACATGAGGCATTCTAGTAGCAACATAACCTACAGGAAGGGCATATGAATGATGAATGGATGAAGATAATAGATTGGAATGGTCATATTATGATTTATAAAATTTTAATTAATATTAATAGAGTGTTATAAGGCCCTAAAATCATTAGAAACCATCATAAGGGCCAAACACATAGTCAAACATAGTTAGGTATATTAGACCTAGAACTAGGCCTAAACCCTCATGGTCTCTATCTTATTTCAAGTGACCATATGGATTTTAAAATTAATTTGAGAAAATTTATATGGGGGTATATGAATAATTGGAATCATTAGTTTTCATAGAGTGACTCAAATTGGTCATTTTTTACCTAAAACTATCTTAGACCTACTCATAATTTAGTTAGAAGCTTGAGAGGCCATTTCACTTCACTCACATCTATACATACGAGATACATGAGACTTAAAGTAGTAGGGGATAGTTGAGGGGAGTCCTTATATTATTATTAGTGGAATTTTTTTAGAGGTTCAACATCTGGTTTTTATGAATAATTGTTAACAAGCAAAACCTGCTAAAACCCTCCTAAACCCTATCAAGAACCCAATGGAGAAAAGATCATTGGATATGAATCAAAAAGTGGTTATTTTCCTTGGAATTTTTTTTTGAAATAATTTCAACTCTCTTAAGTATCTCATCATCCACTTATTCTATACTATCATTTGTACTAATATGCCTATTTCTCTATCTTTTGTAGGATTTGAAATGTGTTGCAGGTACAAAGGAGAATAGACAAGTAATAAAAATTATGGGAGGTCTATAAGGACTTTTTATAACTCAATATACTCATATCTCACCTTATTTATGCATAAAAATACCTCTGCTAGATCATTCATCATAGGCAATCTTGAACAACATAGTGAGAAAGAAAAGTGACTATCTAAGATTGGGAGTGAGGAGTGTGTTTTGAGTTTTATGGAGATCTATATGATATAAAAAAAGAAAAATAAGGTCTATTTGAGTTTCCTAAAACCTATGAAAAAAAATTATTTGAGCAACTACAATTCATTTTGGTGACAAGTGTGAAGGCTTTATCCTACAAAGCTAATAAGTGGTTACAAACAGTGAATGCCAAGTGACAAAGGGAAAGTCATCAGTTAAAGGCCATAGATGAATGTTAAAAATCTTGTTGCTAAACTCCCATGCCAAGACATATGTGTCAAAGGCTTCCTAAGTCAGTTTTAAGTAGTCAAGTGACTCTTCATTATGAGGGTAGTTTCAAAGAAGAACATGAGAGTCTCTATGCCAACCTGAAGGATATGTAATGTTTGTGATGGACATTTGTCCAAGAGAACCTTAATATCCTATTCTACACTTAATTATATGGAATTATAGCTATTTTTCATATCTTGACACTTATATTTGTGAATCTTTAGCTTCTTTTCTTCTTTCTCTTCTCCTATGATCTATATTTGCAAGCGTTTTTGGCATTTATATATCTAGTACACACCTAGTATGGTAAAGCCTTGCTATTTTTGAACTTTATTTTGCATTTGATTAAGAATATGAAGTTGATTTTATATCTATAATATCTTCCTAAGTGTGTTAAGAGGTTTATGTGGTTAACAAATGATAAATGTCTTCTCCTTACTTCCATTCTACTCTTGCATGTTTTGTGTGAGTGATATATCTTCTAACATGTCTTATAAAGTGTATGTGTTTGATAAGTGTGTGTTGAAGTGTGAGAGGAACTAGTAGTGTCTAGTATTAGAACATATTTTCACCCACCTCTAGATGTGCATATCAATCTACCTTTATGAGAAATACTTATGCTAGAAGGACAAATGAGTTAAGGTCAGTTTTAGTGATCTTCTTTCTTAATGCAGATGTAAGTGTGTTGTGTGGACTTATCTTTGGTGTATCACGTCATTATTTTAGGTTTATTTATGTTTCCTTCTTCCATTTTCACCCACAATAGTGATTATCCTATTTTAGAGTGAGCCTAAAAGATAAATCAAGGGAGCTATCCATTTAACCTAAAGGTTTACCTATGTTGTAGGCAACCCACAGGCCTAGAGGTAATCCCATGTTATCTAAATGTGGAGAGGTCTGAACAACCTCCTCCAAGGGTGTAATATTTGGCTACAACACTTCATTGTATTTTATGTTTATATTTTCCCATTATTAACCAAATTATACTGATTAAATCTCCTCCTAAAAATAAAATATTTAACATACATATAGGGGATATAAAAAACTGTCCCACAAATGTCAACAAGTGTAACATATTCAACTACTTCATCAAGGAAATATACATTTATTTCAAACTTGTATTTGCATTGTTTGGAAAGACTTATCTCTAATACTTTTTTCACCCATTATAGAGCATAAGGATTAGGATGATCATATATTTCCAACCCAAGTGTTTATACCAACTCTTTTCTAATAAAATTTGAGTGAGAGAGAATCAAAATGAGAATCAACTTTTACCATCTTAATTTGAACTTTGATATGGAAAAATTTAGAAGGTTCACCTTTGCCTTGAGCATCATTACTATAAAAATATAAATTTTTATGTATGGAGGTAAAACAAAACTTCTCATCCACATATAAATTCAATGAATATTTTCTCCTTGAAGTGATGTCATAGCCTTATTATTATTATTATTATTTTTTGAACAGATGTAATTTTGGATGCAACTTCCATCATTTATATTCAGAATGGCTATCAACATCACAATGCCCACAATATTTTTGAGTATCCTTCTTTGAAATTGTATAAGTAACTTTTACCCCACCTTTATTTTTTGATACATTGAAATATTTTGAAGAGGAAGATGGACCCTTATTCTCATCCATATCAAGATAGTGGGCTTAAGAAAAATCCTCATCTATTTCCTTTGGATTGGAAATTGAAATGGGCCTGATTAAGTTACTATGTATCCCTCTAACATACTTCATGAGGATATCATGATCAAAATTATATTTTTCCATTTGAACTGCCTTCTTTTGAAACTCACTTGTATAGACATATATACATTGGCCTTCTTGTTACCTCAAAAATTGCCATTCAATAGACCTTTCCTCTTCATAACAAATAGGATAACATTGCTTCTTAATAAAAGTTATAAATTCATCCAACTTATTAATTTGCATTATCTTCTTAACAAACAAATAATTAGGATAAATTTCAAACCAAGTCAGAGCATGACTAGCTAGCTTCAATATTGAGAAAGAAATTGATTGGTCTTCACTAATTCACAAAAAATTAAAGTATACTTCCAATTGGGGTAACAAATGATCAAAATTATTGACATTTATCTCACCATCATATGGCTAAATTTAAATCTTCACCTCTACTTTGAATGGAGGTGAAGCTTAACTAGGTTGGGGATTCTTTTGATCATGGTTGGAAATCTTACGTTTCTCAATTGCTTCATAAGTATCCATAAAAAAAATCAATCAATTTTATGACAAACTTAAAAATCTTCCCAACCTCATATATGGATTACGATATGCTTGAAACATTCTCTTTAAAATTTTAGAATCTTCCTTCACCATATTTAGGTATCCTCTCATCTTCAGAAGGCATACATCATAAATATCCATTCCACTTTTTTGTGGATGTTTCTTGTTGTAAAGATACTAAATCACATTTTCCATTATAAATTTCTCCTATTGTAATATGAAAAAATATAAAAAATGATCACCAAAGAAATCACACACTATGGAATAATAACTAGCTCTAAAACTAATATGTTTCATAAAATAGGACAATATTCCATGCTAAATTTTTCTAGCATAGATCCTATACATTCCTAACAATTCCTTGTGAATAGATCACTGTTTATTTTTTAATTCACATAAAATAGTTGTTGAATATGCTTAGGATTGAATTTTAAGTATTGTATATTGAAAAGCAATAATTCAACAAGGAATATAAAGCAAGAAACTAGAAAAATAAAATTGAAAGAGTCACAAGATTACCTAAATAAGCTCAAGTTAATAAAAATCCTACAAAAGTGACAGATCTCCTCCTTATTCTACTATCTCATGTTACAATTACAAGCATACTACCTTCTTGAGGCCTTCATGAACATAATTTTCATTACAATATGTTTAAAAACTCACACACACTGTAACTTGTTCACTTCCTTCTCTCCTTTCCACACTTCAACTCAAAAAACCACATACAATCAAGAAAAAATCTTGCTAAGAACATCTCATATGATTAAACAGACTCTCTCCATACATATATATATATATAAATTAGGCGTGAAAGAGAGATCAAAATAGAAACACAAGACACTAAGAAGGTGAATATAAATAGTCTTCAGTCACTTCTCACATTGTTCTTTATCTCTTTATAAAATTACCAATGTTTTTAGTAAAAAACCATCACAATAATTATATAACCACTAGTGATGCTTACAAAACCATCAAGGTAGTTTCATCACCAGGTCAAATGCACTAACTTTTGAAGGCCATAAATTTAACATATGAACTCATATTGATATGTCATTTTTTAAGTTGGATAATTTTTATGAGGAACACAAATATGTAACCAAATTTTAGTTTTGATGACATATTCATATTATTTTAGGTTTTGTACCAAAACCTATATGTTTTAGGTCTTAGGGTATCGTAACTTCTTTAAAAACTCTATGAATGTTTAAAACTAAAAAGTAGAAATAAAAAGAGTATTTTAAGTTTCATTATTATATAATAAGAATATAGAATTAGTTCACTCATGTGACTAACATTAACAATATAAAATTTAGATAAAAAATCTAGTGTCCTTTGATAACCAAGCTCTAAAACCTATGCATCTTTAGACTCAATAATGAAAAAGTCATGTGCACAAATATAAAAACTAAATAATATTTAGAAATAAAATATTTGAGGAGAACCACTAGTAAAGGTTAGATAATTTAGGACACATTCCATTAAAATTATTGATGAGCCCATATTTCTTATAATAGTCTTATTATTCAAAAGCCCCATTTCCCATATTAATAATGGTAAATTATATAATCCTCTAAATAAAAGTGACTAATATGAAAATATTCTAGAGCTTATATGAAATGTTCTAATGTAACTTCAAATGAAATATGAGGGTCCTAGAGAGAGGAGGAAGGGGTCAAGCTAGAGTGTGATAGGTCTGCTAAAGAAAGAGGTAGAGTTTACATAGATATGAATAAATGATTTAATCTCAATGGAAAAAATGTACAATACTAAATAAAAAATATGGATGGAGGCAGTGGAGTAGAAAAGGCACTTGGGAATAAAATGCATAGGGGATGGGCTTTTAGTATAAGAGATTTTCATCACTGGAGTATTTTTTCAAAATTCAAAGAAACATAAAGGTAAAAAAGTTTGTTAGAGGTACAATCACTAAGAGTGGGGGGGGGGGGTGAATAAATGATGTAAGAAATTCAATTCCAATTACAAAACTTAAAACTCTTAACCAATCAAAAAAATCATTCATGAAGTATATAAACCAAATATTGCAAAGAATAAAGAAAACTATGCAAGATCAACACACATAACACATGGATTATGTGGGAAACCCTCATGGGGGATAAAACCTAATATAAAGTCTATAAACAAGTGGAATATAGTTTTACAATAGATTTATAAATAAGATACTTTAGTGAAGCACCCATTTCATAAGGACTACCAACCCCTAAGCATGAACAAACACCTACTTATCCTAGATGTTGAGTACCCACACAACACATTATGATATCAACACATCTATAGCTCTGATTTATCTTCATTCTGATGGAGAGATAGTGAATATCAACTCTCTTCAACCCTTCAAGCATTCACTCATAAGAAATTCATCCAAAATAACCTTTTGGATCACTCTACACTTATTCGCTCATCCTCAATCTTCAACCCTGTAAGAACACTTTAATAACATCAAAAATATGACCTCTAGGTCACACACATATTCCTCACACTGATATTATATTAAATTCATCCACCAAGCACAACCAACCTTCTCTTTTCTTCACTTATCAACTCTACAAACCTTCATCTTTATTTATGTTCTTTATAGAGCCTTCATGATCACCATATTCTTGGTTAGCTATAATACATAACTTAACTATTAAGGCTTATATCATAATTATAATAGTATAAATTTCACCTACATAGGTCATCCATATCTTTGATAGAATACCCTTAAGGGATAACATCTTTTAATTAGGCCTAAAAAGCCCTTATAGGTCCATAGAGACCTATTCATCATTTTAACACTTCACCGATTAAAACTAAGAACACAAGACCACTTCAAAGATCATAGGTCCTTTCCATATGACACATAAGACACCCCAAAGTTATTAAATTTATCACTACACACCTATGCATATGTAAAAACTATCAAACATTTGCCTTGTACATGAAAACACCATGAATGAACCAAAAGTCAACTTTCAAGTAATGGTTCATACTAAAGATGGATTGGTTAAACCTTAAAAATATACACACATGATTATAAGGGATTATAAAACACTCTCAAATAGATAATTCAAATTGAAACATCCAAACACCATCAATAAAAACTAAAACATCCTTTTTGGGTCACTTGAAGAAGATAGCCAAACCCTCAGTCAACTTTGAACTATAATAAATATAGGTGTATGACCATTCAAACCTCTAAATCATTTTTCCTAGATTTCAATTGAATTTATATACCAATTTTATTTTTATACCACCATAAAATTCATCCATCATAAAAATATATTAATAAAGCATTATAGACTAGTTTTCCTTTGTAAATTCAAATATTTGAGTTCCAATGGTCACTTTTTAATGCAAATATGACTATGGAAACTAGTGAAATCTGAATGAGAGACCAAATTTTCACTACCATAAATTTTTTTAGAAATAATTTCAAGACCTAAGATTTTAAAAAAATAATCTAGGCATAAATATAAACAAACCCATGTGACCACTTTCTTCTGAAACCTTCACACGTGTGAATGTTGATGTCATCAATATGCTTACTCAAGAAGTTCTGCTAAGATGACTGGGATAACCTAAAAATTAATAAAACTACATATATGAATTATTTTCACTTCCAAAATTATACCAATAAATATTTAATCCTCATATGACCCCCCAAAAATGGTTAACACATCACCAACATCCATCATCTTGCCTAATTAAGCAAACACTGCAAGGTTCATGCATGATCATTAAGGCACACTTTGTCATTGAGAACCATGCATACAAATTAAATTATGAAAAATATTGGACAAATTAGGGACATAATTTACAACACCTAAATAATATACCCCTTTTTCATTGATGTCAAAACTTTTAAATGTTTTCAAAGGTAATAACAAAGCTTATGCACATACTCTTTTCCCTCTACAAACACTTTCTCCCCCTTTGACACAATGACAAAGTGGGATTAATTATTGATATTTAGGACTTTTAAATGTTTTAAAATCCAACATAAATAAGGGTTATCCTCTGATATATGATAAAAACTCCCCTTATCACTTTGCATACCATTCCTGACCATGACTACCTCAAGCCTACCCATTGACAATACTCTTTTTTGACCATGCACTGCTATATGAATAATAAATGAACAATATGAAGAAAATAGGAGTTTTAAAACCTTGATAACATTGATAGGGACTCCCCCTAAGTCACTTGAACTTGGGCACCCCTTGATCATCTTTAGACCATCTCCAACCATGATGAAAATTCATAGTTGCCTTCAAATTTTCTCTCACAAAAATGAAGAGTGGACATTCAAGCTCTTTATAAAACATATATGATACATAAATCCAATTTAAAAATTTATTAAAGGAAAAAAATACCTTTTTATTATGAATAAAATGACCAAAAATCACTCTTTTTCACATTAGCCTTACCTAGAGGCCTAATAGCCCTACTTGAACCTTGTAAAGCCCATAACATTTTGTGTATGCACCCTCATGAGTTGAAATTTAGTACATAGATTAAAATAATATTACCAATAATTCATGCCAAGAATAATGATCCAAATCTTCCTCTACACCATATATCCTTCACAAATTGACCTACCAATTAGCCCTCTATTTACACAAAACCTCAACCATAGGACATACTATACACTTTTAGATTAATATAAATCACTTTATGAGTACCCTTTTGGTCATTTAAATAGATTAATTTAACTCCTTTGGGAAGGTCACTAACCCATATGGTGTAAAACCTAGGGCATCAAAAATAAATAAGTTTAATTTACCACCTTTTGATCAACACCAACTCTTGAAACTTATCTCACCCCTATATATAGGTCAATAATACACACTTATAGACCAATTTTTGAGGTTTTAATCCTAAGGGAATCCATAAATCCATGAATTTTTTTTTGTCTTGCTAGCCCTTAAGCAAGGACTATCATACCTGAGAGCCTTCAAAAATCTTCAACTTGCCCTCAAGAGACCTTCAAATCTTGAAACCACCTGGAGCACACCTATATGAAGTCAACCCATATTAATATGTGAAAAATTCATCTTTAACACTCACCAATATTCATTTGACACTTGGAACTAATCATATTATGCATATAGACCCCATGTATACCCCTATTAGTATGCCAAAACACCTTCAACTAATCATGGGAGTTTTATGACATCTCCTCAACATTTTTTTCACATAGACACATCAAATCCAACTTTCCTACATCCTTGGTTAGCCTTATAGATCTCAAATACACCAATTTTTCAAGATGAGCTCTTACTAGGTAGTGAACATTTAGCAAAATGATCACCCTAAATAAATGATCATAAAATCTTTATGTGACCAATCTAATGAATGAAACCCCATGGAATACACTTGGACAAGTCATCCCAACACTCCATACCAACCTTACCTTCATACTTCAAGATTAGGCCTCCCAAACCAAACATCAAAATTTGACTAAAACTTGCCTTTAGGACCAATGCCCCTGAACGAAACTCTTGAAGTTTTTCATTACAAAATTATGGAGAAAGCTCATGAAATTATTGCTACCCCTTAAAAAATGACCTTATATGATCAACACAAGGCTTGGTAACATAAGTGTTGACCAAATTTTGGTGCTTCAGGCCAAAATTGGGCACCCCTATTTGAAAAAACCCATCTAAGTCTATACCTTTGGCCAATTCTAGAACTTAGATTTTATTTAGAAGAAGTGTTCTTTAACAAATTCCAAAATAAATGTACAAGTATATTCCTTTCAAAAAGTTCATTTTTGGTCTTTGCTAAGCCTCTACCAAATTCTTTCAGACTTTTGTTTGAAGCAATTTTCCTTAAGTGTATTTCATTCGAACATTTTATTTACAACTTTTTCGAAGGGTATCTTTGTTATAGGAAATGGTCCACTTCAAATATTTAGAAGGAATTGTTTCAAAAAAAAATTTGAAACAAATTTTTTGAAGGGGTCTTTTCCATAAAGCTGAAGGGTTCATTTCCACTTTTCAAAAGGCACTTAACATTTTTCTGAAAGGTATTTTCTTAGAGAAATAATCCAGTCCAATTTTCTCGAAAAGATCACTTCAACTTTTTTGAAAGGCTTATTTCAGACATTTTGTTTAAAATAATTTTCCTAAAAAGGTCATCTTCAAATTTTTTGAAGGTCATTTGTAGGAAGGCTGAAAGGTGCCAAAAAAAAATTTGAAGGGTTATTTACAAGAAGCCAAATGGGTCATTCTAGAGTTCTAAAGGTCCAATTCAAGAAACTCAAATGAACATTTCAATGAACCAAAAGGGCCAAATAGAAAGTTCAAAGGAATTCTTTTAGAAATATTGTCCAAGGAATTCTTTTAGAAAGCTTGTCCACATCAGAAGGAAGCTAAAGCCCAATTCCTTCAAACATTTTATCCAATACAAAGAAAACAAAGTGACTACAGGAAAAGTGCTGAGACAAGAAATTTGACAGAATAAAAGTATGAAGAAAATACTTGAAGGATGATAGCTTTCAAAAAATCAATTTTACACTGCGAAAACTAGCCATTAGAATTTAAAAGAAAGGCTTGGTGAGAACTTGAAGGTAAAAAAGAGGTAATAAATGGTAAAACATAACTAAGGCATTTGGTTCAATTATAACAAAATGTAACTAATACTTTTGTTTCAGTTGTAACTTGTAGTAATTGATCCATTTAGTGACATGGCATAGATCACCCACTACTCTCCCACATGCAAATGTAACTAATTCTCTCAAGATGACACATGTCCAAGTGACCCTTAGACTTCCTTTGATTTCTCCACCTCCCAAAGCTATAAATATGCATTCTCTTGGCTCATTTGGGAGCCTCCACTAGTTATTGGGAAAACTCTAGCTAGATTTATACTCAAAAGACTCTTGAAGAAATAATACAAGTTTTTTCCACTCACATGTTTTACTATTGAGTATTGGTTCAAATATTGTTGTTCTTATTTAGTGAGAGATCATCTTTTCTAACATGTCATCCTCGATTACCTACCAAATGTGTAGAAAGAGTATTGTTGTAGGTCCTTGTTAGTATTCTCTCCTAAGTGTATAGACATTTTAGAAGTGGTCTATGACTATATTCCTACTTGGAATAATTTGTTTCTCTCCTGGATGTCGAGTGAATTCATAAATATAACATGTGAAATAATGATGTGATAATGCATAAATAGTTGTGAGTTTTGTGTGAAAGACCTTTGATAGTCTTTAAGTAGCATATTTTTAGTCAAATAGGA
Organism: Torreya grandis; assembly: GCA_037957365.1. Taxonomy (NCBI): domain Eukaryota; kingdom Viridiplantae; phylum Streptophyta; class Pinopsida; order Cupressales; family Taxaceae; genus Torreya; species Torreya grandis. The sequence continues at coordinate 1,260,937 of JARHVA010001269.1, forward strand.
GGAGATAATATTGGTTCATCACCATTTAGTTTCTTATCTATTTTCCTTAACCCTTTTCATAGATAATTGTTATGTTATAAAGAGATTTAAAGGTACATCAAGGGGAGTTAGCCCCTTATATAGAGATTCATTTCTTAATATTGTCACCCATAACAAGAGAAATGTCTCTATTTTTCCACTTGGATGAGGAGAGCTGAGCATCTTCTCAAGGGTTCAAATCAAAGTGTCAATAGTTTTTGGCATGCCCAGTGGGATAATTTGTCCAAGGAGTTGAATAATTCTTGGTGTGTTCTTCAATCAATCATCCTTTTAGAGGCATTTCAATCAACACCAATGGTGACTCTGAGTTGAATCAACTAGTTAAACAACCCTAGTGCATCAATAAATCATATTTGGTATGTATAATTCCATCGTTGATTAGTATGGACCTTGTGTTCCTTCATATTATTTTGATCAAGCTCATGTTCTTCATGGAATCAACTCAAATAGCTCTCCTAATTTCCCTTCTCCTAGTCAATCCAAGAGTCCTAGGGAGATAATGTTTGAGTTTGAGAAGCAAATGCTAGAGATAGATATGTTAAATGAGTAGAATAGGTATCAACAAGAGCTTATGTATAAGGAAGAGTGCTTATTTAGGCAAACTCAATCCATGCAATCTATGAAGGAGAAACTAGTAAGATGGAGGAGTCAATTTGTTCAAGACAATCAACCTTGTATACCTTTTTCCATCCCAAAACAACCTTATCCTATTCAAAATAAAGCCTTCTCTTGTACATAAAATCCTTTCTATCAAATAACACTTGCTCACCAAAATAAAATGAGCCAACCTTCCAACCCATCTAATGCATTAACTACACTTGTTAATCCTTTGCACCTAGCAATCCAACACCAAAGGACATTAGAACAACCTTTTATGGAAACTACCTATTTCAATTCCTTAGATTGTGAGCCCTCCTTTGAAAGAATTCATCCTATTTCCTTTGGAAAATAACACATCCATCCTCAAGAAACTCTTCCTATGCATGTGAAAACTCTTCTTAGTCTCCCTCAACCTCCTCAATTCCTTCAACATGATGTCAAGATCCCAAGTTGGAGAAATGTCTATCATGAACTAGCTCAAGACCTTGATAAAGATGAATTTGCTACCTATCCTCAAGAAGAGAGTTCCAATCCTAAGATCATGGTTTGGAATGAAATAGTGGAATCATGGGGTAAGAAAGAAGAGAAGAGTATTGTTCAGGAGTGTGAAGTGGAAAATGAAGCTAGTCCTCCTCAAGTCCCTCCCACCCTTCCTAAAACAATCTCTTCTTTTCCATGTCAAACCTCTCATACTCCTCCTCATGATGATGATGCATATGATCTCCAAGAAAGACTCTTTCAAGATAATCTATCCAAGCAAATTTAAGAATTAGATTAAAAAATGAGGTTACTTAGTCAAGGTGTAATGGAAGGTTTAGACCCAATAGAAGATCCCATGTCTAAACACACCCCATATACACCCCTTAAAGAGAGTTATCAATATACATTTGATGTGGATGAAGTGTTGGTCAAGTGGAAGGAAGATAATCAATTTATTTTAGCCCAAGGTTTACTTCCTCTTCCTCATGAGCTTCTCAAAGAACACCCCACTTTTCATTCCCAATCTGATTTTGAGCTCACTAGCACTCACCTTTTTTTAGAGTCCTTTCCTAAGTCCTCTTCTTCATCCCACACTCCATTTTCACTTCCTTCACCTTCCATTACCTTCCATACTCCAACTCCTACATTTCAAACTCATGAACCTATCCATTCACCCTTCACTTCATTCCCTTCTAAAGAGGAACCTATTTTGAGGGAGGCAAGTGAGCAAAAGAAAATGCATTTTTTGGCTGATCAATAGGCTATTATGAGTGATAATTAAGATGAAATAATTATAGGTACTCCACATGAGCAGCATCATGGTGATCATCATCATGAACATGAGGTGAAGAGCATTATCAAAGATGAATAATGTAGTCAAATCATATTTCAAGAGGTGGCTGTTCTAGGAGGTTTTCATGAGAGTAAGGTTAAAGAAGTGACAATTAAAAGTGACATGATTTAAATGGAAGATATAAGCCACACATACATGAAAATTTTCTAGCAACATGAAGATGAGATTGACAAACTTCACTTGTCAATGTTGGATGGAGAATGTAAGCATGGTGAGCTCTCTTTCCCTTTGTTTGATGGACCTTCTTGTTGCTTTGATGAAGATAATGACTAGGACATGGGACTTGAGTCAAATAAGGTTCAAGAGCATGTTTTTGAGCAGCTAAAGACTCTTTTTTATAAACAATAAGGAGAGGGATCACATTGGTTTGATAAAAGCATTGAGGAAGGAGTTCTTAATCAAGAAAATGATGACTTTTAGATTAAGTTAGAAAGATTTTGCCTCAAATTAAACATCACACTAGACACCCTTGCCCAAGAGAGCCATGAGGAATCAAAAGATCAATTTGACAAGCTTCTTAAAGAGATAAAAAATAATGAGTTGGTCCATGATACAAACCAAGAGAGCCATGAGTCAAATGAGCCCTATAATGATGATATTGTAGCCATTGATGCCTTGATGGACTACAACAACATGAAGGACCAGCATGAAACATACCTCAAAGATAAATATGAGTACATAGATGTGGAAGATATGTTTGAACTTGATGCATTGGAATACATGCCAATCAAGATGGAAAACAAGAAGGGTGAGTCACCAAATTTCCACTCTAACAAATTACTTTGTTACCACCATGAGTTTTCTTGCCATGAAGGAGACCTGAGAAGTTTCCCCTTTGATCCAAGAGGTGGAGAAACATATAATATTAGATTTACATATTAGTTTTCTTTCAGTTGTGTCTTATTTTCCCCCTAAGTTCTTATGCACATGTGTTTGTATTATGTCTTACTTTGCTTTATTCTTGTTTGTTTTGTTCTTATTGTATGTTATGTCTTGTATCATGGGTTTTCCTTCCAGTCTGGTGTGTTGTTCAAGGTTTTGAGTCATGGCCAATGCTTCCTTTTTTAAATTTCCTTAGATGACTCCATGCCCAATGGACTATTTAGGCTATTGGTCTGGTTAGTATAACAGGCATACTACCCTTGAAAGTCACCAATTTATTGACCAAATTTTGGCCCTTTAGGCCAAAATTAGGCATTCTTATTTTTAAAAAACCATCTAAGTCGATACCTTTGGCCAGGTCTAGTACTTAGCTTTTATTCAGAAGAAGTGTTCTTTGACAAATCCCACAATAAATTTACAAGTCTTTTCCTTTCAAAAAATTCATTTTTGGTCTTTGCTAAGCCTTTACCGAATTCTTTTAGACTTTTATCCAAATAAATTTTCCTTAATTGTATTTCTTTTAGACATTTCATTTACAAATTTTATGAAGGGTATATTTCTTGCAAGAAATGGTCCACTTCAACTATTTCGAAGGAATTATTTTAGACATTTATTTGAAATAACTTTTTCAAAGGGTGCTTGTAACTTTTCCAAAGGGGTATTTTATAGAAATATAAAGGGTTCATTTACACTTTATGAAAGGCACTTAACATTTTTCTAAAAGGTATTTTCTTGAAGAAATGGCCCAGTCTAATTTTAATGAAAGGATCACTTCAACTTTTTTTAAGGGATTGTTTCAAACATTTTGTCTAAAATAATTTTCTTGAAAAGGTCATCTTCAATTTTTCCAAAGGTCATTTGCAAGAAGGCTGAAAGGTGCCAAAAAAAATGATGAAGGGTCATTTTAAAGAAGCCAAATGTGTCATTCCAAAGTTTCAAAGGTCCACTTCAAGAATCTCGAAGGAACATTTCAAAGAACCAAAAGGGCCAAACATAAATTCCAAAGGAACTATTTTGGAAAGATTGTTCGAGGAATTCTTTTTGAAATATTTTCCTCATCAAAAGGAAGCCAAAGCCCAATTATTTCAGAAATTTTGTCTAATACAAAGAAAATAAAGTGACCATGGGAAAAGTGCTGAGACAAGAAATCAGATGGAACAAAAGTTCAAAGAAAATACTTGAAGGATGACGACCCATAAAACATTAATTTTAGAGTACAAAAACTAGCTGTTGGAATTTTTTAAAAAGGCTTGATGTGAACCTGAAGGTGAAAAAGAGGTAACAAATGGAAAAACATAACTAAGGAATTTAATTCACTTGTAATAAAATGTAACTAATACTTTTGTTTCAGTTATAACTTATTGTAACTGATCCATTTAGTGACATGAGATAACTCACCCACTACTCTCCCACATGCAAATATAACTGATTCTCTCAAGATGACACATGTCTAGGAGACCCTTGGAATTCCTTTGATTGCTCCACCTCTCAAAGCTATAAATATGCATTCTCTTGGCGTATTTCAGAGCCTCCATTGGTTATTGGGAAAACTCTAGCCAGATTTGTACTCGAAAGACTCTTAAAGAAATAATACAAGTTTTTGCCACTAACATGATGTACTATTTAGTATTGGTTCAAATCCTATTATTCTTGTTTAGTGAGAAATCATCTTTCCTAACATGTCATCCTTGATTACCTACCAAATGTACAAAAAGAGTGTTGTTATAGGTCCTTGTTAGTATTCTCTCCTAAGTGTATAGACATTTTAGAAGTGGTCAATAACTGTATTCCTATTTGGAATGGTCCATTTCCCTCTTGGATGTTGAGTGCTTTCATGAATATAACATGTGAAATATTGATGTGACAATGCATAAAGAGTTGTGAGTTTTTTGTGAAAGAACTTTGATAGTCTTTAAGTAGCATATTTTTAGTCAAATAGGAAGAGATAATATTGGTGCATTAATGTTTAGTTTCTTAGCTATTTTCCTTAACACTTTTCATACATAGTTGTTAGGTTATAAAGAGCTTTAAAGTGAGTCAAAGAGAGCTAGCCCCTTATCTAGAGATTCATTTCTCAATATTGTCACCCATATTAAGAGAGATGTCTCCATTTTTCCACTTAGATGAGGAGAGTTGAGCATCTTCTCAAGGGTGTGAATCCAATTATCAACAATAATATCATCTATTATATACCAAAATGACATTGTTATTTAAAGACCAATCAATAACTTTTCATACCTCTATACTTTGTTCATCACCTAGAGCACACACACTTACTTTTAAATATGAAAAATGTCTCCTAAAAATCATAGGCAGAGACACGCACTTGTCATAGAGGGACTAAAGGTCCCAAAACTTAGGAAAATCCCACATCTCCATGCTCTCACTTGACTTGTAGTCCTACCTCATCATCAAATTGACTTTGATTGGGTTCTTAACTTCATTATTTCCTTTTGACTCATAATATTTCTTGATCTTCTTGTTTCCTTGGGTAGATAAGGCTTGCTCTTTAACACTTGAATTTGTACCTTGTTTTATCATGACAAATAGTCCATTTTTAACCTATTTTTCATTCACCTCGTTGCGTATCCATTCATTATGGATCTTTTTATTCATGTTATGATGGTCATTTTTTGAAGTAGAATTCTAACCATTCTTATAGAACCTTGATATGTGACCTCTCTCTTGACACTTTAAACAAATGAATTTTCTCTAATTTTATATACCTTGTGTATGGGCCATATGGTGATTCCTTGAAGTTTCATTATCCCATTCATACACCTGATCATATGATTTCTTAATGAAGGCATTACAAGACATTAAAATATGACCAATATCTTGACAACTATAACATAAGCTGTCATAATTTCCTTGTAGACTAGTTGATTGTTTTAAGTGATGATATTCTTCATGCTTATCATTATCTTGGTCATAATTTCATGAAAATATTTTACTAGGAGATTTTATCTTACAATCAATGATATTATGTCCAAATTGATGACACAAATAATAATAACCATTGAAGGAGTAATCCTACCTTAATGCATTAGGTTGCTTGATTTGATTTAAACTTTTGTGTCTTTTGAAGTTATCCTTCTTATTCATATTATCATTCTTTTTGTCTTTACTAGTACTCTCCTTAGCATGATTAGTTTCCTGATCTATCATCATTATCTCTTAATCTTCTTATCCTTTTGAAAATCTTCATGGATCCCTAGGCTTGATTTTTCATCTGAGACCTTTTGACTACTCAATAGGTCATTAAGATCAACTGTACTTTTCTCAAATTTATGATATGTGTCAAGCTTGCTCATATATTGATGTAGTTTCATTTACAGAGAATCCATCTCTGACTTATATTTGAAACAATCTTCATCCTTAATATTTACCTCTTTAACAAGGGTGCAAACTTGAGTTTTAAGATGTTGAGTGATCTCATCATGCTCTTTGAATTCATTGCTCAACTTTATTCAAATAACCCAATTTTATCCTCATAGGTCTTGATCAAGGATGATTTATTTCTATTTTTTCCTTATATAATCTTTGACTCTTCCAAGGTATTCAGATATTTGTCTTCAAGAGTAACATGCTCATTTTATTCCTCTGATCTATCTCCACCAAAGAGATCTCTACCTAAAGAACATTCACCTTTATCATCCCCAAAATCCATGAACAGTGTCTCCTTGTCCTTATCATAAGATGAATCATCACTTTCTGATGTGTTTCCTTCTTCTTATTCAAATAACCCAATTTGCTCCTCATAGGTCTTGATCAAGGATGATTTCTTTATATTTTTCCCTTATATAATATTTAACTCTTCCAAAGTATTCAAATATTTGTCTTCAAGAGTAACATGCTCATTTTCTTCCTCTGATCTATCTCCACCAAAGAGATCTCTACCTAAAGAACATTCACCTTCATCATCCCCAAAAGCCATGAATAGTGTCTCCTTGTCCTCATCATGAGATGAATCATCACTTTTTGATGTGTTTCCTTCTTCTTCAATAGATGAGTTATTTTATTCTTCATGGTAAAGTCTCTTACTACCTTTGAATTACACCTTCTTACCATTTATTATATTAAATAACTTTTTGTACTTGCTAAGACCCTCATATTTCTTGTACTCATCCTCATGAGATTATATATGTTTATAATTACCTCTATTTGGGAACTTAACTACAAAATGACTAACTTTACCACCTGAAAAAAATTAAAAGGAAGATTTTATTCATATTTACCTAATCCTACATTCAATTTTCTTGAAATCATGGCTTTAAGTTGATCTTTGTTAAGATAAAAGTCTTCATGACTTAACTTGCTCTTCTTGCCTTTTGTCTCCTTGATCACCTAGAATGTTTATTTCTTCTTTGGTGATTTATCCTCATTGACTCTCATCTTATAAGAAATAAGGATTCCATGCAATTAATCCATCTTTATCTTAGTAAGATTGTGACTCTTTTCTATAGTTTAAATCTTTGAATCAAACTTGAAAGTGAGAGACGTTAATACTTTTTGTATAGTAGTAGCTTCTTCAATCTCCTCTCCAAGACCTTTTATCATGTTTACCAATTCATCAACCCTTAGAAGATAGGATGCCACATTATCTTATTCCTTCATTTTGAGGGCCTCAAATTGACTTTGGTAGGTCTGAAATTTAGCAAACTTAACCTTTGAATCTCCTTCATAGATGATATGCAATTTATCCCATATTTCCTTGCTAAATTTTAAATGGATTACCTTGGTGAATTTAGCCTCTGATAGGCCATAAATTATAACATTCATATCTTTAAAATTATTCTCATTCAACTTATTGTTAGCTGCACTAGTTGGAGGAGTAAGGGGTGTGGAATAACCATCCAAAAAATATTGAAAAATGTAAAAACCTAGAGACATGATGTATGTCCTCATCCTTACACTCCAAAATCATATTTTTATCCATTTAATAGTGGTTCTTTCTTAGTAAAGAAACCACCTTGCATTTGATGAATACCTATTATACCTTTGATCACTTTAAGCAGTTATAATTTGTAAAGAAGGTATGGCTATGATACCTATTCTATGGGGGAGGGGTGAATTATTAATGCAATAAATTCAATTCCAATTCTAAAAATTCAAACTCTTAATCAATCAACAAAAATATTCATGAAACATATAAACTCGTTATTACAAAGAACAAAGTAAACTATGCAAGATCAAGACACATAACACATGGAATATGTGGGAAAAACTCATGGGGAATAAAACCCACTCTCAAGTATACAAAAAAGTGGACTATAGTCCTATAATATATTTACAAACAAGATACTTTAGTGAAGTACCCACTTCAAAAGGAACACCAACCCCTAAACATGAACAAGAACCCACTTATCCTAGATGTTGAGCACCCAAATAACACCTTCTAATATTATCACCTATAAATATTTTATTTCCTTCAATCTGATGGATAAATAGTGAATAGTAACTCTCTCCAACCCTTCAAACCTTCACAAATAAGCAATGCATCCAAAATAACCTTTTGGATCACTCTACACTTATTTGCTCATCCTCAATCTTCAACCCTATTAGAACACTATAATAATATTAGAAACATGACCTATAGGTCACACACATATTCATCATATTAATATTATCTTAAATTCATCTACCAAGCATTCTCAACCTTATCTTTTCTTTTCTTAACAAATCTAGAAACCTTCATCTTTATTTAAGCTCTTTATAGAGCCTTCATGATCACCATATTTTATGTCAAATATAAGACATACATTAACTCTTTAGGATTATATCACACTTAGAATAAGATAAATTTCACCTACATATGTCATCCATAGATTTGATATATCACCCTTAAGTAATAACATCTTTCAATTAGGCTTAAGAAGCCTTATAAGTCCATGAGACCTATTCATCCTTTTAACACTTCACCAAGTAAAACTAAGAACACAAGACCACTTGAAAGCACATAGGTCCTCCCCATATTAACCCTAAGATATCATAAAGTTATTAAATTTATCACTACACACCTTTTCATATGCAAAACCTATGAAATGTTTGCCTTGTACATGAAAACACCATGAATGAACCAAAAGTAAACTTCCAAGCAATGGTTTATACTGAAGATGGATTGGTCAAACCTCCAAAATCGATAAAGATGATACACAGGGAGTCTAAAACACTCTAAAATAGATAATACACCTTGAAACATCCAAAAACCATCAGTAAAACTCAAACATCCTTCTTGGGTCACTTGCAAAAGATAGTCAAACCCTCAGTCAAATTTGAACGACATTAAATGCAAGTGTATGACCAATCAAACCTCTAAATCATTTTTATTGGGTTGCCCTTGAAGTTATATACCACTTTTTTTATACCACCATGAAATTAATACATCATAAAAAATTATTAACAAAGCATTTAAGACTGGTTTTTCTTTGTAAATTTAAATATTTGAATTCCAACAGTCACTTTTTAATGCAAATTTGACTATGTATGGAAACTAGTGAAATCTACCTGAGAGACCAAATTTACACTACCATAACTTTTGATATACATCATTTCAAGACCTTAAATTTTAAACACATGATATAGGCAAATATATTAACAAAACCATGTGACCACTTTATTATGAAACCTTCACATGTGTGAATGCTGATGTCATCAATCTACTTAGGAAGTTATGCTAAGATGACTAGGATAACCTAGACATTCATAAGACTACATAGATGAATTTATTTCACTTCTAAAATTATACCAATAAATCCTGAATCCTAATACAACCCATCAAACATGGTCAACACATCATCAACATCCATCATCTTACCTAATTAAGCAAACCCTGCAAGGTCCATGCATGATCACTAAGGCACACTTTGTCATCGAGAACCATGCATACAAATCAAATCATGAACACTCTTGGACACCTTAGGGACATAATTAATGACACCTCAACAAAATTATCTCAGATTATATTACATTATTCAAGTACAATTAGTTAGCATGTTTTACCTCAATTGTGTATTTCTATTTGTTAAATGAATGTTTAATTATATCATGGGTTAAAGAATTGGCAATTAGTCAAATACAAGTTCTTTAATTTAGATGGTATAGAGGATCTTCATTGGAAAGACCAAATCCTATTTATTAATAATTTGTAATTTAATCATGGAAAATAGGTTTTGACATGATTTTATTTTTTAATTTTATTATTGAAATGTATTATTATAATAATTATTATGATACACACACACACACACACACACACACACACACACACACACACACACACACACACACACACACACACACACACACACACACAAAAATATGTTCAAATAATAAAGTTGTTTGGAATTCATATCCCATAATTATCATTAGAGGAAACATTTGGCTCATATAAAAAAATTGTAAAATGATAATGCAAATATATTTAGGCATAGGCCACAACCACAAAAGGAGAAGGGTAAAAATAATCCTTGAGAGGTTGGAGGCTCCAAGTGAAAGGTTTGGTTGAAGGAGGATCAGGTGCCACCCAATCAACCTGAGTGGTATTTATAGGGGCCAAATAAATAATGATGCCCCAAATAAAAGGTTGATGAATGAAGTTACTAAATATGCCACCTCTATAAATAGGTGAGCTCTACCATAAAAATCTAATGAAAAACTTCCTATGTGGTTACATTCAACTCCAACGCCTCCCACTTAATCATGGAAAATAGGTTTTGACATGATTTTATTTTTTAATTTTATTATCTAAATGTATTATTATAATAGTTATAATGATACACACACACACACACACACACACACACACACACACACACACACACGTATGTATGTATGCATATATATATATATATATATATATATATATATATATATATATATGTATGTATGTATGTATGTATGTATGTATGTATGTATAATTATATGTGTGTGTGTGTGTGTGTACACATACACACACACACACACATAGTTCAAACAATAAAGTTGTTGTTTGAAATTCATATCCCATAATTCTCATTAGAGGAAACATTTGGATCATATAAAAAAATTGTAAAAAGATAAAGCAAATATATTGAGGCATAGGCCACAACCACAAAAGGAGAAGGGGTAAAATCATCCTTGAGAGGTTGGAGGCTCCAAGTGAAAGGTTTAGTTGAAGGAGGATTAGGTGCCACCCAATCAACCTGAGTGGTATTTATAGGGGCCAAATAAATAATGATGCCCCAACTAGAAGGTTGATGAATGAAGTTACCAAATAGGCCACCTCTATAAATAGGTGAGCTCTACCATAAAAATCCAATGAAAAACTTCCTATGTGGTTACATTCGACTCCAACGCCTCCCACCCTGCCACTAAGGAGGAGTGGAGAAGTTGTTTTGACTTTGAAAGTGATATTACCAATACTTGAGGGCTAGAGGAGGAGATCCATGAGGTGGATTACCTAGGGGGACATGATCCATAGTTTAAGGTGAACTCTCATAGTGGTTTAGAAACTCTTGTAAGTGATGAAAATTGATCTAAAAATTACCCTATCATTAACAAAGAACTAACAAGATGTTTATTCATTATTGAACATAGTTGTATTTATAAACTTCCAAAGCTAAAATAAAATTATAACTTTGAATAAGTTTAAAATAAAATAAATTTAATATTTCCATTGATAATTATATCAAAATAGAACCATATAGAAGAGAATGGATCTAGGTGGAAAGGTTGGAAAAGGTTGTGAATCTAATGCCAAGCAAACTAAGCTTTTGGGAAAGTACAAAAGAAGTTTTTGAAGGACTCAAGTTTTGAACAAGTTGGAAACTTGGATTAAGAAATTACAATATATAAAAGGTGTTCCCTAAGAGGAATCCCTTGGTAAAATAAACACCAAAAAAACTAAGTGATCTTAGGCTCAAGATTAAAATTCTAAATTTCATGAAGTCTACTAAACCAATTCCTAGGTGAGTATTTTAAATTCCAACTTCTATTTAACTTTACCAAAGCTGATGAGAGTAGACTAATGATTTTATTAATGAGATATAGAGACATAATTTTATATTGAATGACATAATTTCATCTCCAATCCTTCCAACATGCACATAGAGGTTGCAGATTCATTTTATGAAGCATGACATTAGGTATCAATTCTTGGATACAAAAAATAGAAGGTAATTCTAAGTTAATAAACTTGTATTTATCTTATAGAAAATTACATGGAATCCAATCATGTGATGAATTCAAATTCTTAACAATATAAGTTCATTTTTTAAATAAATGCATAAATTTTATACCTTGCATTTCTGTTAAGGGAAGACTATTACTAGTCAATATGGGAGACCACCAAATATTATGATCATTGAAGGAAAGATCACCTATAATAAAATCACCAACCCATATCCAAAAAGGTTTTACAACTTAAAAATATTTCCAAATTATTTTTCCAACCAAACAACTCTAAATTTTGACTGAGGCAATGGTGATCAATAGAGTATGAAACCCAATATTTTTCCAACTTGTCTTACCATAGGGGGTACATGTGGAAATTGAATGCTCTAAGAGGATTTTTCAAGTCGTGTTACCTTCAATTTATTAAACCACCTATCACAATGAAAAATACCTTTTTTTCAAATATCAATAATGCACATACCTTCTTTATGATGATGAAGACAACAAATACCCCTAACAATTCTATGATAACCTTGAATTTTCTTAGCATTGGCCCAAAGAAAATCCTTAAGAGCCTTTGCTAATTTATCATAATAAGATTTAAAAGGGTCCCAATAAGAATAAAAATAAACACATGTGGGCACTATAATATTGGTACAAACCTAAAATATAATGGCTAAAGAGATGGGTTAGGATATCTAGTATGAAGCCATTTTTTTCACTCTATAAATGACATATTTCCACAACTTTGAAAGAGAGATATAAAGAGTGAAAGGAATACCAAGGAATTTAAATTTATCTCCCTTTTTTATCCACTTGTATTGAAAATGATTAAGCCATTCAAGCATAAGCATCATTATTTATCTATAGCATTAAGTTTTGGACCATTTTAAACTACAACTTGAGGCCTTACAAAAGATGTCAAGCCAATACAAAATGTCTTTTTATGAATTTTATTCTTCATTGAGAACAATAAAGGTATCATCAAAAAAGTGCTCACTGATGAGTTGAGAGGATTGATCAAGAAGTATGATTCCCTTAATGAGTCATTGTTATCATTAAGATATCAATCTGCCTCGACTGACAAAACATATAAATTAAAAGCCAATAGGCAACCATCTCAAATGGAGTGGAAAATCCAAAATCTATAAATTTGTTTCCTATTGATATCAAGGCATGTTGAAGCTTTAGAAAAAAAGGTTTCTACAATAAAATTAAATAATTGGCTAAAACCAAAAGCCTTAAGAATAATAGGGATAAGGGGATACTCAATCCAACCATAAGATTTCTCAAAATCAAGTTTGAGGGACATGATTTAGTGATGAGAATATTTTGCCTATTCCATTCCTTCCCAAACTAAAATAATAGCATCCAAGATTTATATATTAATAAATAAATTAGTATGATATAGTTTGAGGATGGATAATAAAATAAGGTGGAGATGGTTTGCAAGGGCATTAGTAATGATAATATAAGAAACATTGAGAAGGTTCATTAGGTGCCAACTGGTAATAAGCTCTCAGTCATCAAATTTGGGGATAAACTTGAGTTTTCCATTATTAATGAGAAATCCTATTGATTTTTTAACAAGACTTATTTTTAAACTTGAAACAAGTCAAGCCCAATAAAGTGCCAAGTAGATTTATAAAATTCATAAGGGAAGCCATCAATACAAGGAGCTTTATCATTGGCCTTGCATTCCGTTATATGAAAGAGTTCCTAAAGAGAAATATGGGTATTATAAATTTTATGGCCTACAAGAATTTGTTTATGGGCCACCACATCCAAACATTATTGTAAAACCTGCACTATTTCAACCAAATATTCATGGACTTGAAACACCAAATTTTAGTGTTCTAAAAGGCCAAGTATATTTCAGTTCATTGGTGATGCCATAATCAAAAAGATTAGTGGAATTTATTTTCTCCTTGGCTTGTTTGGACCTAAGAGACTAGACAATTCTTTTGGTACACAGTCCCTAAATTTAATCTAATGAAGATGTCTTGAATTTGTGCCCCTTTTTCTAATGGTTATTAACAACTTTGATATAGTGCTTGAGAGAAGTTGAAATGGTTTTAAAATCTTAAGTTAAAATGGTTGTGATCAAGGATAGATGTAATTATTTTTGACTCTTTTATCATATCACATCAACCCACTTTTAGACTCAATCAATTACCTTATTGTACTGATGGAGGAAAGAGATGGTGTAGTTGATTGCCTTATTCCACCATTTAATCTACCTAGAAATATAATCTACACATGGGGAAGGAATCCACACTTTGGAGATGATTTAGATAGTGCCCTCATTATAAATTAGGGATGTTTTAAAAAATATTTGATTACATGGAACTTTGAAGTTTCTTCGACTCCACTCCACTCTATAGGTGAGAGGACTATGACTTGAAAGGATAATTTCTAGATGGATGATGATAGATTTATTATTTGAGAATTAAAATGGAAACATGTGTATAAAAAACATGACACAATCCAAAAATTTGAGGAACCTATAAACACACTGACACAACAATTGGGCCATGTAAACCATGATGCATTATTCAAAGCATGTTTCCATAATATTCGGTCCACTAAGCCCCATCAACATTTTAAGTAAAACCATGCTTCACATTATCCCATGCATTATGACATCAAGATGGCACTGACTTTGTCCTCAAGATTTTAAAATATATTTAGCTAGCCATCACCATAGAACTATTTTATTATTGCCATCATTCAGGGGGTAAATATTGATAACCCCTAAGGAATGACCATCAATGTTAGGTATTACCCAAATAATTTGATGCAATAGATTTTCTTGTGAAGAAATAAATAAGGGGGTAAATTGTTAAGAACTTATAATATTAGAATCACCACATCCATATTCATGAGAAGTGGAAAAGTGATATACATCATACCAAATACTTCTCAAAGCATATTTTGAAAGAAATCTTAAAATCTTAATTTCTTACAAATAAATGAAAACTAAAACATTGAAAACTAGTGCACACAAAGAATTTTTGGGGATGGCTTTATGAGGCCTTAGTAATTTGGAGAGAGTAAATTAATTATGGGGGAAATTTTCTATGATATTTCTCCTTGACCATCCTCTATATATTCTCCACAACCAAGAACCATAAAATGGTTTTGCAATAGAGATTGTTGGTTTGGTAGAATGAAATTACTAAGATAAATGGAGTAGTGTTTAGGCCCATTATGCTCTCGATGAAAATCACCTCTATCATGAGGAGGAATTCATGAATGATGAAGGGTTGGAAAACTTGCAAAGGGTTTCTCATCATTACTAGATAAAGCATATATTTTATTTTTTGTCAAGGGAGAGAGATCTACTAACATTTGTGCTCATTCATGGAAGCTACTTACTAGTTTGTCTTTGCATAAGAATATTTTTCACCTTATGTATTTAGAAACTTAAACAAAGATAACATTTGAGGAAAATTATGTTCACATATCAAGCTCTATGCATTGGGCCATGGACATGTTTTCTCCATATAAGAGTCCTCAAGAGAGGGTTTCTTAGTCACTAACCCATTCTTATGCAGTTAACTTACCCTCTTTTTTTTGTTATGCCACCCATGCTTAGGATTATGATAAATAAGGGAGGTTGTACTAATAGATCTATGAGGGGTAGGGTCTTAGCTTTAATTTCATCGGGGAGTTTGTTGTAGACTAATCTATGGGAAACATTATAGGTGTCAAGTTTGAGGGTCGAAGAATATTTTTAGAAGGCCCCATCACTATTTCCAATTCTTTATAAGAATAGAAAGCATTTATTGAGTAGTCAAATCACCCCAAGAAAATTTTTAGATGCCTTACATTCTTTGGGTTATGGTGTAATGGTTAAAGTGGTGCAATGGTTAAAATGAGTGACCTAGGTTTAAATCCCACCAATAATTAGGTTACCCATAGATACCATGTGAATGGGGATGAGAGGGATGAAAGTGGTGTAAAGGTAATTTTCAATGGAAGAAAAGTCAAGTATAATGTAAATTAAAATATTTATTAAATATGACTCTTAAATATATGGGGATGGAAGGGATGAAAGTGGTGTAAAGGTCTTTTTATATGGAAGAAAATTTGAATATGATGTAAAGGGAAATTTAAGCCACATCTGTATTTAACATCCAGATGAACCCAATGTTGCTCGTGATATTATTTTTGTTCAAAAGCCTCATCTCCAAGATTTATGATGGGAAAATTCAAAATCTTCCACAAAGAAGTGACCACTATGAAGAGATTCTATAGTTGATGCAAAATGCTATAATGCAACTTCAAAGGATAAGAGAGGGTCTTAGAGGGAGGACATGACTGCTAAAGAATAATGTGGAGTTACTTGAGCTATACAAGTAAAGAAAGTGAGATGACCATAGAGGCCTCTGTATGAGCTAATTTTGATGGATGCAATACATTATGGTCTACAACAGACTTGGATGCTTGTTGGAGGGGCTCATAGTAAGAGGTTTTTTATCACTTGAGTATTTTATCTAGGCTATTTAATCTCCAAAAATAGAAAACAAACTCAAAAATAGGAACTTGACATATTCTTAGGTAGATATCCTAATGAACATAGGTCTACCTAGACAGCCCAAGCCTCTCAAAACATCAAAATGAATAAGTAAATAATAATTTATGTTATACTTTAACACTGTAAATTTGAATGGCACAATAGGACAAGCCTATTTCTAATATTTAATGCCAAATCAATAAAAATGAATGTTATATGTTAATAAAACATAATATATTTAAAAGAGGTGGTCTGTAATGGCTTAAAATAACAATCATTTTGCTTATTTATAGCTAGAATAACAAACTTTAAACTCTTAAAATGCTCAAAGAATATCAAAGAATCTATAGTACACAATAAGCAACCCAAGACTAACAACAACAACAGACCCATTTAAAATACACAATGCCCAATCAAGATAAATGCTATCATCTTCAACTACACACATCAACTTTACAAAAATTGACCAGAGTGCAAGACCAACCAAACCAAACTTGTGCTTCTAGGGATGAAAAATTTATCTTGTTCTTTATAAACAACTTTTGTGTCTCTTATCAATTGACATATTCAGACCATCCTCTATTCTTATTCTTGTATTTTGACTACTACCAGTTCAAATATGAATGAAATATCCCCTTTTCTTGGTTGAATCCACTTAGCTATACTAATTTGTGTAAGCCTCTTATCCTTCTAAATGAAGTCTCCCCTATTCTTCTTATTTAGTTTGGTCCTTTGTTCTATAGTGATTGTCAGAAGAATGACCTCCCTATGCCAATAAAACTTATGATTGTAAATATAGTTTCAAAACATGATCCACATCCTAAAATCTTGCACCTTCATAATTTGAATTTGAATGGAGGTTAAATTAAATGCACATATAATAATGTGCTTTGACTATCTTTGAATTGGTAAGTCACTATGATCATGACACTTATCATTGATCCATTCAATCTTAGGATTCTCTAACTTTTTAACTTGATGCTCACAATTAATCTTTAAATGCATGATTAAATGTGATCCATTAGATATTTGGGACCCATTGACATCATAATTACCTATTCACCATTGGATATTTTGATCTGATTGAATGTAGATCATTGATCTTGAATTTTCATGGTCTAAAATGTTCTATTAGATCTTCAGGACCCACTGACATCATTATATTTATGATCATTATTATATATTTTATGAGTTTCCATAATGTAGACACTTGTCAACTCTACGTTCACTCTTTTGAATCCAAATAGCTATTTCATGAGGCTTGAACTTGATGTCCCCATGCATGTCTTACTTGTTAATGATTTTTATATCCAAATGGTTAATTACTGTAGCTTGAACTTGACATCTCCATGCACATTTCATTCTAATTTTTAGACTTTGAGGACTTAGGTCTTGAGATAGATAACTCATCAATACATGAAATTTGCAGAGAATATTCAAGGCATGAAAAACACCATGTCCATGCAACTCTTTGATTCTGGTTGACTTTTTAAGTGCATTTATCATATGTGTAACTAGACTAATCTATTCATTTTTGCATGATGTGTGATGATGGCCTAGATCTTCTATGCTTGTGCAAGTCATTTTATCATTCACTCAATCAAAATACTACTCAACGTATTTATCCAGGAAAAAGCTTGGTATGTGGGCCAAATTTGGCCAACACTACCCAATTTTAATTTAACTATTTTTTTAGGGCAAAGGAATTGAGTTGCCCAAGAAATTATTGAAAAATAGTCTAGCTATAGAGAGGGTGGGTATAAGATATTTAAACCAGAAAACATGGTTTATCTAAAAGGTAGATAGAAAAGGTACTCATTAATGTTTTTGGGTTTCTCAATTTGTAAATGTAAGATATGAAAATTAAGGTGCCATAACATTTGGTAAGACTTTCAAAATGTAATTTTTTCTATAAAAAATTATGGTAATATTTGGAAGTTGCTCATCATAAGAGGTTTTGATCCATGGTAGAAGTACAAAAGTAGTGACAGACTAAATATAAATAAAATACAAGGTGTAAGATCATCTTTTTCTTTATAATGAAAAAAATCACAAGATTTCTAAGAAATCTTGTTACAGTGAGATCACTATTCATTTGGATAATTTTTTTATATATTTTATTCAGATAATATTTTGGAAGAAGAGATATTAAAAAAAATTATAATTTTTTTTTGTTATAGTTTCCACTTGAGACCTAAACTGCTTCCCTATATCATCAGTCCTTGTGAAAAATTATTGGATGAACTCAACTTCTCTCATTCTTAAATTTTAAACTTTTTAAAAGTCATTTTGAGGGTTTTGAAGACTCACTAATCTCATGTTGTTAGATCCTTGGTAAAAGTATAGACGTAGTTACAAATTATATCTATTTAGAGGAGGAAGAAGAGGATATTATATATGAAGATTAAAAAGTTTTTTTGATCATATAAGCTCCCAGTGCATGTATTGACAATGTTTTGGGCACACTAAGTCTGAGTGTGTGAAGAAAAAATATGAATTAAATAAGTCAAGGGACAACCATACTAAGGATTATTTTGAAAAAATAGAACATTCCACATTCTTCATCTTAAAGATATAAAATTAAGATTATAAAGATGTGTGGTTTTTGGATAGTAGCTACTCAAAACATAAGATTGGCAATAATGATCTTTTTTGTCAAGTTAGATGAATACATGAGAAGCCAAGTGAAATTTGGAGATGAAAATGTAGTCATTGTGATGGGAAAAGGTACCCTTTTTATGAATACCAATTAAGGATAAAATACATATATTCATTATACACTGCATGTAGCAAAATTACACCACAATATTTTAAATATTGGCCAACCCATAGAGGAGAATTGAAAATTTGTGTTTGAAAATAGCTAATACAAAATATTTGATAAATAATATGATTATCATCATTTAGAAAAGACTATAATGATAGGGAAAAAGTTGTTTCATCTCAATGTATTTCTCAATAATGTTCATTCCCTCAAAGCAACCACAACCACAAATGATTTGTGGATATGGCAAAAATGCTATGAATATTTGATCTTTCAAGGATTGAGTTTACTTCACAAGAATGGTGAAAGGATTTATAGTAATTCAGCCAAGAGAATATGCTTATTTAGATTATGTACTTGGAAAAATTTAGCAATATAGATTTCTAATGAATAAATCATGGAGGATAATAGATCCTCTTGAGATTGTTCATAATGACATTTTTGGACATATATAGGGGTAATATTTGGGTAATGATTTATATATTTTGACTTTAATTTATGATTTATCTATCTATGCTTGGATTTATTTTCTTAAGCAGAAATCAAAGGCATGTAAATTCTTCAAGCACCGATGTTGAAACATCCTAGTAATACAAGAAATATTACATCACATAGAGATGAGCCATACATATTAAATATATCATTTATGTTACTTTAATATTTGTTAGATAGGGTTGTTCACATTTTATCCCTACCTATTTTTATTGTTCTCTACCTGAACATAATATTTGTTTTCATTTTTAGGAACCATTTTAATTCAACTATTATGAACTAGTATTAGATTTGTATGTTATTTATAATTTCTATCATTTTATTGTGTTTGATTTTTTCAGCAAATGGGTTGATTTATAGTTTTGCATAAAATAGAAGTTTGTTTGCATCCATTGGTATTATAGCATATAAAGATGATAGAAATAGATAAATTTGGGGAAGCCTTAACTATTGTTGAAGAGAGTAAAAAATAACTCAAAGATAGATATGGCTATGGCTATGGATACAAAAATGGAATTTGGAAAATAATTGAGAATGATTGAAGAAATTGATATAAAGATGGACAAGTATCTTCAAAGAAAGAGAGTTTCATCCTTAAGGTTTAGGGACCTATAAAAGGATGAAAGAGAAATGGAGCATAAAAAGATGAAGAAGTTGAAGAAAAATATTATGGAGATCATCATAGAGTTGAAGGAGATGGTAGTGATAACATAGACTTCTCAATATTAGAGATAAGAGAAAGAGAATAAAAATATGGAATGGATCAGGGCATGCATTATTGGAATGAAAATGAAAAATGTTTCTTGGAGTAAAGATACCTTTGAAGAGATGAAATATTCTCATGTGGAGGAAGATTTTTTTAGTGTCGAGAAGACACCAAAAATAAGTTGATTATGGATTTCATGCATGTATATGGTGAACTAAATATGATCATTTGATCTCAAGAATAAAATGGTGAAAGGACTTCTAATAATTCATCCAAGAGAAGAAGTTTATTTAGGTTGTGCACTTGGAAAACCTTATCAATATAACTTTCCAACAAATAAATTATGGAGGAAAATAGATCCTCTTGAGCTTGTTAATAATAATATTTATGGAGATATGCAAGGGAAATATTTGGGTAAGAATTTATATTTTTGACTTTAATTTATGATTTATCTCTCCATACTTTGATTTATTTTCTTAATAAAAAATCAAAGGCTTGTAAATGCTTCAAAAACTAATGTTGGAATATCACATACATACAAGAAATCTTAAATCACATAGAGATGAGCCATACATATTAAATATATCATTTATTGTACTTCAGATTTATTGGATAGGGTTGTTGTTTAAATTTTCTCCCTACCTATCTTGATTGTTCTCTACATGAACATAACATTTGTTTTCATTTTTAGGAACCATTTTAATTCAATTGTTATGAAACAGTATTAGATTTTCATGTTCTTTCTAATTTATGTCATTATGTCGTGTTTGATTTTTTGCATCAAATGGGTTAATTTGCATTTTTTCTTAAAATAAAGGTTTGTGTGCATCAACTCGTATAAGAGCATCCAAAGATGATATAAATAGATAAATTTTGGGAAGCCTTAGCTATTATTGAGGAGATAAAAAATAAATCAAATATAGTTTTGGCTATGGCTATGGATGTAAAGATGGAATTTGGACAACAAATGGGAATGATTGAAGAAATTTATATAAGGATGGATAAGAATCTTCAAAGAAAGAGAGTTCCAACCTTAAGGTTTAGGGACCTAGAGAAGGATGAAAGAGATATGGAGCAGAAAAGGATGAATAAATAGAAGGAAAATATTATGGAGGTCATCATAGAGTTGAAGGAGATGGTTGTGATACTAGAGATTTATAAATATTAAAGATAAGAGAAAGAGATGAGAAATAAGGCATGGATCATGCCATGTATTTTTGGAATGAAAATGAAAAATGTTTCTTAGATCAAGGATACATTTAAAGAGATGAAATAATATCATGTGGAATAACATTTTTATAGTGTTGAGAAGACACAAAAAATAAGTTCATTGACTATGGATTTCATGCACAAAAATGGTAAAATTGAATATGTTTAAGATGCTGATAAAATTGATCTCATGGAACATCAAGATGAAAATTAAGAGAAGAAAGAAGATGATGTAGTCTTAATGTGTCTTCATGAGGAGATGAAAGGTATTGGTATATATATTGAAGAATATAGGCATGTAAAGGATTACATGCATGAAGGTAAATTTGGAGATCAGGTTGATTTTCAAGTTATAAGAGAAATTAATTTCATAGAGCATGGAGGTGATTATAAGGACATGAAAGTGGAGGAAGATAGAGCCTTTTTTTGAGATAGTCACTGTAAGAATCAAAATAAAAAGGCATAGTGTTGAATAAAGTGTATTTATAGTGAAGCATGATCATATAATTTTTTGTTTGGCTAAGATTACTCAAGTTACAAGCAAGGAAATTTTTTATCCTTTTAAGTATATATGAATTTTTACAAGAAGAATCTTGGTTTGATATATGGAAGAAATGAAAGAAGATAAATAAAACTAGCTCTAGACTAGGTGGTTTGGACTTTTTCTTAACAAGGGAGAGTGATGCACATTGTTACTAGTGGGGCTCAAGCCAAAACAAAATCCAAGAATTTTGGGAACACTAATGTGGAGTTATGTTAATTGTTTGTAAGTAGGAAATTTTTAGTTGAACACTAAACACTTATATACATGTTATACACTTGTTAGGGAAATGTTGAAATATTTATGGAGTCCCTCTCCTAAAAATAGAACTGAGTGTTAACTACCTTATTTGATAGGGATGGATGAACCTAATATTTTAGAATGGTCCAAATAAATGAGATGCATAGTAAAAGTTAATAAGAAAGAAGGTATAATTTATTTATAGAATTTTTATTTCAAAATGTTATATTAATGAATATTCCTAAATATTAAATATATCATTTATTATACTACAACTTTTTTGGGTAAGGATGGTATTCACATTTTATCCCTATCTAACTTTATTATTCTCTGCATGAGCATAATGCCTATTTTAGTTTTTATTAACATTTTAAATTAAGTACTTATGAATTTATTCTAGTATCAAATTTTCATGTTATTTCTAATTTTAGTCATTCGTTTGTGCTTGATATTTTGCATTAAGTGGGCCATTTTATAGTTTTGGAAAAAAAATATGTGTTTTTCATCAATCATCCCAAGGAAATGGATGAAAAGAAAATCAAGTTATATCTTAAGGTACACATAACTAGTCGAGGGGAAACTTCACTTGAAGATAGTTATCTAGTTTTTGTATTTATAATGACATCAAGAGATGGTTTCCGCATACACCCATTAGAAAAAAAGTGTCATATTGAAATAATCTTACCATTATGGAAATTACATGAAGCATACCAAAGTAAAATAACATTCTCAATATTTTTTGGGAAGAAATAGTGGAAACTACAACATACATCTTAAATTATAGTTCCACTAGCTTAGTGAAAAACATTACTCAAATAAAAACTTGGAGCAGTCATATGCTATTTATATTTCATTTTTTAGTTTTTGGTTGTCATGTACATATTACAAATAAGAATAAAAATAAGTCAGTTAAAAAAGTCTTTATTTTTTATTGTGGGATATTCAAATGAAACTAAATATTTAATATTTTATGATCTAGTAACAAATAAATGGATTGTAAGTTAGGATGTAATTTTTAAGTGGGGGTGTCGCAGTGTTATGAAGGTAAGCAAGAAAAACTATTAATTATTGATATATAAGATGAAATCACTCCTCTCATGCACATAAGCTCTTATGGTAGATTATGATCTAGAACAATCTCAAGTTCAAGTACTCTAAATTATGATACAAATTGAAATATATAGAACACATTTATATATTTACACTATAAATAAAAAATAAGTAAACAAAGGTAATTTATACATTAAAAAATAAATCATAGAGTTATTTTCCTTACATATAACTACCTCTACACTTATTCCTTTCTACAAAGAGATCTAAAATGCATATAATTTTAGGACCCCTTCATTTGAACTCTTATAGTCAATATTAGGTATTATTATTAAAATTATAGATGCATAATCATCCCACATGTATAGAAGGCCATAGTTGTCTTTAGTATAATAGATTAAATAGAAAGTTTATGTAAGATTAAAGATCATATATTGAATATTTTTTATTGTGTTTTGCTCAAAGGAGGTTTCCCACTTGAACAGGTCCACAAAACATTTTAGTGATATTTTATCATTTTCAATAAAATATTGTCATTATATTTCAATTTAGTGCATATTGGTTACATTTCTATTGTTATATTATTTTTTATATAAGAAGGTTCCTAACATCTAGTATTAATACTACTCTAAGGCCATTTTTTCACATCATTATTTAGTGGTTTAGGGTTCTCTACTTCTATCCACGATATAATCTCACCTTGACCAATCATGATATTAGTGATTAAAAAATGGTAATAGGGTGTTGACACTATGCTTCTTTGACAATTTTCTTTTTCTCTTATCTCTTATTTTCTTAGGCTATAAATTATGTTCTATAATTTTTTAAAATAATAGAAATTTATTTTTTAGGATAATCAATTATTAGTTTTATCTAATTCTATGGAGTGAGGTGTTATGCCCCAATACATAAGCCATTAGACAATGTTGTATATGGATTTGTGTTTCCATGTACTTTTAGGTAGATAATAAGATGCCATATTTTTTTATAGCCTAACCATATGAAGCCTTCGTTAGTTTGTTTCTATGATGCACCAATAAATGGTTATCCATAAGAAGTTATTTCCATTATAACTTAGAGACATGATAATGGGATAAAAAATGGTTATGTGTTATAGGTATCACTTTTAAATATTGAGCCAACACTATTTTATAAATGAGATTAGTTTATTTACAAGATCACAAACCCAATATATTTTGTATGTCCTTCTCTATAATCTTGGAATTCCTATATTCACAAGTTCAATTCTAAATTCTTGAAAAATTATACTAGCATGCAACATTTAGAAAAAGAATATCATTATCTACCAGTTGATCAAAACATAGTAATTGCAATCACTAGAATGTTTTGAATAGTTTCCTTGACTTGATGTAGTTTCCAAAAGAGTCAAAATGTTTTAAAATAGTTACCCAAACTCCTTGAAATAACCAACTATTGTAAAATATTAAGCAAAAAATCATTTCCCATAGGGAAAATATAGTGTGGTGATTCTATTATTGAGATCATTTTAACATTTATTTTATTTTTTCATAAAAAAATTCAAAAGGAAATTATTTCACTACAATCTCTAAACAAATGTTTTTCACCCTTGTGAAAATTTTACCATTGTGATTTTCTCTTTGAGTTGATAATTTTAACATATAACACTTGTTAGGATTTTACATCACCCATGAATACCTCTATTCAATGGTTTTCACTCATGTGAAAGCCAAGCCATGGCACAAAACACTAATAAACTTTGAGTAAATTACACTCTTATCTAGACTCCCAACTCATTGAGTTGAATGAGAGATTACATAACATCAATGCAAAAAATACCTTGATTTCCAATAGACTTAATGGTGACCAACATTGTAAAGGTGGATTTCCATCCTTAATTACATTGTGTGGCCCTATATTGAAATTTACAAAAATTTATGCTACATAACTAACCAACTAAATTTATTATGTCAAACAATATTTCAAATTGCATAATATTCCAAATAAGAATAAAAATAAGTTTGTTACACAACTATATATTTTTTATGGCATATTCAAATGAAACTAAAGGTTACATATTTTATAATCTAGTAACAAAGAAATGGATTGTAAGTCAGGATGCTATTTTTAATAGGAGGATGTCATAGTATCATGAAGGTAATAAGCATTAAAAACTATTAATTGTTGAAATACAAGATGAAATCACTCCTCTCCTTCCCACAAGATCTTGTGGTAGCTTAATATCTAGCAAAATCTCAAGTTCAAGTCCTCCAAAATTTGATACAAATCAAAATAAATAGAACAATTTATTTTCTTACACTGTAATGAAAAACAAATAAAAAAAGGTAATTTATATACTAAAAAATAAATCAGAGTGTTCTTCTCCTTGCATACATCTACACTTCTACCTTTATTCAGAGAGATATGTAATGAATATAACATTATGACCCCTTAATCTGAACTCTTATAGTTAGTATTAGGTATTATTATTAAAATTTTAGATGCATAATTATTAAATATGTATGGGAGGCCATAGTTGTCTTTAGTATAATAAATTAAATATAAGGCTGTGTAAGAGGAAATACCATCTATTAAATATTTTTTTATTGTGTTGTGATTAAAGGATATTTCCCACTCGAATAGGCCCACAAAAAATTTTAATTAGATTTTATCATTTTTAACATGATATTGTTATTATGTTTCCATTTGGTGCATATTAGCTACATTTTTGTTGTTATATTATTATTTTTTGCAAGAAGGTTCCTAACATTTGGTATTAGAGTTATTCCAAGGCCATGTTTTCAAATCATTATTTAATGGTTTAGGGTTCTCTACTTCTATCCACCACATGTTCTCACCTCACCCAATTATGGTCTTGGTGATTAGAAAGTGATATCAGGGTGATTGCACTATACTTCTTTGCCAAATTTATTTTTCTTTTCTTTCTTATTTCCTTAGGCTATAGATTTTTTTTTTAATATTTAAAAATAATAGAAAGTTATCATTTTGGGATAATAAATTATCAATTTTCTCTAATTTTGTAGAGTGAGGGGTTATTACCCAATACACAAGCCATTAGACAATGTTGTATATGGATTTTTGCTTCCAATTACCTTTAGGTATATAAGAAAACCCTATAGTTTTTTTGGTAGCCTAGCCATATGAAGCCTTCAACCATTTATTTCTATGATGCACCAATAAGTGGTTATCCACAAGAAGTTACTTGCATTGTATCTCAAAGATATGATAATAAGATGAAAAATGGTTATGCATCATAGTTATCACTTTTAAATATTTAGCCTACAGTATTTTATGAATGAGATTATCTTATTTACAAGATCACAAACCAAACACATCTTCTATTGTCCTTCTCTATAACCATGGAATTCTTATAGTCACAAGTTCGATTCTTATTTATTGAAATTTGTAGTAACATGCAACATTCAAAAAAGAATATAATTATATATTAGTTAATGAAAACATAGTAACTGTAGCCACTAAAATGGCCTAAATGGTTTCCTTTATTTGATGCAGTATCTAAAAGACTTAGAATGTTTAAAAATATTAACCTAAACTACTTGCAATAACCAACTATACTTTAAAAGCAAAAACAAACTCATTTCCCATAAATTGAGTATAGTGTGGTGATTTTCTCATTGAGAAAATCATTTTAATGGTTATTTTATTTTCTCATAAAAAAATCAAAACAAAATTATTTCATTGCATGCTCTAAACAAATTTTTTTACCCTTGTGAAAACTTTACCATTATGATCATATCATTGAGATGATCATTTTAACATATAACCCCTATCAGGATTTTACATCACCCACAAACCCCTATAGTCAATGGTTTTCACCTATGTGGAATCCAAGCCATGGCACAAAACACTAAGAAAATTTGAGCAAAATTTCACTCTTATCTTGACTATCAACTCATTGAGTTGAATGAATGACTACATAACATTAATGCAAAAAATATGATCCTCTCCAATAGACTTAATGGTGACCAAAATTATAAAGGTGGATTTATATTCTTAACCATATTGTGTGGCCCTATATTGGACTTTCCAAAAATTTATGGCACATAACCAATCAACTGCATTTATCCTCTCAAAAAATATTTTAGAATGCATAATACATTGAGTGTACACAAAGTACCCATCACATCATTTAATTTAGAGAAGTAAGTTTTCCAATGGCATTGATGGTATCAAAAATATCATATAAAACCCATTTGGGATAAATTTTTCAAGATCTTATTGGTTTTATTTAGTCTTAGTGACTATGATTATTTCACTAGAGCCCTAACCAAACTACAAAAAATTAAAATGGTTCATGAGTATCAAGATGAATTCAAAAAGTTAGTCAACTAAAATGAAGGGCTAAATGATGATTTTTTCAAATGTTTTCATCAATGGGATCAATGACATAATTTATAGAGGTAAATATGTTTAAAATATCTAACATGATGGAAGCCTTAGGATTGGACAAGATTATAAAAGATAAGATCACCTCCTAGTGTAAAGCTTCCAATTTAGGTTCTTTCCAGACATTTACAACACCATGGCTAGTCACAAACCCTCCTAAAAAAGTAATCCAAATTAAATGCCTTGTGTAGGCATAAGTACATGTTCATTTCAAAAAATGGATATGTTAATACCATGATGAAAAATTATCCAAAGGACACAAGTGAATTAAATCTAAATTGTATTTGTTAGGTGTCAAGTCACCACTAGATGCTGAAATATTCCCATTATAAATAACTTGAAGTCAAATAAATTAGCACCACTTAGATTGTGTATCCACTCCTTAGACTATGAGAGTAAAAGGGTATTTTAATAACACCCCTCACTATTCTCATTGACTCTAGCAGTATACATAACTTCATTTATCATATGTTGATTGATATTTTTATCCTTTTTAAAGTTTTTAAGTCACAATCATTAATGGAGGAATTTTAACTTGTAAGGGAAAAATGATGAAATTTATACATTTCAATGGGGGTCTATAATTTAAAATTAGACATGTTTGTTTTATATCTAGGAGTTTATGACATAGTTTAGGAGAATAGTGGATTTGAACATTGGGCCCTATCTTATGGAATTTTCAAAGATGTGGATGTAATCCATTGATAAGTGTGAACTAGGTATTTGATGATGGAGGGGAGATTAGTATTATGTTAGTGGATAAATCAAATCACAAGCACACTAAAATAACACCTTAATGCGTGTTACTAGGGTGAGCTTCATAACAAAAACAAATAAAAAACACAACTAAAAAGTAAGGAAAATTAAGAATCCTTCACCTTCCTTGGATTTTCCAAATGCTTTGTTATAGTGGCTTACTTGGTTTATGCTCATGAAGTCTGCATCAATGGAAGCTTGACTACCTCCATCTCTCCTTGGCACCTTGGTTGGATTTAGCTTCAATATTTTGGCATCATAAATTTGGCATGTGAGATATTTTTGGAATCAATTTGGCATGGTAACTTTGCACAAGTTAAGCTTAACATTCATGTGGCAAGGCCTCTTATTTATATATTTTGAAAAATGGCTAGAATCAACCTGAACCATCCATCTCAAGATTAAGATGTGTGGATAAGGATTAATCTAATTTTAAAATTAAAATTCATAAATAGGCTCATAAATATTTGGGATATAGGGTAATTTAAGAGGCATGAGAGGCATTGGAGGGGTTAACCTTGATATTTTATGCATTTATGGCCTAGGGATGTCTTCCCAAGAAATGATGTCACTTGATGATGCAGATATTCAATATTCATTTATAAAAATAAGTATTCAAAAAGTTTCCATATAATTATTAATTAGTACCTAATTTGGTTTAATTAGCTTTTAAGCATGATTAAACACTTTGTGCACAAATTACTCAAATTGATTAAAATGCTTGTTATTGATCCAAAATTTGACTGGATTAGAATTAGAATGCAATGTCAAATGCATTGGATCCATAATCCCATTTATGATTTTTTCAAAACCAAATAACAAAGGCATGCATCTTATGTAAGAGTTTTGATAGAAAAGAGTAATCTAGAGCACCTAGGTGGAAAATTAGCATTTTGACTTGACATGATTTGATCAAAGTTAGCTAGCCCATAAATTACATTATCTTATTTAGTGATATCCTAGCCAAAATAATCACTTCAATATATAAATTTCAACTCATTTAATGTGTTTTAATGTTTTAAGACCAAATTGTGCATTTTGGTGGAAATTGGTCAAAAGCTTGGTTAGAGGTCATTGGTGGCCAGATTTAGGTATCTATAATAAGTACTATCAACACACATTAAGAGGCCTCACACTAGGTTATAAAAGTATTATTATATCTTGTCACATGAAGAAGTTTCTAAAAAAGGGATCTCATGAGATTGTTGCCCATCTTTATGTAATCCAATTGAATGAATCGTCTTATTCCAAACACCCACTAGATTTATAGGAGTTATACTTAAAACATGTAACTATTTTTGAGGAACCTAAAGGGTTATCCCCATAGTGTCATAGATATCATGTGATTTAGTTAATTCTAGGTAGTGTAATTATAAAAAAATTCCCTTACTAATACCCATTTCTAAAGAAGAATGAAATATAAAAAATGGTGCAAGAATCATTGCATGATAGAGTCATTGAGTCCAACATCAGTCCTTAATATTCTCTTATATTATTGGTATGAATAAAATATTGGTCTTGATAGCTATGTATTAACTTTCACGTACTCAAAAAACTCACTATAAAGGAAACTTTTCCCATTCTAATGATTGATGAGTTGTTGGAAAAATTTCATGGAGATCACTTCTCAAAGCTTGACTTAAAATTAAGATATCACTAGATCCAAATAAATGAAGATGTTATTTTGAATAAATTCTTTCAAACTCATGATGGTTATTATTAATTTCTTGTCATGCCCTTTAGCCTCACCAATTTTCCATCAACCTTTCAAGGCTTAATAAACAAGATATTCTGACCTTTTATACTAAAATTTATCTTAGAGTTATTTGATGACATCCTTGTTTATAATCATACTCAGGATAACCATCAAATACATTTTTACCATAAATTCAAGCTCTTTGTTAATAACCACTTATGTGTTGAATGGTATAAATGTGCTTTTGGCCAAAAGTAAATTAAATATATTGGACACATCCTATATGCATTAAATTAAGATAGATATACAACTTATTTAACTTAATAAATATAAGATTGGATAAGGTAATCAAGTAACATCTATTGAAATACTATCTATATCAAGGGCATGGCCAAATTGGATATGTTAAACCTAACTAGGAGAATGCCTATCACATAACACTAAAGGAGAGGGTTACAAATCCTCTACATAAATAAAACTATGTAATAACCCTAGTTATGTATACATACATGAAAAAAAATTAACTTAGTACTCACCAAAGCTTGTGGCATAAAGGGGGGTGGTTAAATAAATAAAACAAGTCAAGGGATCATTATAGGCAAACAGGGGCCTAGATCACCTAAGGTAGAAGATGACAAGAAAATAAAACCATCTAGTTATACTAAGTATAAGTATAAAGGAAATATAAGAAATGAGTTATACTTTCAACACATATTACTTTATAGAATATTTATCTATCAAATGAAATATCAAAAGTTAGAGATACTTACCTTTGGGTGAACCTATTGAGTCTCAATATCTCCCTTGGCCAATAGTGATTTGTAAGATGTTATTGTGGCTTTATAAGGATCACACTATAGAAATCATCTCTAAGCTTAAGATACTCCTACTTTGCATCCAAAAATTCCCACAAGATAAGCTATCTTCCATCTAAGGAAAAACCTAAGCAATGGCTCTTTCAAATATAGATTTAGTAGAATTAAAAGCTTTGATAATGAGAAAATAAATGTTCCTCTTTATTATATCAAAATGGTACTTGAATTTATAGAAATCGATAAGCCTTAACCCTTCCATAAATTTTGCTGATGAGGTAGGCTAGCATGACCTAATTTTAAGGAAAAGTTTATTGTTAGGCTTCGGATTAGGTTAGTCAATCTAACCTAGTTCTACAACATGTAATTTAAGTTTTATAACAAAGTTGAACCAAGTAGAATTGGTAGGAAGTGAGTGTGTTTTCTTATTTAGGGGATATTTAAAAGTATAATTACTTATGAATGTGGATAAAAAAGGTTATTTTTTTGTGGAGTCAAATAAGTGGGATTTGTAATGGGTTTCGATAATGATAGAGTTGACAAAAATATTTTAGAGCACCAATGACCTACCCACCCCTTTCTCAATGCACCCTTTAAGGTATGCACTCATAGAGATCAAAACTCTACCAATTAATACAAGAGAGAAAATGTTAGTAAATGATAAAGTTTAAAAAGAATGTGTGTATACATATGCCCTAATATAAGATCATCACATGTCATGCAGGTGTAACATGGGATGGAAATTTGAGAAATAATATATTAACACACAATGTTGAGCTAAAAAATTAACTGAAAAAGTGGAAAATAAATGAAAGTAAATAATTTTTTGGAAATAATTGAAAGTACCATATACATACATTGGTTTACATTTATCATTGCATGCTTGTCTATTATATTTTTAATCTTGATCATAGAGGGTGCATTAGATACTTTAGTTAAACCCTAAGGATACAAGGCTAAAGAGCAAAAATAAACAATCTAAGGATACAAGGCTAAAGAACAAAAACAAACAATCATAGGAATATCAAAGTAAATGAAAACTTTAAAAATTGAACAAGTTACTTGGAAAATTGGTAAGCTGGGATGAGAAATGCTACATTAGGACCAAAAGACCATGGAAAATGAATAAAAATAATAAAATGAGAGCAAGTTAGGTAATTGAAAATCCAAAGCTACTAAATGATCAATAAACCCAAAAAATGCATCCTAAGTAAGAAAAGTAACAATCCAAATCAGATCAAGGAGACACAAAACTAAAATAATGGAATGAACATCAATGTAAGATAAGTAATAATCCATAATCACACAAAGATGGAAAAAATAAAATTCATTTAAAATAAATATAATTAAATTGTTAGCAAAAATGTGATAAATAAAATTCAAAGTCCCAAATGTAACCAAGGGAAATCTAAGAATATAAAACAATAATTAATAAAAATATCTCATAACCACCCAAAGATATAACTTTTATTATAATGATGTATGAATTAACACACTCATATTTTGTGCATGTTTAAAAGAGATGAAGAATATGGAATAGAGAAATTGTGAAAAAATTTAGAAACAAACTTTCCCATCAAGGGGGAAAATGAAATTGGTGGTGGGGGAAGTGAAGGTGGCACCAAGATGAGTTATCTTTATCATAAACAAGATGCGCAAATCAAGTTGGCAAGACAAAGGGATTTTCAACATTAAATACTCTAGATAACACATCCTATCCACAGAAACTTGGGTTAATGAGTGAAGTATAAATATCATCCCATGAAGGATATATATGCAATAAAAGGTATAATGGACCTACCTTCCCATAATGTGTTCTTCATTCCTCAGGACCTATTACAGAGCCATCGATCTATTGTGAAGATTGGGTACTTACATGAGAAATTAGGTGGCACTATAAATATATATTTTAGAGTATGATACCTCCTACCATAGTCTACTAGCCTATCACACCCCAATGGACCTTGGATCTATCATGAGGCCAACTATGTAGTTTGAGCTTCAACTAAGATAAGAGATGTGCCTGATAATAATCACGTATTTTGGTGTGATTGTGACTATTGAATATTTTTTTATGGCTTTTGGTCCTTGAATTTTTTATTAATGATTTATATTCTAAATTTTAAGGATTTTTATCTATTTATTCTCCATAGAAATTTAGAAAACAAAAAATGGGTGTTAAAAATGAATATCACTAGAGAACTTACACTTGGTGGCTAGAACAAATAAATTAGAGAGCATGGTGTCTAAGATTATTGTAGTTTCATGTTATAGAAAAGTGATATCTTGAAACTAACCTTGGTGTGCCCATAGTGAAATAGAATAGTGGAGAGGATGAAATTGAACATGGAATGATTGGTCTACCTCAAATCACAAAAAAAAGTGTTATTTTGAACATGGTACAATGATAGGAAAGCATGAATCATCATCATAATGAATAGTGTATGTGAGTGGAGACATGAGACTAGATTGTTTAAAGTTGTTATAATAAAATAATATGACTAAATTTTAAGAATATGAAGTCAAATATCTTGACCATTACCTTATTTTTTTGGGAATAAACTTAACTAAGGTTGAAAATAAAAGTAATTCAGAAAATGCAGGTTTATGAGGAAGCCTTGGTCATATCTGAGGTCCTACAGTGAAACTAATGAAAAGAAAACTATATAGTTGTAAAAATGAAGGGTGTGTATAATAAATAAGGGTATTATTTTAGGAATACATGGTCTTATTTGAGATCTTACATTGAAAATCATAAAAGAAAAATCAAAGAGGTGTAAAAAATAAAAATCTATAAATTAATGACTTATAAAACAATTGAAGGGTGATTGTTGAAATGAAAAAGTAGAAAAATATTCATGAGGATGTTTAGGTCCTATCCATGGTATTATCATGAAACTCATGAATTAATTTATAAATTAAATAATGTAAATAGACAAAAAGAACAATGATAGGAACTTATAAGGCTATTAAAATTGATGCTATGGTACACTTTGGGAAGATTTTAAAAACTATCAAGAAGTGTTATGACCATAGTATATAGAGATATATGAAAGTTAAAAATAATATTGGAAATGATAATTTAAGTAAAATATTTCTTTTAAAATTGAGCATTAGTGGATTATTTGAAAATATGTCCATTAATTTTTGATTTTTAGGTACTATATACAAGAGTGTCTTTAGCCATATACATAATCCACCATTTTTTAGCATAATTTAATTTGAACTTTTTGTTATGTTGTTTGGAAATTCAATATTTGTATTCAGGTTAGGTTACAAAGCACCCATATGATGTTCATAAAAAATATCTAAAGCATGTAGATGGGCTTCACAAAGTTATTTATCAGGGATAGCACCATAAAGAGAAATGTGTAAGGTAAATCAACTTATCAGGGTAAGACAAATTTAAAGCCATATAATAAGGAAAAGGGGGTTTCACCAATATTAGTATGGATTCTAGTATGAGAATCCCATGGTGCATGATAAATTTTGAGATGACAATCAAAGTGAGAATCTTGAATTATCTTTTTTAATATTTTATTAAGATTTTTTTACTGGTATATGTTTGGCCATTGCACTACTGATGATAAGGTGTGGATAATTTATGTGTGATTTTTAATTTAGCACATACTTGTTTCATATCCTTATTTTTTAAATTCTCACCATTGTCATAAATAATGGCATGGGGAATTCTAAAGAAAAAATCATTTGATTAAGTATGAATTTAGATATAGTGATACTTATGACATTACAAAGAGGCATAACTTCAACCAATTTTGTGAAATATTCAGTGGTCATGATGATGAAGACATGATCATCTTGAGAGTGAGGTAATTTACCAATGATATCTAATCCCCGCATGGAAAAATACAAAGACTATTTTAATGTTTGAATCTTGGTCAAAGTAGAGTGAGTAATATCATCATGTAGTTGGCAAGGATTGAAATTTTTATTGAATATTATAGTATATTTTAAGGTGTGGACCAGAAGTATCCCATGTGTAGGAAATTATGAGCTATGACAATTATGATGTAGTGACCACCAAAAATGCCACCATTTGATTGTTAAATAAGAGAAGGAACTTCATCATGGGTGACATAATAGAGCAAGGTACCTTTAGCATTATGATAATATATGATGCCATATCATAAGACATATTTGTAAGCTTATTTATGAATTTTGGTATTTTCACAAGAATTAATATTAGTAGGATAAGTGTTTTTTTGATAAATTTGATGATATGTTTATGCCATGGGCTTTGATAAGTTGTGACATCCTCAATGTGGAATATAAAAGAAACATTTACAGTTGGTAATGAAGATGGTGATTTTTGTATGTTGATGATAAATTGTGAATCATGATTTGTGTATGTTGATGATAAATTATTGATTTGTGCATGGCACTATAAATATATATTTTAGAGTATGATACCTCCTACCCTAGACTACTAGCCTATCACACCCCAATGTACTTTTAATTTATCATGAGGCCACCTATGGAGTTTGAGCTTCAACTAATATAGGATACGCTCCTAATAATAATCATGTATTTTTGTGTGATTGTGACTATTGAATATTTTTATGCCTTTTGATCCTTGAATTTTTTGTTAATGATTTGTACTATAAAATTAAAATCACATAATATTTATAAAAAAATAGACTAAAATTATTGTGTTTAAGAGGATTAATTTCTTTAGAAACAAGAATAGGTCAAGGGACAATAGTGGTTCCATAAATAATTACAATAATTTCTTCAATAAATATGGCATTTCTATTTTGTAAATGATAAGACAGGAGGAAGTGAGGAAACATTATGTGTTTTAGGGTCTATATGAGCAATGGAATTATTAAAATAAGGAGCCTTTATATCAAAATGACTAAGCTTATAATGTTGGCATAGAATTTGAGGCTCATGAGGATGAATTAATTCTAGGATAACTTCTTCAGTAGGGAGGGTGGGTAAGGGTTCATAATATTCAACATCCACTTCAAGATCCAAAATTTGATTTCCATAATTATTGAGTGTAAAATGTGTTTGTAAAATGGTTGTATCTTGTGTAACTAAAGCAATTTTAGGAGTAGAGGTATACTATTGTTCGATAGAATATAGTATCAAGATAGTGTGATATGTATGATACTATCATATGTTGTGATTGAATTTTGTTTAGTAGGCATAAAACCTTTTTATTTTATAAGATTTATTGGAGGCAATAGATTTTGACTTAATAGATTGATTTGAGTATTTTATTTAGGGATTGTAGGTTGGATAATATCATTTTGGATGATTTATTAGAGGACCTAAGGAGTATCTATAAAAGGTGCATTGATAGGTATTATATAACCTTCAGGTTTTATTTACTATTAGAGGATATGTGAATGGCATGAACATCATAATTAAATTCATGAATTTTCGCCAATGTCTTTTGATAATGTAAGACATCTAAATATTGTGACTGAGCTTATACCATAATTTAGGTATCATCATAGGATGGAGATATAATACTTGTATTTGTTTCAATAGGAACATCTATACTGGAGATACCCATATTACTGAAAGTGTGAAGAGACATGGCTAAAGGATCTATAAATATTTTGGCCACCCCATATTCATTGCAATAAAAATCATCTTTTGTATTAGAGGATTCATGTGCATTGAATGTGAGAGTGCTATTGGTGGTATCATCTATTAATATAATGGTTATATATTATGGAATAAGAGAAGGAGGGATCCATTCTACTATATGGGAAGGTAATCAAGTGGTATTTAAATTGTTTTGTAATTCAATAGGATCATCATCATCTAAATCTATGAGAGTTACATGTTGATTTGAATGCATATTAATAAATTTAGGAAGAGGATTATTGATGTGAGTAGTTGTCAAAATATGATATTGAGATTTAGGATTGGGAAGTTGGATGCTTCATGGATTATGATTAGCCTCATGTTTTTAATGTTTTCCATTATGTATTAATTTAATGCATTGGATTCTAGAAGATGCAATAGCTCACATACGATGAATCCATGGATGACCTAAGAGAATGTTGTAAGATAAGGGAAGATCAAGGACCATGAGATTGGTGTGTACTATCTTGGGTACAATGGTAAGAGGGAACCAAATGAATCCAAGTGCTTTTTGGTTAGTTTTATCAAATTTATGACACGTGAGTTAGATTTTTTTGAGTTTTTCTTTGGGATATCCTATTTGTTGAATTAACAAAAGAGAGGTAACATTGATACCAAATCCTTAATCAAATAATAATTTTATAATTAGAGTGTTATTAATGCCAATTTATTTAAAGAGAGGTGGATCATCTGCTCTATATATAATTTCATCATTTATCATAGATTCTTTTAGAAATTATATAGAGGGTTTGGTAGATGAAATTGTTTCAATAGCATGCATTTTAGTAGGTTGAGGAACACTAACAGGTATTTTAGTTTCATTAGATGTGGGCCATTATATGTCTTGTAATTATTTCATAATAAATTTTATGATGATAAGTTATTACTAATTCTATAATGGGAATTTTACAAGGCATAAATTTAAGTTTATTTAATAAATTCTAG
Organism: Torreya grandis; assembly: GCA_037957365.1. Lineage (NCBI taxonomy): Eukaryota > Viridiplantae > Streptophyta > Pinopsida > Cupressales > Taxaceae > Torreya > Torreya grandis. Next base: position 1,298,703 of record JARHVA010001269.1, read on the forward strand.
TGAGGTTTAAAAGAAGAGTGAACATGAGGATTAAGTTGATTATGTAGTGTATCTTTCAAAAGTATTTGAGGGTCCATTTTTGGAGAAGGATCCTCAATAGTGGATGGTTCTAAATATGCATGATAAAAATTAGTAATGTATTTAAATAGTTGATCATCTATAGATGGTTTCTTAGGTTTGGTAACAAGATATTTGTGAGCAAGTTTGCAATGATAATTAAATTTAGTTGCATTCACATTTTTATAATTGGTATAAGATTGATCATAATCTACATCAATGGCATAAACATCTTCATTAGAGTGTTTTGCATTGGTATCTAAGGAAGGTTTGTGAGATTTTGAAGTTGGAGGTTTACCAAAGCTTCTCTTTTGAGAAGCTTTGAGATAGTTAGGATGATGTAGTTTAGTCATAGTGTCATGATCAAATGCATATCCTAACATGAACTAAACCAAAAAATTTATGATCCCATGACATGTATTATGATAATTACCAATATCGATGTGGAACCAAAAATAATTATTAGGATCATACCATGATGGGGGGTGGAGTATTTTTATAAATTAAATGTTTAGATGGAGATAATAGATTCTTAATTTATAATACCATTAAGGGTGAGTGTTGAGTATTTGATTTGACTGATCCCATTTTTATTAGAGGGGATTAATATGGAGAATTTATGCTAGTGATTGTGTTAGTGAAAGTTTGAAAAGACTCTTTGATTGAGTTATGTGATGGTTCAAATTGATTAATAAGGAAACCTTTCTATTTAACTTGATCAAGAACTTATTTTAAAGTTTGACAAGAAAAGAGTCAAAATTTTTATTGAAGATAAGGTTTTAATTTAGTAATAAATAATTTAAAGATATTATCATCACTCATTTTATGAACTTCCTTGTGAGCTAGTGATTTCCATATTTTGGTAAAAGTAAGACCATATTTAGTAGGTAATTGTTTGGCATTGATGAAGTGACTGAGACAATTTTCAAGAACATCGTTTTGTTGGAATTATTTTACTAGAGTATTTATGAGATCCTCTAGTTACTAGATATAGTTTTGGGGAAGTTGATTATATTATTATACAATATCTCCTATAAGAGTTTTTACAAGAATTTTAGTGGTATAAAAATTATTGATTTAGACCCAATCCTTATAGAGATTGCCAAATGATTTAAGGAAGATAGTAGGGTATTTAGTTCCATCACAGTTAATGGTTGTAGATATATTTTGAATATCTATAGATATGATGAATGGAGATAAAGGTTCATTTTGGAGGTTTTGAATCATTTTATTATGCATGATAGGTTGAGGGATGGTATTCCCATTGGTATCTCTAAGAGGAGGAATAATTTTATTATTATTTTGAGGCATGAAAATAGGTGCTTGAATTTACATTTATAAAATGTGATTTTCCATTTGGATAATTTGAGAATTGTTATTTATTTGCATAAAAGAGAATTATTATTTATTTGCATAAAATTCTTTTGCTGGACCATTTGAGAAATAATTTGAGTTGTATCTATAGGTGTATTTTGTTAATAGTGGTAGAAGGTGGAATGTTAGTGTTGGTAGGAGTAGTCCCATGATTAGTGATGGGAAGATTTATTATAGGAGATTTCCCTATGTAAGGGTTTTATATAGGAGGGTTCCCTATGATGGTATCAATAACTACAATGGTAAAGTAAAGTAGTTTAGATATGGTATCATTTAGGCTAGACTCATCTAGATCATAATTTTAAGTGATATGGACCATGTTGCATTCCATTGATCTAGATGAGGGTTAGTATTAGTTTCACCATGAGGGAATATCATTTGGGGTGGCTAAGGTAGGCAAGAAAGAAGCACCCATCTACATTCAGAATGGGTTGAGGCTACCAAGAAATATCCTAATGGGTGATTTCATGATGCTAATTAGTGTGGGAATAGAAATAAGAATATAGAAGGCTAAGAGAGAGAAAAGGTTGATAAAATAAACTAAGTTAACCAAGTGATTTAGAATTGATTGACTTGATCTAGTGGATTTCATAAAATTGACAAATTGAAGTAGGTTGTCTAAAACCTACAAGGTCAACCAAGTCAATCTATGGTAATTTTTTAAAATATAAAATAATAACTAAAAATTATATCTAGGTCAACTAGGTCCTACATGGTTGATCAGGTTATTCTTATGAAATTTATGGAGATATAAAATAGTAACTAAAAATTAGACTAAGTCAGACATGACCTACAAGGTTACCCATGTCGATCTAATCTAATTTGTGAAAATATAGAATAGTAATTAAAAATTAGACTAGGTCTATATAAACATAATATTTTCAACTTTTATAAAATACTGATACTTTCTATCTTGAAAGAACCTATTGAGTCTTAATCTCTCTAAGTTCACACCTTAAAGGGTGCACTGAGAAAGGGGTGGGTAGACCATTGGTGCTTTATTTGATATCCCTTATTACCACTTATTACTAATCCATCCATCTCCTAAAACCATTCCCCTAAGCTTTATCTCCTTTTTTTCACACTCCTCCAATATTTTACCACCTTTTATACCCCTTTTCCTAACCTAAAACCTCTTTTGATAGTTTACATGACTAGGTTTATTGGGTCAACCTTGTACTCTTATTGTCAAAACTTATTTAGGGTCTAGGTCAGATCTTGGTTTACCTAGCTTGTGACCTAGTGATTTTTATCAATAATAATAATACTAGCTTGACTGGTTTGACCCTATTAACTAAAATTTTAAAAGGGTTTAGGTTTATATCTACCTATATAAACACATCTATTTTTCCATTATTAAAGAGACATCAAGAGTTATTAATAATGTATGCTTCTTTACAATCTTCTCTTCTACCATTGTACTTGAGGAGTCTTAGCTTAGAGTTTCTACTTGGAGAAAAATCTAGTCTTATGGATAAGTCTTGGATGCTTTGGCCTTTCTTAGTGATCCTTACAAACCACAAAAACCTCTCTTAAAGTACCTTTGGCCAAGGGAAAGATTGAGTCTTAATGGGTTCATCTACCAAGTATGTATCTCTAAATTTTCTCTTCTCTTTAGTAGATAGAAGTAGTATAAGTGATGGATTTTGAATAATATTACTTATCTTCTCCATGCATTAGGGTCTTACCTATACATAGCTTAATTAGGATTTTGTTGTGGATGTTTACTTTTGTTTATTTACTAACCCACTATTTGTGTCAAAGCTTTGGTGAGCACTAGATTATATTTATTTGCTTTACTTGTTATTAGTATAGTGAATATAACAACATAGGACCTAGTTGGGATTATTGCATAGTTTTACTTAATTAGAGGCTTTGAAACCCTCCCTAGTGGTCCTAATATGGTAAGAGATCCCCTAATTGGGTCTAGAAGATCCATATTGGTTATGTTCTTGATTATCGAATGTATCCCTAATCAAAAGTATAAGTAGGATCTATCTTCTCTGAGCTAGGATTGATTTATAGATATAATGTATTTTTTATTATATACATTCTAGTAAACCTAATGTGAATCTAACCCTTTTAGGTTTTCTTTCATGATTTTTATTTCTTTCATTTTATTATATATATATATATATATATATATATATTTGATATTAGGTCCATAAAGCCAGTATAGTTTCTAACTTCTATACATAGGTTTAATGCACAACCACATCAAAATGAATCTATTTTTTCTATGTAAATTTTCATCAAATACAAGTTACTAGATTGAATAGGTTGACACAATACTCTTATTTACTTCCAGATAGTAGACTATGTTGAACATGTTGACTTAGTCTCTTATTCAGCTCTAGAATAATAAACTAAGTCAAATAGGTCAACTTAGTAATCTAGATAGCTTTTAGATAACAAACTAGGTCGACCAAGCCAGTATAGTCATCTTAACAAGTTTCAAAAAATAAGGAATTATAGAACTAGGTCAATCCAATTGACATAGTTGGTAAAAATTTCAAGCAATATTTAAGGTACTTCAACATAAATTTCATAGTCCTTAATATCTTCCAACCCACCAAGGTTCCTTTCTCTCTCTTTATTTCATTTAGTTTTTCCTTAAAGTTCTATTTTGTAAAGTTTGTAATCTTCAAAATTATAATCATACAATAAACTAGGTCAACTTGGTCAACCTAGTTTTGTATTCTATCTTCTGTTTGAAAGACTAGGTCGACCTTGTCAACTTAGTTCTTAAGGAATCTTGTTTCTATAGTATAGTAGTGACACTATCAACTATATTATGTAATGTTTGTTACACTCTCATCTGAACTAACTTTGTACTATGTTTAAACTTGGGAATTGATAACTATATGATAGTAATTAATTCACACATTCATCTTTATTTGTTTTCATGTTTGGAATAGCTCACATAGTCTAATTAGATGGTTTTTAAAAATATACCATTTAGTTTCACTATTTTTCTCTTTCTTGCACACACTAACAAATCACACAAATTCCAAAATGCATTTAACATTTATCTTTCTAAAGCCTACCTACTTAGATTTCATCACCAAAGGGGAAGTTGACTTGGTTTTTTGGCCAAGTATAAACATGTGGTTAATGTTATATATTGGAAAATCACCCAACACCCTTATCACTGTGAGATTTTGAAGTGATGGGGTAGGCCCTAATACGAAGCCAGTAACATTACCAACACATATCCCTTTCATCATAAACATATTAAAACCATCCATAGATTGCTTTATAGTTCACTAATTTTGTCCATCTTCCCTATCACACTTAAATTAACACTTTATAATAATCTAAAAACATTCAAGATGACCAATTAGTTAGCATTTACTTTTTTAATTGACTATTTGCTATTTGATCATTGTATTTTGTATTGTAAAAACTTGTATTGGCCAGTATTGGTGTAAGGTTTTGTGTTGTGTGTCTCAATTGGATCATTCTCATTGACCCAATTGATTGTGCATTCACTTTCATTTATTTTTTTAAATTACATTGTAAAATATTTTCCTCTTTTTAGTACACTATAATTTTGTTTGACACATTCTATTACAAACTATTTTTCCTTCCTACTTATATACTAAGTCAACTTGGTCAACTCTATATCTATTTTACCAGTCAAGTTACAATAATAAGTTGATTTGGTTGACCCTGTACACTTATCAATCTATGTTTTACCTAGTTTACAATACTAGTTCAACCCAGTCAACTCTATACTCTTACTGTTATCCTATCTATCTGACTCATTTCTTTATTTCTCCTTAACATTTTATTCATTTTCTTCAAATCACCATGAAGTCCCCTATTAGAATATTTTTGGACAACCTATATCCATTTAGATAGTATATGGGATATTCATTTCTTCCTCTCTTTTCCTCCCAAGAGAACCCTCACTCTTGGATCACCTCTTCCCCTCCTTCATCCATGGATTGTAGTATGGTTCAAATAATACCTCAAGATGAAGTAGGTGGATATGATCCTTTTTGTACCTAATAAGACAATTCACATCTTCAATATTTCAACATAATGTCGGACAAATTGACACAAGTCTATCCAATAATCCCACTAATAATCCACCTTCCAATAACCCTCCCCCTAATACCAATTTGTGAAGTTCTCCTGAAAATACCAACCCACCAATTGATATGAATCAACTTCTTTCACAAGTCATACAAAAAATGAACATAATGAAAACTTATAACACATCTCAAATGATGTAAATACAATGTCATTTGATCAATATGGCTAATCAACTTCTGAGTCTCAATCCTCAAGCCAATACAAATTTTATTCCTCCATCTCTTAGAGATGCCTCAAGAAATGTTATTCCTCAACCTATTATGAATAACAAAATTATTCAAAATATCCAAAATGAGCCTTTAGATCCTTTCATCATGTCCATTGATATTGGTAATATATCTCTAACTATCAAGTATGATGGGACTAAAAACCCCACATCCTTTATCAAAACATTTGGTGATCTTTATAAAGATTTGATCCAAACTAATACTTTTGCCACAAATAAACTTCTAGTTAAAAACTTTACTAGAGATATATTGAAATGGTACAACCAACTTCCCCAACATTCTATTTGGAAACTTGAAGATTTAGTCAATATTTTAGATAAAGAGTTTCAACATAATGATCTTCTTGAAAATTACCTTAACCACTCATCAATGTTAAGAAATCTCCCATTGAATTAGTTCATGCTTTTATCAAATGATTGAAATATTTGGTCCATAAAACCAAACATAACATGATTTATGACAATTTTTTAAAACTCTTTATAGCTAATTTAACTCCTTTGCTTCAATATAAGGTTCAAACTTTTTCTCCCCAAACACTTAGCAAATATCTTGACCAAACTAAACATCAAGACTTTCTCATGAAGCAATTTGAACATAATACCAAATTCCTTAAAGGATATTTTCAAACTTATACCAATGCCATCACTGGAAATACTCCTCAAACCTAACTAGGAGTTGCCAAATCTGACACTCCCCCATCTTCTCACACAAAACTCATTGTGCAACAAATGAAACAATTCTTACTGCCCTCTAAATCTTGTACTTATCCTAATAATCCTCTTAAGTGTTATGACACTAATCAATTTTGTTGGTTCTATGTTGACATTGGTCATTCCCATGAAATTTTTTGAGGGATTAATAATTTTTTTGTCTCCTACATGCTTGGTGATTCCTTTAATCATGAATCCACGATCAACCTTCATCGTCAAGAGTAAAATACTGCTTCTCAAAAATGATAAGCTTCCAAAGCTTCTTCTTCTAATAGCCAAAAATATTTTTCCACAACTAATAATCAACAAACTACCTAGGATGTCTGTGATATTGATGTTGACTATGACCAATATTACAACAATTCTCAATATGTTAACATATCTAAGGTAAAGTATCATCACAAAGATCCTATCACAAAACCTTAAAAACCATCTTTAGAAGAACAACTTCTCAAAGATACTACCACTACTAATTTAGCTTTGAAATCCCTTGAGGAACTACCTCCTTCTTTAAAACCCCCAATAACCTTTATTCCTTCAAAATATACCTTGCCTTCCAAAACTGAAATAGGTTCTTCTTCTAAATCCCATTGGAACCTTTTTAAAGAACTTAACTCCATGACTTGTAATATTCCACTTATGGAATTAGTTCATACATCCCCTTATCATTTCAAGTTCCTTATACAAAAATTAAAATAAATTGAAGATCCATCTCCTATATAGACTAAGAACCACCCTCTATTGAACCTCAACCTACCAATGTGTAAACCATTTAAACTATTTATCCTTCTTCTAAACCATCTATAAAATTTCTTAAACAAGACATGATTAATGATGAAATCCTTTTTCATGTCAATGATCCACCACTATTCATTAAATTATCCATTAATACTACCCTTATCCATACATTTTTAGTTAATGAATTCTTGGTATTAATGTGACATCTTTTTGGCTCATCCAATAACTTGGTTATAATAAGGATCATCTCAAGAAAACCCACCTTACTTGTCATGGATTTGATAAAACTAATAAAAATCCACTTGGTTGTATTTGGCTTCCCCTAACAATCGGACCTAAAAATATTCAAACTAAACTTATGGTACTTGATTTGCCCCTATCTTATAACATTCTCCTTAGTCACCCTTAGACTCATAGAATGAAGGCCATCACTTCTTTTAGTAGCCAATGAATCAAATTTTAACATAATGACAAATGGTATAAGCATGAGGCTGATCCTAACCCTTAGAGTATTCAACTTCCTAATCAAAAATATCAATATCACATTCCTACCATTCCTACCATCAATAATGCTCTCTTACCTGAGTTCACCAACATCAATCTAGACTTACAAGTCACTCTTGATGATTTGAATAATGATGAACCTAATGACTTGTAACATACTTACAACACTACCAAGGTATCTCCCTATATATCTAAGTGGTTTCCTCCTTATTTATTACCTCATGACCATACTATTCCTCTTATTGATGAGATCACTAATTTTCACCTCCATGAAATGCTTAGGAACCTTCTTTACTATAAGATTCCTTCACATGCAATGAATATGGAGTGGCCAAATTATTTCAAGACCCTCTAATAATGTCTCCATGTAAATTCAATAATATTAGGATTTCACCTTCTGAAACTCCCCCTGAATCTCAAGCATGTATGATTTATCTAACCTATGATGATAACCACATCATATCCTAATCTCAATCTTAAGACTTGGATGTTAAACATTATCAAAACAATTAGCTCAAATACATGCTTTAAACTAGGATGTTCACACCATTTCCACCATTCATGAATTAGATCCTGAAGGTCATATACCTCCTATTAATTTTGTACTTTTTGATACTCTTTGGGTGGTAGAATAAATCATACCTTATAAACCTCTAGATATTATTACATCTTATCTACCACCTATATATATCCCATCATTACATCTAATTATTCCCTTTTCAAAGAAACTAATGACATACCAATCTCATCCAATCAATCTACTCCTCCTACTCATGAGATTACACTAGATGCCAAGGCCATAGATGTCCATTAGATACATTCTAAATATGAACTCCATGGTAATAAATTTTTTGATTTTGAAGTATATGTTTAGTATTATGGTCCTCTTCCTACTCTAACTATCGATGAAGCTATTCTTGAATTACTTTATGCCTGAGAGCCTCAACTTCCTTGGCAACATAAAAAACTTGGGAATTTCAAAAATAAAGCCCCTTGTTTCAATAAATTTATCACTAGAATTGATCCTAAAGCTAATTCAATTTCCTCTTTACCTAATGGACCATACCACTTACAATATGGCAATGATATGCTTATTAAATAAACTACTCCTATTGAATATGGTACTCCATCATGCCCTCGACCAATTATAATTTCACGTGAACTCTCACCTACCAAACATGATAACTATAGCTTATTTTTTGATAAATATCATGAGATCTTTACTTGGTCCTATAAGGACATCCCTGATATTAAACCTAGCATTGTGGTGCACAATATCATCACTTATCTTGTTGCTAAACCTATGCATCAAAATCAATATAAATTTTGACCCAAAGTTTCCACCTTATGTCAAAAATAAATGATAAAACTTCTTGATGCTAAGTTTATCAAACCATTGGACTATTCTGAATGGGTTTCTAACATAAACCCTGTCCAGAAAAAGGCCACTATGGTTGTTCACATCTACATTGATTTTTGTAATCTTAAACTTTTTTGCCCCGAGGATAATTTCCGTTTACCTTCAATAGACTCCATTATCAACTCCACAGCTGGTTATGAAATGTTATCTCTTATAGATGGATTTTTGGGATATAATAAAATTCACATTGCCCCTAAAGACCAACATAAAACCACTTTCACCATGAAATGGGGCACCTATTGCTATGTTAAAATGCCTTTTGGCCTAAAAAATGTTAGATCTACTTATCAATGGGAAATGACTCATATGTTTCTTGATCTTATCCATAAAATTATCAAAACATATGTGGGTGACCTCATTTATAAATCTAAAAGTCATAAGACTCATCTTTTTGATCTTGCCATCATCTTCCACCATCCTTTTAAATACAAAGTTAGACTAAATCCTTACAAATGTGTCTTCAATGTCACATCTAGTAAACTATTAGGATTATTATTCTCTCACCATGACATCAATGTTGACCCTACCAAGATTAATGGTATCATCAACATGCCCATCCCTTGATCCATTCTAGACATTCACACTTATCTCGATAAACTTGGGGCAATTAGATGATTCATCCCCAAAATGGCTTACCATATCCACTCCATCAATTTTCTTCTTAAGAAAGGTAAAGCTCTAGAATGGAAAGACCCTTGTCAAAAAGCATTTGATAACATGAAAGAATCATTGATTTACCTACCTACTCTTTGTACTATTTTTAACAATCAACCTTTAGTTATATATACTTCTTCCACACCCATATCAGTTGGGCTAATGCTTGTCCAACAATATTATATAGGAAAAGAGTATGCCATATACTATATAAGTCGAGGCCTCATAGATTATGAGAAATGTTACACAAAATTCAAACCTAATTACGTCACTATACATTTTGTAGCTGAAAAGCTTTGACATTACATGCTTTATTAGACCACTTATGTTATTATTCATTCCAACCCCCTTTATCACTTCTTTTTCAAAGTCTTTCTTCCTAGAGATAAAATTGTCCAGTGGATGGTCCTTCTCATGGATTTTGATCTTTGAATTATTATTTAAAAAGATATCAAAGGATAAATCATAGCTGATCAACTTTCCATAGCTCTCGTGCCCACTACTAATCACCTTCAAGATAGTTTTATTGATGATAATATTCTCTATATTGAAGGTCTCAACCAAGCAATATATCTTAAATATTACTTCCATAACTTCACTATTGATCTTGAAGAAAGTAATCTCGATGAATAAACTATCCTCCTTATTACTAATAAACCAAAAGTAGTTATTGAAGAACTTCTTAAATTTAATGTCAATTTACATGAGGATACTTGGACCCTTTAATTTGATGGTGATAAATACCTTCAAGGAGATAGGGAGGGTTGTATTCTTATGAACCTTCTTGAAAAAATCATACCTTTAGATTTTTTCTTAACATTTGACATCACTAACAACATGGTAGAATATGAAGCTTTAATCTTAGGCATGAGAGCTAATCTTGATTTAGATATCTAATACTTGCATGCTCTAGGTGATTCCTAATACATCTGCTACCAAGTAAATGGTGATTACCAATGAAAAAGTGAGAATCTAATTTATTATCATCAAATTATACCTAATCTCACCAAATATTTCATCTCTTTTACCATCGAGCCTATCCATCAAGATCAAAATTCTATTACTGATTCCCTTGCTTCTTCAAAATCTCTTTTTCATCCACACTAATTTCTTATCAATCCCATTTTTATTATCTAAATAACCACATGATTCACTTATATACCACATTAAGGATGTTACCATTTTAAAAATCCCATGGTACAAAGACATCATTCAATTTTTGGAACACCAAACTTATCCTCCTAAATTAGATTCCCATGAAAATACTCACATTCCCAAACAAGATTTTTAGTATGTATTTAAATATAAGATCCTTTATTATCATAATGTTGAAGGTACCTTGATCTTTTGTGTTATGAAAGATGAGGTTCCTCCTCTCCTTGAATAATCACATGGGGGAATTTGTGGTGGCCATTATAACAGACATGCTATAGCCTAAAAATGCTTATGTATGGGATACTTTTGGCCCACTCTTTAAAAAGATGCTATTGCATTTGATAAAAAGTGTACTTGTTAGATTTATGATGATTTAATTCATTCACCTCTACCCAGCTTCAAACCATTAAAGCTCCCTTGCCATTCTTTGTGTGGGGATTAGATCTCATAGGCAAATTACCTTGATCTCAAGATGGGCATATGTTTATAATCACTGCCACATAATATTTCACCAAGTGGATTGAGGCTATGCCCCTTGCTAATGTAACTGGTACCACCATCTCCAAATTTATCCTTAATCAAATCATTTTTCACTTTGATGTCCCTCACACTATCATTTCAAACAATGGTGGTAATTTTAAAAATAAAGATGTCAAACAACTCTGTGCTAAAATTAAAATCCATCACAAATTTTCCATACTCTATCATCCACAATGTAATGGATAAGTTGAAGCCACAAAAAAAAATCTCAATAAAATTATCCAAAAGATAATTCATGAAACCCACATGGATTGGCACCTTCATCTCTATCCTGATCTTTGGGCCTCTTTCACTAGCATTTATATTTCCACTGGGGTAACACCATTCTCTCTAGTCTATGGTTCTGAATTAGTCCTTCCATTAGAAATTGAGTTTCCCTCTCTCTATATATCTCTTCATGGTATTATACGTAATGAATAATTATGTGAAGCTCACCTCCATTCTCTCAATCTCCTTGGTGAACACCATCTTTCTTATTTATAACACAATCATCAATACAAGGCCCATATTGCCAAATAACATAACAAATGAGTTAAATTTCACTCATTTAATATTGGTGATCTTGTCCTTAAATTAAACTACACTCATGACAAAGAAGATAAATAAACCCCAAAATGGTAGGACCCTTATTTAGTCAAAGACATTCTTGGTCCAAGTACCTATCACCTTCAAACCAATGAAGTCCATATTTTCAAAGAGCCTACCAATGTATAATTTCTCAAGTAGTATTTTGCCTAATCTTTCCCCTATTTTCATGCTTTATAAATGATATTTATCTAATACTTTTTATAGGTTACTTACACGGGTATCACCCTATGTATTAGTTCTTTATTTTTACAAACCTTAGTCCTTCCTTTTGGTCTCTTAATTTCCCTCTTTCTCATGAATTGCATTGTAAAATCGTAGATAAGACCCGATCTTCCTCATGATGTAATTTTATCCTCTTTGTTTCCATAATTTTAACCCACTTTTTGGCACACCTTGGGTTTCTTATTTGTGAGTTTTAGTGTAAGACCATGGATAGGACCTGGCCTTCCTAAAAAATACCATCTTTTTCTTATCCCATTTATTTTTTCAAAACTTTTTGGAACCCTCATGGGTTTCTTTTTTATGATTTACAGTATAAGACTATGGATAAGACCTAGCCTTCCTCATAAAATCACCATATTTTCATTCCTTTTATAGAATGTATTTTAGCAATGGTTATGAATTTTTGATCTTTGTTCTCATATTTAACTTTTATTTCTTTTGATAGACAAAATTTTCACAATAATCTATGTTAGCATGTTTTCCTCCATTTCCCTCATTCTTATGATAAGGAATCACACTTTACTATCATTGTATCCTTTTTTTTTTTTTTTTTTCCTTTTGTCGCATTTTGTAAGATTTGGAGTAATTCAAATTGTTTCATGTTTCATTCCTCTTGATTTCCTTTAATTTTACTCCATATTAGATAAACCAAGGTCAAAGTCAAGATAACACTTTTAATGCACCTATATTTATGAGACTCTTATATAGCATGCTCTCTGAGTTCTCTCTCTTAGAAACCAAGTCCCAAGTATTCATATGAAAGTCATCTTTAACACCCATGTTTGGTTTTTGAAAATTTTATGAAGGAGGAATAGAAAAATCCACCAAGAAAGTTAAAATCCAAATCATTTTAAATAAAAGGCAATGATATACAAAAGGTAACATACAAATCACAAAAGTCAAAATCACACCAAAAGATGTGATTATGAGCACATATCCTATTTCCAATCGAATCTCAAATTCCACAATTGGCCTCACAATAGAGTTGAGGTCCATTGGGGTGTGGTAGGCCAGTAGATTGGAATATGATTTTTAAAAAACTCTATGGTGTTACCTACTTTGTCATGCAAGTACCCAATCTACACAGTAGATCGATGGCTTTGTAAGGGATCCTGAGGAATGGGGAACATGTTGTGGAAGGTAGGTCCATTTTAATTTTCATACATATAGTCTTCATGGGATGATCTACATACTTCATTTATTATTCTAAGACTTGTGTGTCTAAAAGAAGTTCTTCAGAGTCTTTAAGGTTGAAATTCTTCTTATTATGACAAACCCAATTTTAGTGTCTTGATTTTGATAAAGGGTTCTTATACCTTGGTTTTTCCTTCATTCTCTCCTCCACCCATTTAATTTCCCCCCTTGATAGGAAAATTTTGATTCTAAATCTATTTTCCCTCTTATATACTTCATTCTTCTTCACATCTTAAAAACATGCTAGCATTACCTTGTTTTAGTTTTACCTATCCTTATAGTAAAACAATATGTTTGAGAAAAGCTGGATTACTCTCTTTATCCCATGGCTCTACATTTCTAGACATACTTTGCTTTATTTTTATCATTTATCATTATTTTACCATCCATTTTTATGGACACCTAAGTTTATTTCTACATTCATGTACTTTTTCCATTGCTGAGTGAGGTTGGCTTGTTACTTTTCACTCATCAATGTTATTTTCTCTTTTATGAACCTTTTTCCATTGATGAGTGAGGTTGGCTTGTTAATTATCACTCATCAATGTTGTTTTACCATTTTTGCTTGACAATATTTGTTTAAGTAAGGATTTTTATTGATTTTACATTGATGTTTGATTACCATCCTTTTGACACGTGTCTTTGGTTTGACTTGGTGAGTTTTCCTTTCTTACCTAAGGTTTACTTGTTTGAGATTTTTAGTATTTATTAGCCTTGGATTTTTGTTTACCTAATTTATTCTAATTTTTGACTTGGTCATTTGGTATAATATAACACTTGTCACCCTAGATAGCCGATTTTATAAGTATGCCCCATCCACATAGAACCAATTATCTTGGATTTACTAAATTTGTTTATTTTTTCTCTTTAAGTTTGTATTCTAAGGTTTATCAAAATTAGTCTCTAAACCCTACATAATTAAAACTACAAACATAGTAAACAACCATCTAGCAATAAAGCTAAGTAAAGGTATGCATCACATTTACTTTTGAGTTATTTTTTCTTTAAAATAGTGAATTTTTTTATTATCCTTAGTATTGTGTGTTACTATGTTCTTTCTTGAAGCAACATCCTCTATTGCACTTGAGTGACGAATGATAAGTTTCAAAGGTGAATATGTATACACATAATATTTTCAACTTTTATCAAATACTAATGCTTTTTATCTTACAGGAACCCATCAAGTCTCAATTTATCTAAGTGCACATCTTAAAGGATGAAAAAAGAAAGGGGTGGGCAAATCATTAATATTTTTTAGGATTTCTATCCCTTATTATCACTTTTTCCCAATCCAACCAGCTCCTAAAACCATTCCCTTAAGCTTTGTTTCCTCTTTTTCACACTCCTCCAATATTTTACCACTTTCTGTACCCATTTTCCTAACATAAAACTTCTTTTTATAATTTACATGATGAGGTCAATTGGGTTGACCTTATAATATTATTGGCAAAACTTATTTAGGGTCTAAGTCAGCTTTTGGCCAACCTAGCCCATGACCTAGTGAGTTTTTGTCAATAAAGATACTAGTTTGATTGGGTCGACCTTATCAGATGAAAATTTTACAAGGGTTTAGGGTTAGATACACCTATATAAATACATCCATTATGACATTCTTAAAGAGACATCAAGATTTATTATTCATTTACACTTTTTTACAATATGCTCTTCCACCATTCTACTTTAGGGGTCTTAACTTAGTATGTTTCTACTTGGAGAAGAATCTAGTCTTGTGGAGAAGTCTTAGATGCTTTGGCCTTTCTTAGGGATCTATACAAATCACAAAAACCTATTACAAAGCACCTTTTTCTAAGGGAGAGATTGAGTCTCGATGGTTTCATCTTCCAGGTAAGTATCTCTAACTTTGATGCTCTCTTTAGTAGATAAAAGTAACATAAGTAATAGAGTTTGAATAATATTACGCTTCTTTTCCATGATGGGGTCTTACCTATACATATATTAATTAGGATTCTCTTATGCATGTTTACTTTTATTTGTTTAATAACCCCCCATTTTGTGCCATAAGCTTTAGTGAGCACTATATTATATTTTTTTGCTTTACTTATTATTAATATAGTGAATATGAAAACATAGGACTTAATTAGGGTTATTACATATTTTTGCTTGATTTAAGGCTTTAAAACCCTCCCTAGTGGTCTTATTATGGTAAGATATACCTTAATTGGGTCTAATAGATCTATATTGGTCATATTCCCAATTATCTAATGTGTCCCTAATTGAAAGTGTAATTAGGATCTATCTTCTCTGAGCTAAGATTGATTTGTGGATCTGATGCAATTCTAATTGCATACAAAGTATACTAGGACTTACATGGCTAACTAGGTTGATCTAGTGTAATTTTATAAATTTATAATAATAAATTAAAATTAGGCTAGTTTTTAAGGACATATAGGGTCAACCAAGTTGATTTCGTGTAATTTCTATAAATCTAAAAAAACATAGAGACTAACTGGGTTAAGCTAGTTGAAGTTGTTGGACATACATGGAAAGGAAATGATTTTGATAACCTACTAAGTTGAGCTATTAGACTTATTTGTTTAGGTAATAAAATATAGAGTGATGAAATTCTAGTAAATAAAACTAGTTGACTTATTTGTATAGGTAGTACTAGATAAATTTAAATTGAATTGAGCTGGTCAACTTAGCTGATTTTAGAAAAAAAAAACTAAATCATGTAATTTGGAAATAAAGGTGAATCATCCCAAACACAAAACTTATTTAAAACACACAACACATAGTTTTACCAATGTTGGTTGGTACAATCTGCAATAAACAAAGAATAACAAGCAATAAGCA